>CM024593.1:30647668-31139894 GCA_014182565.1 Eucalyptus marginata
CTCATAAATTAAACTACCTGACGCATGACTTAGAACTCGCAGCCATCGTACTTGCGTTGAAGATTTGGAGGCACTATTTGTGTGGGGAAAGGTTTCAAATCTTCACGGACCATCAGAGTCTCAAGTACCTGTTCTCTCATAAGGAGTTGAACATGAGACGGTGCCGATGGATGGAGTTGCTGAAGGACTATGAGGGTGATATTATGTATCATCCAGGAAAGGCGAATAAGGTCGCCAATGCTTTGAGTCGAAAGTCTTCAGTTGCTCATATATTGATTAAGGAGTGGAACTTATTCGAGAGGGCTCGAGATTCGGTATTCAATTTTGAGGTAGGCCACATTTGAAGTCTTATGGCCACCCTCAGAATTGAACCGGATGTCTAGGTCAGAATCAAGCTACTCCAACCGATAGATCCAGATGTATAGAAGATATTTCAGGAGGACACCGATAAAAGAAAGGCGGATTTTCAGGTTTCTGATGATGGGATACTAAGATTCCATGGACGTTTGGTTGTACTTGACGATGTAGAGCTTAGAGAGGATATTTTATCTGAAGCACATCGTAGCAGTTACAACATTGATATGGAAGTACCAAGATGTATCAGAACCTGTGTCAACACTATTGGTGGTCAGGTATGAAGGCGGACATCGCCAAGCATGTCGCCAAGTGTTTGGCGTGTCAGCAGGTAAAGGCCTAGCATTGTAAGCGGGGAGGACTCTAACAACCTCTTGTGATTTTGGAATGGAAATGGGAGCATATCACGATGGACTTTGTGATTGAACTACCAAGGAGTCAAAGAGGAAATTATTCAATTTGAATAGTAATCAACATATTGACGAAGTCGGCTCACTTCATTGCAGTTCGAAAGGACCTGAGTCTGGATAGATATGTAGATCTATATGTGCATCAAGTGGTTCGTATGCATAGAGTGCCGGTTATGATAACTTTGGACAAGGACCCAAGATTTACTGCAGCTTTTTGGAAATGCTTGTAGAGTTCCTTAAGTACAAAGGTTCAGTACAGTACGGCATATCATCCTTAAACGAATGGCTAGTCTAAGAAGACAATTTAGACCCTCGAGGACATGTTGAGAGCTTGTGTAATAGACTTTAATGGAAGTTGGGAAGATTAGCTATACCTAGTAGAGTTTGTCTACATCAATAGTTATCAACAGAGCTCTAAGATGGCTCCTTTTGAAGCATTGTATGGCAGAGTGTACAGAAATTGAGTTTGCTAAGATGAGATGAGAGAAAGAAAGATCACAGGCTAGAGTCAGGTCATCGGTCAATTATTACAGTTGTCGTGATCAGAAATAGATTAAAGACTGCTCAGGACCGCCAGAAAAGTTGTATCGTTAAACTTGAAAAGCCCTTAGAGTTCCAAATTGGTGATTACATATTTCTGAAAGTGTCACCAATGAGGGATACCTTGCACTTTAGCAATGAAGGGAAAAATTGAAACCGAGGTACTTAAGTTCCTTTGATATCCCGAAAAGAATTAGGAACCTAGCGTATCGTCTTACGTTACCGTCGAGATTGCTAGTGCATGACATCTTTCATGTGTCGAGGTCGAGGACATATGAGCTTAACCCGACCCGCGTGCTCAGCCTTGAAGAATTAGACGTGGACGATAGAGTGTCGTATGTGGAAAGCCCGGTTCAAATCGTGAATCGGAAAGATCAGATTAGGTGAACCAAGATAGCCCCCTTGGTCAAAGTGGTCTGACAACGCCACGGGACTGAATAAGCAACCAGGGAAAGTGAGACTAGAAGAGACGACGATACCCACACCTTTTTGTTTAAGGATTGGTAAAGGTTTAAATTTCGAGGATGAAATTTTTATAAGAGGGGAAGAGTTGTGACATCCTAGATTTTCAGTCCTATTTTCTACTGAATAAATCGGGCATTTCATTGATGCACCTATAGTGCTTTTCTCTGAGATGACCACTCATGAGATAACTAGACTATTTGGGATAGCCATTAAGAAATTTTAAGGCAAATAGACTTGAGAATTCGACCAGGAATCGGCTTTCCGACCGTGCTTGTCTTTAGAGGCCATTACATCATAGTTAAAAATCGATTTGAGATCAGAGGTAGGTCTATTCGACTGAGAAGTGTGGAGGATTGTGGGTGACTCCACTAAATTGGAAAATTATTGTCGACCAACACTAATTTGATTTTATTGTCATTTTGGTGCCCTGTGTCCGTAATTGAATCCTCGAGACTTTCACGACAATCAAGAGTTGCCATTGAGTTGAGCGGGTTCATAGTGGCTCGAAGAAAATCGACCACAAGTCATTTGCTCCAAAAAGTTCTGAAAACTACCCGGTAGTCTAAGTCATGCTAAAAACGCGCCAAATGGAAATTAACTGAGAATTCAAGTCCGATTTTAGAAATTGAAGATTCTGTCATGTCACAATAAATTATAGAAGTATCGACTTAGTCTCAGAAGATTTTTGTGTAACCCGACACTTTTTGGGAAAAAGTCGGTTTAGGACCATGTTGTGTAGAAAAAGGCCGGAAATCGTTTTTGGATGCAAATTTGGAAAGCAAGATGGATTATTGGGCAAGGGAATTTATAAATGGAGGCATTGAGATGTCAATTGATTTTATGGAAAGCAAATGAGGTTGATTTGAGATGATCTAAGTGTCCAATTGAGAGGAGATGATGCCAATTTCGTAGCTCCCCCATACCCTAGCCTTTTGGACCACTTCAAATGTTGTAAGGGTGTGTTTTGGTGGAGGAATACCAGCCATGGGATCTTGGCTTCTTGGACAAGCTTGTAGGGGACAAAACATTGGAAAAATAAGGCCATGGGGCCCTTGTCTCCTCTTCATCTCTATCCTCTCCATCTCTCTCTCATTTCCACCGTCCAAGACTCTCTCTCTCTCTCCCCTCCATCTTGTGCGAACTAGCAAGGAAGAAGAGGAGTCGGAGCAGCCCGTCGCCACCTCGCCCTCATCGTTCACGCCTCCACCCGCGTGAGCACCGCCCAACCTTGTCGTCTCTCCCTCTCCTCACTCGACCAAGTTGATGTTCCAGTGCCGTGGAAGCTCAACGGGAGTTGCGGTTAAGATTTTGAACAAACCAGAATCTAATGGCCAAGATTTTATAAGCAAAGTTGCCACAATTGGAAGGATCCACCACATCAATGTGGTGCAACTTGTTGGTTTTTGCTTCAATTACTTCAAACAAGCTCTGGTCTATGATTTCATGCCGAATGGCTCCTTAAATAAACACATTTTGAATAAGGATGGTGATGATCCTCTTAATTATAAGAAAATGTATGAGATCTCTCTTGGCATTGCTAGAAGGATAGAATATCTACATCGAGGATGTGATATGCAAATTCTACACTTTGATATCAAGCCACATAACATTCTACTTGACCAAAGTTTCACTGCGAAATTTTTTGACTTTTGGACTTGCAAGACTTTATCCCACCGGTCACAGCATAGTATCGTTGGCTGCAGCAAGAGGAACCTTGAGTTATATGGCGCATGAGCTATTCTATAAAGACATTGGTGGCATTTCTTATAAAGCCGATGTTTATAGTTTTGGGATGATGTTGATGGAAATGGCCGGTAGAAGGAGAAATCTAAATGCACGTGCCAAGCGTTCAAGTCAAATTTACTTTCCTTTGTGGGTTTATGATCAACTTGGCAAAGAAAAGGAGGTTTAAATGGTAGATGTCATAGAAGAGGAAAGAGAAACAACGAGGAATATGATAATCGTTGCATTATGGTGTATACGATTGAGTCCTAATGATCGGCCGTCGATGAGGAAAGTCCTAGATATGCTTGAGGGAGATATGGCTAAACTACAACTGCCTCCAAAACCGCTTTTGTATCCAAGTGAGGCGCCAATTCATGATGTCAACATTGATATAGAACTTGAAACGGTCTCATCTTTGTCAAGTGCTTCGATAATTTCAGGCGGTTACCAATTTTACCATGACAATGAGTTTACGAAATCATGTATTGTGTGATCGTTCCCCTATTGTATAAATGAGGTGCAAAATTTAAATAGTGCTATTAACATGTATCATCATTCACAATGTAATCCATGAAGCTTTTACATGTTTTTCATATAGCACTAGTGTTTTCCAGTACTCATTATGTCCATATTTTATAAATGACAATGAACGTCGTATGTCATTCATTTAATTTTTGTTTCGTGTGAATCTCTCTCATTTCCATCAAAACCTCTTACCCCCACCCTTCGACCCAGCTCGATCACCCACCTCTACAACTGCTACATGCTCAAGCAATCTCCGACTTCGACCTCATGTCACGGGATGGATTAGGGCCTAACCGATGAACAACTGGCACATGTCAAAGATGAAAGACAGAGTAGGCCAACAATTTTGCCTTTACGATGAATGGAAATTGAATACATAGTGTCGTTTTAGAGCATGTGATGTATTGCAAAAGCTCAATCCCTAAATGCAGTAAGAATTTATGCGTTCACTTGATGATAAGACATGAGATGGTGCCTTACGTTCTTCCAAACAAGTATCATATTCCTCCAGACATTGATGTCGATAAGGAACCCGCGATATCTACTTCACTTAGAGATCGCAGACAGAGAGCCCTGACCTGATGCCAAATTAGCGAGGTACTCCCCCAATGAGATTCAAATAATGTCATTCATCAGGACTAAGAAAACATAGAAAAGCAGCGAAAGCGCATGCTACTGCTTAAAACTTGGGTTGTCTCGCCAAGTACAAAAGCAATTAACATTTTCTGCAAGGTCTTTTCGATTGCTTCAAATGGTTTTTAAAGTATCTAGAAATAGATAAAGGAAAAAGGACCATCCTAGTACAAGGTCAAAAATTGATGGCTTTCAATGACTCTGAACGAGTCTCGGTTTGGAGAATACGAAATTGTTCGAGACCACTCCCAAAAGCTAACTCTTGACTCTGGAAATGGCAAACCGTGTCTATATGTATAAAGAGATGTACTGAGTGATACATTGATCGATAGCATATTACTAACTTTTTTCAGATTTGATGCACCCTAAGTCGAATGCACTGATGGGCAAACGAACAGAATCACCATGTCTATGCAAGTATGCTGACTACTATAATGCCAAGCCAAACCTTTACATGAAGAGATTTACCAGTAGAAAGTCTAAACCAAGTAAGGGCGACGATGTTGAATATCGAGCTAAATAACGTTAAATATAATGAATGCCTTCAGAGAAAGTAAAGACAGGGTTTGAATCCAAGTAGCTCAAGCTTCGAGCCATTAAAAGTCGACAGTTGGAAAGGTACCCTGAAGTTTGCAGCCTGGAGGCCACCTGCAATGAGGTTCAGAACTAGCGAAATTGGCATATGCGCAGTGTCTAATGGAGCATTCATTCTCATTCCCTGTGCCTCCAGTGAAGGACAAGCAAGATTACCCTTCGTTACGAGATGTGAAGCGGACCCTGCCAACTCTCCTGATCCGACAAAGCCGATAGGAATAGTAGGTAGCTTGTCAGGTTCAGCTCTGCTCATCATCTTAAACTACAGGTGCAAGCATAGTTAGCATCACAACTCGAAGTGAAAACTACGTTGTTCGACTAGAATGCACACCGCGACTATCATGTTGTCATTGGCAGTGTGTTCTACCAATGGTAGCAATTATGATCATCTAAACGTACAATTACTATCGAAAGAATATTCATGTCCTCTGAAGCAAGACTTAACGAGGCAAATAAAGTTTTGCCATGTCTCGTGCCGTAAGCTGACAAAGGTACCTGTGCTATCAAACGATGCATGTATCTAAACTAGTGCAGATGACAGAATTCACCAAGTAAAATAGTGTGCACAAGCAGGTAATTTATATTAAGAATCTTACCAAGTTGGTAAGTAGCTTTCAGATTGAGATGAATAGTTAAGCTCATCGCCAGACTAGGTACTATGTTTGACGCGATGGAGAAAAAGTAAACGATATGACACGGAAACATCTCGAGAACCGAGTTTCTTGATGAGAAACTAAAGGTTCCCGTAGTTCGTGATGCTCACTGGAGAATCATCTTGATGAGAAAGACTGTTGTGATAGGAGACTGTGGAGCTGTCTTTTCCTGTTCATTTGACATTTGTTGCTCGGCTACACCATGAATGGAAGGCAAGAACAGTCGAAACCTCACATAACGAAGTGTTCAAAGTACGACAACTAGACTCGTCTAATGGACGGCAAAATTCATTGGCTGAACATCAAGGTCTCCATAAACCGACTTCCAGAAGCAAACAATAATAAACAGATGGCCTCACTTAGAAGAGCCCTCGGTAAGTGGTTCGAGGAGCTGGAAGAGATTCATGGAAAAACGTCCCCAAGTGAAAGGTGAGCAGAGGACAATTCGGGCGTAAATTGTGTATCAATTCTGCTTGTGGAGGAAGTGATTATTGACAATGCGATGCACTTAAGTTGAGGTCATGTGGCACGGATTGCTCCCGGCCATCTTGGACCTCATACAGGTACAAACTCTATGCAAGATCCCTTCGCTTTGCTCCATATTGAGAAAGCTTACAGTGCTGGATACGAAGAATCTCGGCTTATTCTTTAATCCTGCAACATTTTCACATCTGCTCCAAGGACAAAAACCAGCTCTCAGTGGATTTTTCATGGTCATGCTATGTCTAGAGCTTCGGGATTCTCTTCTTGTTCCTAGTGTTTTCTTACACAGTCCTGTAGCTATTCGAGTAGAGTGTTAAATTGATGTTGATTTGACATTTTCCACAATTAGTGTACTAGTAGGCGGGATAGGGCAAGTAAGAACACCTAGAGGGGGGTGAATAGGTGTTAAAGAAGTTTTTGCAAGACTTAACAACTTAATTCGTCTTTTGAGAATAATAGACTGAAGATGTAAAAGACTGTTGTCGCAACCTACCCTTAGGAGGAGGGAACAGGTTTAGGGGTATTGCCTAAAGGACGAGCCTAAGGCCCATGATTAGGCGTGGGTTCTCCCAAGCCCATATCCCGCGTGACATTAGGATATTCTTTAGGAATTTTTGTACAAAAAGAGTCGCCACTAACCTATTAGAGTCAGCTAGAAACCAAGTGATTCATGGGAGTGTACCTCACTTCCTACGCAACCAAAGAATCTAGGGTCGGGGACTTGATTACACTAATTGACCAATTAGTGCCATTTCGGTACCTAATCTTGTTCATTTTAACAAAATGATTTTTTTTTTTGTCAAGCAATTTGGATTGATTTTATACCTATCCACTAACATGTGGGGTGATCATGCGGGTGCGCAATCATTAAAGTAACAGTCATTGCTACAAAGATCCTAATTGCAGTAAATTAACATAGGCAACTAAATAATTGATAGTTAAACATGTAGATTAAACATACAATATAGTCAATATACAAGAAAATAAAGGACTCATTACACTAAAAATGTAATACATAGCAATTCCTAATCAAACCCGCAATTTTTAGTTTTTCGATATTTTCAAAATTTTAATGTCAATTTTTTTTTAATTTTTTTAATTAATTAATTTTTATTTATTTTTAAAAAAGTAGTCGAATTTTTATTATATTTCGAAATATTTTTTTCAATTTTTATTTTTTTTTTCAATTTTGAATGTTTAATAGTATTGTATTTCACGAAAATGGGTTCGGACCAGGTAAAGCCAATTCGACCCGTGGACCCAACCCAAACTCGGATCCAACACTTTTGGATATTTTTTTAAAAATCATTTTCGATTTAAAAAAAAAAAAAATTCCTTTCATTTGTCTTTTCTCACTATGCACTCCCCCTCCTGCAAATCCTCCTTCCCGATACTAGCTTTTTACTTTCTTTTTCAATAATTTGCTTTACTTTTCCACTTTTTCCATACTTTTCTTTTTCTCTTGTTTTTTTCTTTTATTTTTTTTTCTTTTGGTCTTCTTCTCCTTTGTGGTTGCCCCCCCTGCACGCCTTCAACCCTCCCGAAGGCTGTCTTCTCCTTCCTCGCGACATTCCTCACCAAAATTTGTTTCTTTACCAAAACTAATTCGAACAGTAACAATAACCGAAGCGCCTAGCATCCCTTCTAACACCAAACCACCCCGATCGGCGCAAATCAACGCCGGCCATCTAACTCCGACGGGTGCTAAACCATTTTTGGATACAAACATCCCCGAGCTCAAACACACATGATTACTTCACGAAAAAAGCATGAAATCGCAATGAAAACATAAAAGACAGGCATGGTCTAACATATATATGAACAAGCGCAAATCAGACCGAGTTTGAACGCAAGTTGCTTCTTGGTTCTCTTTGAGACATTTTGTTAAACATTGGGTGTGCAGCAACTAAAAGGGGCGTACGGGCTCACTCAACGCTCAGATTTAAGTAAAGATCAACATAATATGCACAAACAACACTCAAGATCCGCTAAGGGACATATATTACACTCAAACAGATGTGAACACAATAAGTATCTTCAGCCACAACATACTCACAGACTCAAATCTCTTTCAGGCATTTCATCAACCGGTTAGCGCACACAAATGAACCAAAGGATTTTCGGCTTGATATGGACTCGACACAAACCTAGACGTCTATCAACATATACTAAGACATTGAAAAGCTTTCATAGAAGACCAATGGGGCCAAAGCTCGCGTGAACTGGTCGGCCTTGAGCTTCGGCCCGAGACCTTGAAAAGAAGCACAAGGCTTAGAGAAGCCTACCTAGTTCAGACGACGAGCAACGAGCGCACTTCAGGTGACAGCGAAACGCTTTCTCAATCTCACTCTCTCCCTTTGGCTCGCCCTTTACTCTCTCTGTTCTCTCGACCCCAAAGACCAGCCAAGAACCCCCCATCCTCTCTTTGCTCTCTTCCTTTTGAGCTCGGCCAACGACAGGCGTGCATGGCTTCTGCCACCACCAGCTTGTCGCTGCCGCTTGATCTCCGACTCTGGGATCACGCCGTCCTCTGCCTTAGCGATCCTCTGACCTTGCGATCCTCTACCTCGCCCCTGGTTTGTACGTTTCTCTTTTCTTCTTCTTTTGCAGGAGTATGGTTGGCGTGAAGGGAGGAAGAAGACTCACGCATGGGCTAGGCTGAAATAAAAGGAGATGGGTCGGCCCAAGTGCAAAAGAAAGAAAAGGAAAAGAGATAGGTCAATGAGCCTACGGACGGAGAAAAGCCCTTTACTCAGCCTCATTCGATTTTCTTATACCTTTTAATGATTTTTTTTTCATTTTTTTTCATTTTTCTTTTTTTAATTTCGAATTTTTTTATTTAAATTTTTTTGTAAAATTTTTTTAAAAAATTTTAAAACTAGTGACGCAAATGCTCCTAATGTCGTATGTGATGCAATTTTAACGAAATTTTTTTGTTAAGGGGTTAGAAATTAATCCATAATTCTCCGTTGCAATTAATAAACACTTAAACAAATTGCCAAAATTTAGGTGTTAACAGCTGCCCCTCTTTGAATGGGAGCTCGAAGAGATTCATTTCAAAGACGAGAGACACCTAAATTTTGTCCATGGGTGATGACGATCAAGGCTGCCGATGAGAAAAGGGGATAAAAGGATGACCTTACTTTGTAAGAAAATAACCTTCGACTGAGATGGAAAAATCTTATTATGTGGTAACTAGTTCCAACTGGAAGGGAGGTTTCACCGTGTACAAATGGGTTTCGACCGAATGCGAACAAGTGTGGTTTTCGGATGAACCCACAAGTCGTGTGGTTTAGGAAAGCCACCAACCCCATGGTTTAAGGATAAACCCACCAATCGTGTGGTTTAGGAAAGCCACCAACCCCGTGGTTTAAGGATAAACCCACCGACCGTGTGGTTTAAGGATAGACCCATGAACCGTGTGGTTTAGGAAGAGCCACCAACCTTGTGGTTTAAGGATAGACCCACGAATCGTGTGGTTTAAGGATAGACCCACGAATCATGTGGTTTAGGAAAAGCCACCAACCCTGTGGTTTAAGGATAAACCCACCAACATTGTGGTTTAAGGATAGACCCACGAACCGTGTGGTTTAAGGATAGACCCACAAACCGTGTGGTTTAGGAAAAGCCACCAACCCCGTGGTTTAAGGATAAACCCACCAACCTTGTGGTTTAAGGATAGACCCACGAATCGTGTGGTTTAAGGATAGACCCACGAATCGTGTGGTTTAGGAAAAGCCACCAACCCCGTGGTTTAAGGATAAACCCACCAACCGTGTGGTTTAAGGATAGACCCATGAACCGTGTGGTTTAAGGATAGACCCACGAACTGTGTGGTTTAGGAAAAGCCACCAACCCTGTGGTTTAAGGATAAACCCACCAACCGTGTGATTTAAGGATAGACCCACGAACCTTGTGGTTTAGGAAAAAGCCACCAACCCTGTGGTTTAAGGATAAACCCACCAACCTTGCGGTTGAAGGATAGACCCACGGACCGTTAGAATTGGCATGGTTTAAGGCTAACCATGAACCTTTGATTTTTAGGGAAGCACCCACTAACCCCTTGAAAACTGCATGACTTCACTAAGGAATCTTGTCAAACTCAACCTGAGCAAATGTCTTTAGAGACCTTATCAAGAGACGTATTAGCAATATTACAATATTAATTGAACAAGCTAATCAAGCTAAGTTCAACTACTTAAAAAAACATTCGATGTCAATCATCATCATGTAGCGCAAAATTGTCATCTTGCTCGGGGATGTATCATTAATCATCAAATTCTCTAGGAGTCAAGTTCTTATCAGAACGGCTATGACTCGTGAAAAAGACTCATTAAGCATGCCAAACTAGAGCTTCTTAATCAGAAAGGATTTCTCACACACTCTCGATAAAATGGCTGTTTGATCTCATCCATTCACATGGGAAGTAACTGATTGCTGATGGTATCTCACATAACCGGTCTCAAAGGCTTTCAGAAACATTCACGATGAGCACAATCTGATCGATTAAAAAGGTCCTTTGAAAGGACCGCAATATAGGCTCGGTTAGGGCTTACACAAATGAATTATTGCTTTGAGGCCAACAAAGGAACATCTGTTGTTATCTTCATCGGGTTTACGAGTCGAGAACTTTGAAGATAAGACATGATAGAATTACCTACACTCCTTCAAGTGATAGCCTTCTTTGTGACATTCTCATTTTCACTCAAACCATCCCAATCAGAAGAGACTTTGGAAGGGGGTTGTAATGTTGGCTTGGGAGAGGCTTGAAAGGCTTAAAATTTTCAAGAGGGTTTTTAAGAGTCGGTGATCATCATGGCATCGTGACCGGGTCACTCGACTTTTCGAAAGCATTTGGCTTTTGAAACACAGCACATCTCAAAAGTCCATTGACTAATCATTTATGCATGGGAGCTTTGCTCCTTTCTCTAATGTCCTTTGCTCCTGCAACGAATTTTTTTGCGCAGGCACTTGGACTTTGATGATTTTTCTTCCACATAAGATGCAGCTTTTTGGCTTCTTTTTTTTTTTTTTTTAACGGGCATTGGCCTTGCTTTTACCAGGCACACTACTTTTTCATGCCCCTTAGTTTGTCAAACCTTTTGCTCTTTGAACTTTTGGAGTTTTTATGACTTTCGAGATGCTTTTCATATTTTATCGTGACTGTCAATTGTATTTGGTCAATTATTATGCCTTGCCCCAGTGAAGGGAGATGATCACCGCTTGGGGTTTAGAAATGAATAATCAGGCCCAAATTGATTAAAGCAACGAAAATCAGTGTTTAGGTAGAGAAGGAAATGCTCTTCTTCACATTGGGATGAGTCAAGCTCTGATGAGAATACTCCTAAAGCTATCACCAGAAGATTGATGCAAGTGAAAGCAATAGAATCTTTCTCAATCTTCTGCTCTACAACACGATTGTAACCTCTTATGCCGCCCTAATGTAGGGTCGTTCTTGACAGGGGTACTTTGAAGGATCAACTTTATTTGGCCCAAAGGGCTAGCAAGAGATTAGCATGGTGCTTGGGATTGATGAAGGGAGCGCCTTTATCATTTCGGTCTTTGCGCTCAATGTGAATGAATCATTCGTCCTAAGAGAATGTCATTTTTCACTCAGCTATCAAAAGTTTTTGAAAGACGTGTTTGGAAATGGTATATCTTTCTTCATCCTAAGCACTTCTTATTTGGCATGATTAACATTCCCTTTTCGTTTTGTCAAAATCACTCATATGAAATTCCCTTGATGGAGACATAATTAACAACGACTAAATTGACGACATGCAAGACACCAGGCGCATTGTTTTTCGTTCATTCATCTTTTTCATCATTTTTTATTTTCTTTTTTTTTATATAACAGGAAAAGGAATACCCAACTGTCTTTGCAAAGGTTGGGTAGCCATTCGAATCGACCTTTTAGGGGCAACGATCAACTTCTTCCATTCTGTTGTAACTTCATCGAGTTGGTTGGCTACCTGAAATACAAATAAATATGCATGTATGTGATGTATGCATGACGTGCATGATGCTATGTGACTCGGATTATGCACGAAATGGCTCTACAGCCTTGATCTCATTCATGGGAAATATTTCTTGACAGCATTGGCATTTACAGGCTTAGACAACTCACGACTGTCCATTTCAACTAAAACCACAGCACCACCTGAGAGGATCTTCCTAATGACATAAGGTCCTTCATAGTTTGGGGTGAACTTGCCACGAGGATCAGGGATGATTGGTAGCACTTTCCTTAGCACCAAGTCATTGACTTCAAAGTGCCTAGGACGAACCTTTCGATTGAAGGCCTTCGTGACCCGTTTATGATAGCATTGACCATGATATATAGCTTTCAACCTCTTCCCATCAATCATGTTTAGCTGCTCATGCCTCTGCCGTATCCATTCGGCTTCATCGAGCTTCAATTAAGAAAGGATCCTCAATGAGGGAATCTCGACTTTTATAGGCAGGACAGCCTCCATTCCATATACTAACGAAAAAGGAGTTGCCCCTGTGGAGGTGCGAATAGATGTTCGATATGCCATCAGTGCGTAAGGAAGCCTTTCGTGCCAATCACGATAATTTTCAGCTGTCTTTGCCAAGATCTTCTTTATGTTCTTATTTGCTGCTTCAACTGCCCCATTCATTTGAGGACGGTATGGTGATGAGTTCAAATAGTGGACTTGAAACCCATCAAGCAAGTCATCTACGACTTTGTTGTTTAAGTTGGATCCATTGTCAGTGATGATCGCCTCCGGTACACCATAATGGGCAATAGTATCGCAACGAATGAACTTGGCTACATTCTTGGTAGTGACATTGGCGTATAAGTTGGCTTCAATCCAGTTCGTAAAGTAGTCGATTGCTAAGAAGATAAATCGATGTCCATTTGACGCCTTGGGATTGATGGGCCCGATCACGTCAATTCCCCATATAGAGAAGGGCCAAGATTGGGACATTTGATGAAGCTCATTCGGTGGAGTGTTTATCTTATCCCCATAAATTTGGCAGTGGTGACAACATCGCACGTGTTGTATGCAGTCAGATTCCATGGTCAGCCAGTAGTAGCCGAGTCGCATGATCTTTCTCGCCAAGAGGTGACCATTCATGTGGGGGCCACACTCCCCTTCGTGTATTTCCTTCATCAAATGATTGGCTTCTTTGGCATCGACGCATCTTATTAATGTTGAGTCAAAAGATCTTTTGTAAAGCGCACCTCCGTTGACGAAAAATTTCGATGCCAACTTTGTCAAATATTTTCTGTCTGACACGTCGCTCTCTTGGGGAAACTCGCCATTTTGAAGATAATTTAAGATGTCACGATACCATGGGTCTCTATCAGGTTCGTCTTCAATTATCATACAATAAGCTGGGCGTCTAAGAATTTCAATTCTTAACAGTTCAATGTCTATGCCTCCAGCTACTTGCAGCATTGAAGACAAGGTAGCCAGGGCATCAGCAAACTGATTTTGGGACCTTGGTAAGTATTCGAATGATATTTCTTGGAATTTCTCCGTCAACTCTCTTAGGAACTCATGATACCGAATCAATTTAGAATCCTGTGTTTGCCATTCACCTTCGATTTGTAAGATAATAAGGGCCGAATCACCATAAACCTGCAGCTTCTGGAACTTCATATCGATGGCAACCTGAAGGCCGAGAATGCATGCTTCATATTCAGCAATGTTATTTGTACAAGGAATTGTCAATTTAGCGGCGACAGGGTAGTGTTGTCCATCTGGGGAAATAAGGACTGCCCCAGTACTAAACCCAGCTAAGTTAACCGCACCATCGAAGTACATCATCCATTTGTCACTTGATACAAGTCGAATTCGCTCATCTGCATCACTATCTTCATCAGATGCTCCGGACCCCTTGGAACTTTCCGCTAACATGTTTGCTATGGCGCGACCTTTAACGGACTTCTGTCCCAAGCTCTGAATGTCGAACTCTAAAATTAAAATTTGCCACTTGGCCAACTTACCAACAAATGCTGACTTCTCTAAGAGATACTTGATCGGATCATTTTCGGTCACGAGTAAGATTTGGTGATGAAGCATGTATTGTCGTAGTCTGTGCAATACCCAAATCAAAGCCACGCAAGTTCTCTCAACTTCTATGTAGTTCATCTCAGAAATGGTGAACTTCTTGCTCAAGTAGTATATCGCATATTCTCTCCCATCATTTGGTCTTTTCTGTGCCAACATGGCTCCCAATGATTTGTCATGTATGGTTAAGTACAAAATTAGGGGAGTTTTAGGGAGAGGGGGTACTAGGACCGGTGCGTGAGTGAGATAGTGTTTTATCTTCTCGAAGGCACCCTGGCACTCAGCATCCCACTCAATCTTTGCATTCTTTTTTAGGAGCTTGGAGAATGGCTTCGCTGTTTCAGACAGTTGACAAATGAATCTCGCCACAAAATTGAGTCATCCCATCTGGCTGAGGACTTCCCTGGTGGTAGTTAGGGGTCGCAAATCATAGATAGCTTTAACCTTTGACGGATCAATCTCTATACCCTTATTACTGACCATGAACCCTAATAGCTTCCCAGATCTCGCTCCAAAGACGCATTTTGTGGGATTGAGGCGTAGCTTGAATTTCCGAAGATGTTCGAACAGTTTCCGCAAGACCTCAACATGGTCCTCGTCTCGTCTTGATTTCGCGATCATATCATCCACGTATACTTCGATCTCCTTGTGTATCATGTCATGAAACAACGTGACCATGGCCCTTTGATACGTTGCCCTAGCGTTCTTTAGACCGAAAGGCATCACTTTGTAGCAGAAAGTTCCCCAAGGAGTTATGAACGATGTTTCGCTCCTATCTTCTTCCTTCATACGGATTTGGTTGTATCTAGAAAAACCGTCCATGAAGGAGAATAATCAAATCATGCCGTACTGTCAACTAAGACATCAATATGCGGGAGCGGAAAGTCGTCTTTCGGACTAGCTCCGTTCAGGTCACGATAATCTACGCACACCCTGACTTGCCCATCCTTTTTCATGATAGGTACAATGTTTGCTATCCGATCTGAGTAGTGTGACACTTCAATGAAATCCACTTTTAACAACTTCATGACTTCCTCCTCGATTTTCTTAGACAACTCTGGCTTCGTTCTTCTGAGCCTCTGTTTTTTAGGTGGCACATTAGGATCAGTTGGAAGGGCGTGCTCTATAATATTAGGATCTAACCCTGGCATGTTGGCATAAGTCCAGACAAATATATCCTGATATTCTTTCAGGAGATTAATCATTCGTTCCGCTTCCAACTTCAAGAGACATGTCCCGATCTTTATTTCCTTGACATTATGTGTATTGCCCAAATTTATGGTAACGGTTTGTTCTTCTGTCAGCGGTTTTGATCCCTTATGTCGATTCCAATCACGCTCAATCCCTTTCTGATTATCATTGGCATCAGATTCTAAAAGACCTCCCTCATGTGAATCCGAGTCACATGAATCTTTGTCATGATTATGCATAATGTAATGCTTGAGATGTGATGAGATGAGTTAGAGTGCATTAATAACAAACAAAACGCGTGTCATTTACAAATGATTTTCAAATAATTTTCAGAAAACTGTTTCAAGAGCTTGTCCTCATATCTTCAGATTTCCTTGCTCTTGCGAAATCATAAAATTAGGGAGCATGTAGAAGCCCAATCCTCAGTGACCATCATAGAACCAGTTTGGTGTGCTTCCACATGTCCTTAATAAAACACGCATCTATTTCATTGAAAGGGAAATGATAAGGCCGTATTACAACATACTCCACCCAAGACCAACGGCTCAAGGTCAAGGGCTTAACAGAGTTTACATCATAAGCGACTCAAACAAGCAAATTGAAATAAAATGAGTTCCCACGCAGGGGAAGAAAACATAAAGTAAAAAGCTATGCTGAGCGAGAACCATCCTATTTTGAAGGGTTGGTGATGCTCCCAGAAGATTCAGCCTCCTCGCAAGCTAGGAGGGTGCATACAATATTCTCTTCAAACATCTCGGCTATACCGTCAATAGCTCCATCTTCTTCCATTAGCATTTTCGAGGGTTCTGGGAATATTTCTTTTAGTGGAGGAAGGAAAACACTCCAGCAACTTCTATCTCCTATAATTCGACCTCTGCGATTACCTCGGCCTCCACATTCACCTCGACCTCCCCTAGTGCCTCGACCTCCGTATTCACTGCGGCCTCCTCCATTTCCATGGCCTCCATGCTCTTCGACAAATCCTAAACCTTTTCTCCTTAGAACTCTTCGAGCCTCGATAGGCTTTCGATCCCTTGTCCATGCAACCCTAGAGCACCTCCGGGGTTGTATCCATTCGCTAGCATAATCTTCACTACCGCTAGGGCCAGCTTAGATAATTCAGGAATGCCAATGCAAGAGCCCACAAGAACGTGGATCATAGACACCAGCTCGAGAGTCTGAAAGCTTGACTTTTCTTTGCACTCGGGCTCCAAGTATGGGATGGCCATTTCCTGGTACTCCTTGAAGTCTGTTTCCCCATGCACAATGATGAGTCTATTACCGACCACAAATCGTACCTTTTGGTGGTGGCTAGAAGGGACAGCGCTCACCATATGAATCCATGGTCTTCCCAACAGAAAGTTGAAAGCAGCTGGTATATCTAAGACTTGGAATGGTACCAAGAAAAGCACAGGACTGATAAGTAGTTCCAACTCGATTTCTCCTAGCACCTATGTGGCATCCCAAATATTTGAGATAAGCCCTAGAATGTCCTAAAGCTCATAATTAGGTAATGAAATTACCTATGGTTTATGCTTTAGCTATTAGCCGTTAAAACTAAGTGTTACACGCCTTTGTTCTTGAATTTTCTTAAGATTTGAACTATAGGTTATTTTTTTTTTATATATCACAATTTATTCTTGGCTTTGCTTCTCTTAGACTTGTCTTCCTATAAATTAAATGTTGCAAGATTTTTGGCCATATGAAATTTAAAATTCGAAATCTATAAGGAAAGAATCAAGGGGTTTATTAAAGCAAGTTAGGGACCATTTGGGCTTGGGCCTTAGGCCCAATAGCTTGGACTTTAGGCCCATGGATAGAGGGCCTAAAGTGGGCCATTTTGGCCAAGCCCATGAGGCCCATTGGGCCGTGCGGCCGAGCATGAAAGGGGAGGGAAATTCGAAATGCATGCCCCCCATGTGTCTTAGTGAATTGGCCACTTGGCACTCATGCTTAGAGTAAAGTAAGCAATCATTAGGGGGAAGAAAAGAGGGGGAAAGCAACCGGATTAAGGAGGAGAGAGGGGGGAGAGTGTCGCACGGTGATAGAGAGAGAGAGGAGGGAAACGGAGAGAAAGAAAGGAGAAGAAGAGAAGGAAGAAAAGGAAGAAGAAGAAGGTGGTCCGTGCGTGCAACCCTCCGCCGTTAGTGTGACGTCCGTAGTTCGGTCTCTTGAGGCAAGTTAGGATCCTTTGGTGCTCTTGCATGTGTGTTATGGGGTGTTTAGAGTCCAAGAAATCGAAGCTAGGATGTCTTGTTCTTGAGTGATGTTGCTGTTTTTGCATGAACCGCTTGAGTCAGAATCTTGTGAGAGCTTGTATGCATGTTTTGAGTTCGATTTTGACTTTGATCTCTTCATGAAAGTTGTAGCCAACATCTTAAAATACAACATACTAAAATTTCGTGCAAAATGATGAAGATTTAAGGGGTCAAACCCTCATCCTACGAACACACTAGATCTGGAAAATCTTTGCTGACTTTGTGATAGATTTGTGCTTGCATGTTAATTTTTATCAAGAATCTCTCTTCGACTTCTTCAGGAAACATCTTTATCTATGTGTTAAATATAACATAGTTAAATTTCATGATTTTTGAAGGTCATTTTCCTATTTAATGGACTGTGATGTGATAATCGTGCAAACCGTGTACTTCGGACATAAGAACTTTGACATGCATGGCTTATAACTTTCTGTACAAATTTTATTTGAAGAAATGCTCTTCATGAAACATCTTTTTTTATGTGTTAGCTATAACATAGTTAAATTTCATGATTTTTGAAGGTCATTTGCCTATTTAATGGACTGTGATGTGATAACCGTGCAAACCGTGTGTTTCGGACATGAGAATCTTGACATGCATGGCTTATAAATTTCTGTAAAAATTTTATTTGAAGAAATGCTCTTCATGAAACATCTTTGCCTATGTGTTAACTATAACATAGTTAAATTTCATGATTTTTGAAGGTCATTTGCCTATTTAATGGACTGTGATGTGATAACCGTGCAAACCGTGTGTTTCGGACATGAGAATCTTGACATGCATGGAATATAACTTTCTGTACAAATTTTATTTGAAGAAGTGTTCTGCATGAAACATCTTTTTCTATGTGTTAACTACCACATACTCAAATTTCATGATTTTTGAAGGCCATTTGCTTATTTAATGGACTGTGATAAGAAAACCGTGCATACCGTGTACTTCGGACATAAGAACTTTGACATGAATGGCTTATAACTTTCTGTACAAATTTTATTTGAAGAAATGCTCTTCATGAAACATCTTTGTTTATGTGTTAACTATAACATAGTTAAATTTCATGATTTTTGAAGGCCATTTTCCTATTTAATGGACTGTGATGTGATAACCGTGCAAACTGTGTGTTTCGGATATGAGAATCTAGATATGCATGACCTATAACTTTCTGTGCAATTTACTTTTGGAGAAATTTCCTTCATATGATATCTTTATTTATGTCTTGACTGCAACATAGTTAAATTTCATGATTTTTGAAGGTCGTTTGCCTATTTAATTGACTATAATATGAAAACTGTGCATGCTGTACAATTCCGAAATTTATAATATTGAGTTGTATGGTCACTTCTATGCTGTGATGTGTGGTTCATATGAAATGTCATGCAAATTATGAGACTTTGGATTTGTTTCCATGTAATGGTGTAATGACTTTCATGCATTTCATATGTGATTCAAGAAAAGGAAAAATTTTACATGATTTCAAAGAAAGGTTTTATTTAATAAAAAAAAAGGAAATTCCTTTAATGCATACTACACGATTTCAAAAACACAAATTGAATCAATTGCATTAGAGATTTCAAAAGTGGAATTGGAAAAGAAAGGTATGAGGATATGAATGACCGTCGGAGGTGTGAGCCGACGATGCCCCAGGAGTGTCGGGATGCCCGGAGGTGTGAGCCGACGATGCCCCGGGAGTGTCGGGATGCCCGGAGGTGTGAGCCGGATGCCCGGAGGTGTGTGCCGGATGTCCTCGGGAGTTTCGAGATGCCCGGAGGTGTGTGCCGGATGCCCAGAGGTGTGTGCCGGAGGTTCCTCGCGATGCCAGGTTGGGTGCGAGCGATAATTTTGGGATGCAAATATTGGTCCCTAAGAAGAAAATTGATGAGATCCTTGTAAAAGCTAAGAATTTAAAGTGAATCATGTGCATGGATGTATGCATGTGGCATATTGCATGTAAATAGATGCAAGTATGTGAGATATGATGACATGTGTATGACATCAAGATAAGTTATGTACGCATACTTAAAATGACATGCTATGGATCTCATGGTGGTGCATGCTTGATAGAATGGATGATGAGTGTACAATGTATGTGCACTTTTGGCATGATGACATGTGATGTGATAATGATGAATGCATGTATGCATGATGGGGATGATAACCATATGATGGCGCATGTATGTGAGTGCACTTATGTTATGATGACATGTGATGTGAAAATGGTGAAGATGATGACTATATGTTGGTACATGTATGTGAGGTATGATGGCATGTGATATGACAATGATGAATGCATGAATGCATGGTGGGGATGACGATTATATGATGGTGCATGTATGTGAAATATGATGACATGTGTATAGTGTCAAGGTAAGGTGTGTATGTATATTTAAATGACATGCCATGCTATGATTGTATTGTATGATGCTTGAGTGATCATTGGACCATTTACTTGTTGAGTGGTTGTACTCACCCCTTCGGGGACCAACATTTCAGATTAGTGAACGATGCCTCTCCCTCCTGTTACACGGGGCACTTTTTATGGCATTCCGACCGACGTGGAGGTGGAATGCTCGGAGCACATTTGCGTTACTATCCCTGGGCTGGTATTCCTGAGGGTCCGGGTGCTGGTTATGTATGATGTGGGTCTGGCTGGGGGCCCCATCATTCAGGAGTTCCTATCTATTCATGTCCGGCGCGACGGACAAATGCTGGGGATGCTGCCGCCACCACCACCCGATGCACCTGATTGGGTGTGATGGCCCTTTGGAGTGAGGGAGAGGGAGGATGACATTTTTTTGGAGTTAGAGCCGACACTTAGATGGAAAGGGCTTTCATGTTACTTTTAGGGGGTCGACGATCTCACTAGAGATATAACCGAGTTTAGTGAAAAAGTCTCGGTTTTCCTTTTTGGTTTTACCAACCCAAAGATGTCCATCTTAAAATGTAAATAAAAGTGGTTCGGCCTTGTGTTTATCTTTAACTGTGTAGTTGGTGTGCATTGTGCTATCGCTAAGGAAGTAGAGAGACGGTGAGACATGCCTCTAATTTTCGCTATGTGCTGCGCAAATCTCTAAGTCATTTGAAAAAAAAAAAAAAATTGACGCCTTAAACTCGGCCCTTAATTACGACTCTTTTTACTAACGTCGAAGAAATTGTTTTTGCTTGGATTTAAACGCTTAGTATCTGTGGCGACCCTATCGAGTTTGGGGGCCACAACCTATTTCCTCGTCCCATCAAATGCACGCACGGTGGACTTAATTGGATGTATCCTTTCCATCTCAACACCTAAGCGGTGGAGCATAGCTAATGGACATATATACAGCGTAGAGCCATTATCAATCAACACTCTAGAGACAACGATGCTATCTTGCTTCACTGAAATGTGTAGCGCTTTTATGTAATCACCTCCGTCAGCAGGGAGGTCTTCATCAGTGAAAGCGATCTGATCCTTCAGTAGGATGGTCCCCATGAACTCCTGTAGCTAGATGTCATCAATTGTTTTCGGGACATGTACCTCGTTAAGGATCTTCAACAAAGCATTTATGTGCTTTTCAGAGGATTGAATTAGCTCCAGGATGGAGATTTGGGCCGGCATTTTTTGCAGTTGATTTACTACATTGAATTCGCTCGTTTTCACCACGGCTAGGAATTGCCTCGCGTCCTCCTCCGTCACGGCTTTCTTTTCGGTTCCTCTGGCAGCCGCATAGCAACAACCTGATCGAGTGACCACATCTACTTCCTTTGTCCCGTAATCCCAGGGTACCACTTTGGTGTTGAATTCCAAGGGAGGTTCCAGTATTATCACCTCATCCTTTCCTTGAGGTGGCAGTTTGATCACAACCGGTGTCAGGCTTTCCTCCAGGATTTCGATTGCCGATAATTCTTCTACCATAAGGTTAATCATCATTGGCTCAGTAGTTTCCGTCTCGACATCACTAGTGCGATCCTCATTAGGCAATTCTATCACCATCGGGGTAATCATAACGACCATCCCCTCCTCTTGTGGCATCGGATCATCCATACCCTCCCATCTGTCAGGGACGATGTCCTTAGGATCATCAAAGAAACTCGAGGTAGGTGAATATTTCACGTAGTAGTCATATTTTCCGATTGGTTGACCCAACGTATCGAACACTTCACCTTTGTCATGTATCTTTTCTAGGAGATCACAGCTCCGAAAGGTTCCCTCAGAATCTATTCTCGAGGCGTTTCCTATTGCTACTTGTTCATCCTCCTCTGGGAAAGGAGGCTTAGCTTTCTCCACTTCACGGTCGCAAGTAACAATGTGAGATGATGTGCTAATCATGGATGGTGTCATCATGGGTAGCGGTCTTTGTTCTCCATTGACACTTCGGATTACTCCCATGCCTATCATTTTGCAGATACGTTCTAGTTTTTCCTCCATGGTTATGTCCTCCCCTCTTTCATAGTGCCTAGCTAGCTTGAGGGCCTCATACAGTTTAGGGACATCCACCGTAAGGGGTCACTCACTCGCTTGCATTTCCCCAAGAATCACATTCACTCCTTTAGCATGATCGGGCAAAGGGTTTTGTTTCACATTGGGCGTAGCTTCTTTAAAAGTCAACTTTCCTTTATCCAATAGGTTCTGAACTTTCAATTTAAGTGTGTAGCAATTATCGACGTTATGCCCCCTTTCTCCCATGTGGTATTCACATGTTTTGGTCATATCGAAGCCCGGGAATCTTGGAAGGTTGTCCCTAGGTACCTCCTTGGCTACCAATCTCTTTTGGAAGAGGATAGGTAATAATTTCAATAGAGGTCGGGGTAGAGGTGTGAATTCCTTTCGGGGGAACTTCCTACTTCCGTCAAATCCATGTGACATGTTTCCTTGCATAGCTTTAGGCCTTTGTGAAGGCATTGACACTAATTTAGGTGCAGCTGGCTCTTGGATACGCCACTTCGACTACCGTCTCCTTGTCCTTCTTCGTTGTGAACTTTTGCTATTCCTAGTAGATATTCTTCCATCAATTATCACCCATTCAACCCCTCACCAACCTCCACCAGCTACGAAAATATTTGGCAACTAGAGTACACTAATCCCTAGAAATAGTCAGATGGAAAAGTCCTCAAGAAAAGCTGCCTCATTTTATTTCCCACTCAGTGGAGGCGTCACTTGTGATGCCATCGCTCTCCACCTCTAGGCGAACGCTTTAAACGATTCATTCCTCCTCTTTTCCATCCGAACCAGCTCCTCTCTTGTAGGGACAATCTTAGAGTTGAATTTATATTGCTATAAAAACTCATTAGCGAGGTCTTCCCATCCAGTGAGCTCTTCAATATCTAGTCCAATAAACCATGACAAGGCAGGGCCATCCAAGCTATCTTGAAATGTATGTATGAGGAGCGGAACATTGTCGGAGTAGCGAGCCATCCTCCTCAAGTAGTACTTGAGGTGGGTTATAGGGCAGCCGGTGCCATCATATTTTCTCATGAACTCTGGCTCCTTGAAGGTCTCGGGTACTTTCACCTTAGCATATGGGGTTAGCTCGTCCACTCCTTTCATCTCATATCCTTGGAGGATGCAAAGTCACTCCTCCATTTTGGCCAAGCGTCTTGCATTTTCTTCATCGAAGCTGATGGCAGATCCTTCCTTTGGAAGAGGATCCAAATTGATGATCACGGGCATAACAGAAGGGACTTCCTTAGAAGCACATTTTTCAGTAGGGTCGGTGACATGTGGCTCTCCAGCTGAGGGTGGAGTGTGTCCCGACAAAACGGGAGTAGAAGTTCTAGCTATGGCTATGACCGGAGGTTCACTAATTTTTCGACCTATCTCGGCCATCAAGGCAGTGAGTTGAGCCAACTGGTTCTCCATGTTGGCCATGCGTATGCTGACATCCTCATTCTCCATCCTAGCCTTTGCACGAGTATGAATTGGAGATCTCCTCTTAGTCGTGTTGACAGTCGAACGATAGTAGACAACCTGTTAGTACCTGAACAAGGATAGATAAGCATATATAAGCATGGAGTAATGATTAGGCGATCGGTCCATGACAAAGATCTAATCATCCCAATTTGTTTGTTTCATTGAAAGCAAGGTTGCTACATAACGCAGGAGAAGACATGAGGGAGAACCCCTAAGCAACAAAGCTAATCATGACTCTTAACTCCTAATATTGCAACACGAGACAAACTCTTTAACATTGTAACATATGTGGGCGTGGGCTCGTTACATATCACACTTGACTCAATCTAACTAATGAGGACAGCTCCCGCTTGTGGCAGCCCCACTAACTCGGGTCAACTTCAAGGCACGCTCCTCGACTTCTTCGAGATTCCTTTTAAGGCGCTTGATCTCGGCTCGGTGGGTGGTCTTTAATGGCACATTAGGAAATTCCGGGTGTAGACTCTTTGGGATTTTGTGCCTAAAGATGTATTCCATTGAGGCATAGTAGGTCTTCTCTTGCCCTTCCAACTCCTCTTCAGGCCATATTAGCTTCCGGGGGGTGGCACATATCCCACATCGATTTGACTAATGCGACGGAATCTTCATGATCTTGGCATCCATCAAGGAAGTCTATCCTGAGCGGGTCTTCTTAAATCGTCGGTGGAAGTTGTCGAACCTCTTGGAACTGGCGGGCAACCCGGGTCGGGTAATACTCAGTGACTTCGATAATTCCTAACAAATGAACAGGTCCAGTAAGCCCACACACGAACCGTGCTTCTCGAACTCGGAGCCATTTAGCTTGCCATTTGATATCTTCGGAGTCCGGGGTTGGTCAAGAAAACTAACCACTTAGAATAATGATAATCGGGGGCAAACATTTTCCTATCTCTAAATTTCAGGATAGGGTGGCTAGAGTTAGGGATGTCATTCACGGTCTCAACCTACCAAACCCCTTAACGTGAGAAAAGAACCAAATTTGCAAGAGTTTAGGAGGAGCATGGAAAGTTTTGATTTTGTTTTCTTTGAAACGAGTAAGGGAAAGAAAAGTTTCAATCAGGACGGCATTAACAAAGCCCTTTCCTATACATATCTCACGAACTGCCCATACCACGGAAGGGTTAATAGCGTTCCTACAATGTGGGAATAACACGAACCCGAAGAAAGCTAACAGGAAGATCCTATTCTTTTGAAAAGATGGGGCATTTTGAAAAAGCTCGTTTAGGAATGAAAACGAGTAGGTCTTGCAATTAGCTTTCAAAACTTTCCTCAAGTCATCTCTAAGGAAATCAGATAAGGTCGATGCGTGCTCGGTCCCTATAGGTGGGCCAATTAACTCCGACACCAAGGCTTTTCTCATTACAACACCGTATTCTTCCAAGGTTGGAGTGAGTTCGTGATCACCGAGTATGAACGTGCAAGTTTCGGGGCACCAAACATGTGCTAATGCTTGTACTACACCAGAATGAATTTCTATCAATAATAGGGGAAGTAAATGTCCAACATGTGATCGCACCCAATCACAGCCAGTTGAATCCAATTTATCCCACCACGAGTGAAGCTCGGCTTTCAGGACGGAGATGATGCGAAGGTCGGGTACCCCCATCGTATGATCAACCTAATTTGTCGTGGACCGACCAAAAGGAAAGCGAATAAGTAAATTGCAAAGAAGAGAATTCAAACAAAAACTTACCCTACTCATTGAGCGGCAATGTCAATGCCATAGACATGCGCATGGATAGTGGTTCGATTTATACTGTAGACGGCCTAAAATGGAGCCATGGGATCATAGGATTGAACCAAAAAGCTCGCGGCTAGGTCATGTTACCATGACTCCGGCTTCGTCAAAGGATCGACCCGTGTCACATGCTTGCAGACCAGGGTGGGGATCTATGACATCAAGAAAGAAGTTTCGAGGATGAGATGGGTGACTCATACTACATGCTTGTAGTCGGAGTGGTATCCATCTCAACACCATCCTAAGTGATCCTATGTGGTCCAGGTCCGACGGCAGGTAGTGTGTGTTATAGCGTAGTGCAATGCAGTGGACTCATGCATGACAATTTAAAAACAATCAGCACTTCAAACATAAATAAGCCATTCACTCTTACACCCCTTACAAAACAAAGGTTAGAAATCACCACCTTTTATAACTCCCATAAGCATTCAACATTCGACATGTTATGGATGCACATGGTATCTTCACTGCCAATCAAAAATATTTTTGAACAAGATTAATTTTGGCCTAAGTCCTCTAAGGTTTAAAACGAAGTCCCTAGTGGAGTCACCAAGCTGTTGCAACCTACCCTCGGGAGGAGGGAACAGGTTTAGGGATATTGCCTAAAGGACGGGCCTAAGGCCCATGATTAGGCATGGGTTCTCCCAAGCCCATACCCGGCATGACATTGGATATTCTTTGGGAATTTTTGTACAAAAGGAGTTGTCACTAGCCTATTGGAGTCAACTAGAAACCAAGTGAGACATGGGAGTGTACCCCACTTCCTACGCAACCAGAGAACCTAGGGTCGGGGACTTGATTACATTAATTGACTAATCAGTACCCTTTCGGTACCTAATCTTGTTCATTTTAAAAAAATGATTTTTTTTTGGCAAGCAATTTGGATTGATTTTATACCTATCCACTAACATGTGGGGTAATCATGCAGGTGCGCAATCATTAAAGTAACAGTCATTGCTACCAAGATCCTAATTGCAGTAAAATTAACATAAGCAACTAAATAATTGCAAACATAGTTAAACATGTAGATTAAACATACAATATAGTCAATATACGAGAAAATAAAGGACTAATTACACTAAAAATGTAATACATAGCAATTCCTAATCAAACCTCGCAATTTTTAGTTTTTCGAATTTTTTAATTTTAATTTTAATTTTTTTTTGTTTTCAATTTTTTTTTTTTTTAAAATTTTAAAATTTTTAAGTATTTTAATTATTTAAAATTATTTTAATTAATTAATTTTAATTTTAAAAAAAAAAAGAGTCGAATTTTTTAATGTTTTTTGAGTTTTTTTAATTTTTCCGAAATTTTTCTAATTTTTATTATTTTTCGAAATTTCTTTTCAATTTTTAATTCTTTTTTGAATTTTGAATACTTAATATTATTATATTTCACAAAAATGGGTTCGGATCGGGTAAACCCAATCCAGCCCGTGGACCCAACCCAAACCCGATCCAACACTTTTGGATTTTTTTTAAAAAATCATTTTCGATTTAAAAATATTTAAAAAATTCCTTTCATTTGTCTTTTCTCAGTCATGCGCACTCCCCCCTTACGAATCCTCCTTCCCGATACCAGCTTTTTACTTTCTTTTTCAATATTTTGTTTTACTTTTCCACTTTTTCCATACTTTTCTTTTTCTCTTGTTTTTTTTCTTTTGGTCTTCTTCTCCTTGGTGCTTGCCCCTTGCACGCCTTCAACCCTCCCGAAGGCTGTCTTATCCTTCCTCGCGACATTCCTCACCAAAATTTGTTTCTTTACCAAAACTAATTCGAACAGTAACCAAAATTTGTTTCTTTACCATAACTCTGACGGGTGCTAAACCATTTTTGGATACAAACATCCCCCAGCTCAAACACATATGATTCCTTCATGAAAAAAGCATGAAATCGTGATGAAAACATAAAAGACAGGAATGGTCCAACATATATATGAACAAGCACAAATCAGATCGAGTTTGAATGCAAGTTCCTTCTCGGTTCTCTTCGAGACATTTTGTTAAACATTGGGTGTGCAGCAACTAAAAGGGGCGTACGGGTCACTTGACGCTTGTATTCGAGTAAAGATCAACATAATTTGCACAAACAACACTCAAGATTCACTAAAGGACATATATTACACTCAAATAGATGTGAACACAATAAGTATCTTCAGCCACAACATATTCACAGACTCGAATCTCTTTCAGGCATTTCATTAACCGGTTAGCGCACACAAATGAACCAAAGGATTTTCGGCTTGATATGGACTCGGCACAAACCTAGACGTCTATCAACATATACTAAGACATTGAAAAGCTTTCATAGAAGACCAATGGGGCCGGAGCTCGCACGAACTGGTTGATCATGAGCTCTGGCCCGAGACCTCGAAAAGAAGCACAAGGCTTAGAGAAGCCTACCTGGTTCGGACAACATATACTTCAAGCGACGGCGAAACGCTCTCTCAGTCTCACTCTCTCCCTTTGGCTCGCCCTTTACTCTCTCTGTTCTCTTAACCCCAAAGACCAGCCGAGAACCCCCCATCCTCTCTTTGCTCTCTTCCTTTTAAGCTCGGCCAACGACAGGCGTGCATGGCTTCTGCCACCACCAGCCTGTCGCAGCCACTTGATCTCTGACCCTGGATCACGCCATACTCTACCTTCGCGATCCTCTAACCTCGCAATCCTCTACCTCGGCCTTGGTTTGTACATTTCTCTTTTCTTCTTCGTTTGCAGGAGTGTGGTTGGCGTGAGGGAAGGAGGAAGACTCACACATGGGCTAGGCTGAAATAAAAGGAGATGGGTCGGCCCAAGTGCAAAAGAAAGAAAAGGAAAAGAGATAGGTCAATGAGCCCACGGACGAAGAAAAGCCCTTTACTCGGTCTCAATCGATTTTCTTATACCTTTTAATGATTTTTTTTTCCTTTTTATTATTTTTCTTTTAAATTTCGAATTTTTTTATTTAAATTTTTTTGTAATTTCTTTTTTGATAAATTTGAAAACTAGTGACGTAAATGCTCCTAATGTCTATATGTGATGCAATTTTAACGAAATTTTTTGTTAAGGGGTTAAAAATTAATCCATAATTCTTTGCTGCAATTAATAAATACTTAAACAAATCGCCAAAATTTAGGTGTCAACAACTATAAACAGTTATATAAGACTACGAATTAAAGTAAAGAGTTTAGAGAAAGGGAATTGAAACACAAAGGTTATAGCGGTTCGGCTTAGACCAAGCCTCGTCTACTATCCCGCACTAATAGCCCACTGGCTGGATTCCACTAAGAACCAAAAGAGATTTTACAGTCTCGCGTCCTTGATTCCACAATGTAGAAACTCTACCACACTTCCTCAAGGTCTCACAAGTATTTATTCTCTCTTTTGAGTACGACTTAAGCTCAGCGATTGAATCAGCAAAGAACTAGTAGCTTCAAACTTTGGAATTTTTCTTTCACGCACACTCTCGAATAACTTGAGTGTTTTCCTTATATACTCCTTCATGTCATTATAACCGTTGGCACCTTTCAAAGGAGTTCTTCCAATCTACCCGTTGGACAGAATCAATTAAGGAGATCTCGAGTTATTTAAGGAATGTGATGATAGCCCACCAATCCTGCTCGCCCATACAATCAGGATCTATGTTTCCATAAGTAGAACCTTACAAGTATACTTCGCCAATCAACAAATCTAATTATCTAAATTAAATTCAATAAGAATAATTGATCACGAGATGCTATCTCTAGCCATGAGATCTTCTTCAACCGTACGAACCAAATCCTTAAAGATATACTTGCATCTAGATAAGTCTTATTTATCGAATAAATCTTTTCTTCATCAGTCTAGAAGCTATCAGTGAGGGTAGACTTTAAATCTTGAGTCTGGAGGTCTTCGACTTTAACGATAGAGTCTGCAAGTCTCAAACTAGACCGATGGAAACGTTTTGTCAATTTTAAAACAAATAAGGAAGATTTCTCCAACAATCTCCCCATTTTTTATGGTGACAAATATTTTCTACAGATTTGAACACTTTTGTCCTGCAAAACAACACTTAAGTTAAACAAAATATCTTCATAAAAGATGAGTAGATCAGGATATGGATAGCAACGATTCTGTAACCACAAAAAACATGTTAGTCCTAAAAACAACTATCATTCCATAATCATTATTATGGCCTAAGTTACTGCAAACATCAAAAGATCAAATCAAACTGTCCAAACCACAACCAAACAAAAAATAAGTCCAAAAATCGAAAAATCCAAACAAAAAGTCAAATCTGCATCAAACTTCTCCCTATTTTTTTTTTTTCTCCCTCTTTTTGTTAACAGCAAAGAGTGGAGAACAAATAAAAAGAGTTGTTTGAAAATAGAGAGAATCAAAGCTGTTTGGGAAGATGAACAAGCTGGAATTCTCCCATGGAATTCACTGTCTTCTCAAGCTTCCCAATGGTCTCCTTCAATTGCTAGAAATCTTCACTCTTCACATGATCTTGCACTTGAGTCTTCAAGGCGTTTAACTGATCTTGCAAAGGCACTGAAGTGGCCATGAAAGCATTCTTGAGATCCATTATCTCATACCCCATAGCGTATTGCTGTTTCCTTATGTCCAATCGAATCTTTAGCAGTCTCGAAAAGTTTTCTGTTTGTGCTATTGTAGCACTAGGGCTAGCCAAGTCGATTCCAGGAGTTTTCAGAATGGAGGGATCTTCAGCAGATTGCCCACCATGACTATGAGTGGATGCTTCTGGATAATGAGAAGCATACACATCCTCTGGATTTGCTGCAGAAGGACTCACATTACTAGTAAAGATAGGTGAAGAAATACCTTGTTGTCCAATAGCTCCCCTTGTTTGGTTGCCTTTAAGTCGAGTAGGAAAGATTTCTTCTTGTTCAACTTCAGCTTCAGAGTGATGCGCGTTAGCAGTTCCAGTTCCTGCCATATCAGATTCACTGGACAAGGAGACAGCCAAGGTTGGCTCAAAAGAGTCTTCTTGACCCTAGTCTCTCTCTTCTTCTCTATCTTCTTCTTCCTCTTCTCTTATTTCTTCCTCTGTCCTCCTTTGTTCTTCATCTTCCTTCTCTGTCTCTTCTGTTGTCTCTTGAAAGCTGACAAAACTCTTCAAGTTTCTTAAGGCTGAAAGAGTCATTTCATTCTCATCATTTTCATCCTGCAAGATGAGAGTTCTCTTCCATTTTACTGGAGCATCCATGGGCTCCTTGCCTTTCCTTTTGGCTGCAGCAGAGTCTTGTTTTGCTTTGACGGGAGACTTCTCCTTCATGCGCTCTAACACCTTGTTAAGCTCTTTCAAACGCATCTTTGCGACCATTTTAAATCCAATCACCATTGGAGAAATGTTTGTCAAACATAATGGTGCAGGGATGTGAATTTTAAAATGTCTAAAAGGATGTGTGATAAGAGTAGAATAAGGGAGTTGTCCTTTATCTTTCACCACTGTCCTATATATGTGAAACATGATGGTGTGAGGCAAAGAGAATTTGCAGCCAGTATTGATGGCATGCATCAATTTTGCTTTAGACCGAGACATATTAGTCTTGGATGTCGACTTTGGAGGGATGCAGTTAATCACGATTTTGTGCAGCAAGATGTTGGTGGCATTCATCCTAGAGTAGGATATATTGCCTTTAGCATCCCTGTTTTTCACCAATGATAGACTAGCGTGAGCGACAGATAAATTAATAGGTTGGAAACACGCTCTTTCCTCCCCAATTAAGTCCGCCAAAGTGTCCATACCCACCAAAAACTCCTTATCCCTCACTATGAAAGAGAAACTGTTTGCATCCAAGAAAGATAAGTTCGAATAAAAGTAAGCTGTGAGTTCGGGATAAGTAGTAGTAGATTCAGAACAAAAGCACTCCAATTGCAGAAGAGCAAACTTCTCTCACAGATTTACTTTCACCAAATCAAGAAAATCAAAATTAACACTCCTAGGGTTCATAATCCCTCTCTTCATTAGATTCAAATAAACCCTCTTGCGATTCGTCGATCTGAATAGACTTAATCCATCACCAACAACATTTGCAACAACTCCTGTTCTAGGTTGAAAATAGGTAAACATACTGTCGTCATCATCCTGTTATTATGGTTGATTAGTAGTGCTAAAGCGTGGGTCACTAGGAAAATTAGCAAAGGCTTTTTCAGCCGATCCCTTTTCTGCAATACCCATCTTCTCCATATCGCACAGAAATAGAGTTTCATTCTTATAGCCTCTCTCTCTCTCTCATGTATTCATCGATCAAAAACATAGCAGTTCCTCCTCTTTTCAAACTAGAATAAAGCTTGAAAGCAACCTTAGGAGTTAACGTTCTTACAGGTTCAACTTCTTCCAAAATTTCTTCTTCTGGTTGAGTCGGTGGAGGAGACTGACGCTGCTAAGAAGGTTGTTGCTGACTTGGTCACTGTGGTGGAGAAGAATCTTCTTCCTCCGGCATGTGTCGTGGTCCCCTGCTTGCGATTCTCAAAGACTTTCTTGAAGACATTGTTGCTTCAAGGGAGAAATTCACAAACTTGCTCGAAAAGGTGAAAACTTTTTGGATTAAACAACAGTGAAAGTGAGAGCAAGTGGAAGTTTTGTATTTTAGGGTTTGAGAGTGAAAACGAAGAAGACAGATTTCAATAGTATATAAAGCAAGTGAAGCAAAGTAAACAAATTGTAACAAAGGAAAAATTAGAAATGCCTTTTCGAAAAATATTAATTCCCTTTTCGAAAATGAATAACTACCTTTTCGAAAATAAATAACTACCTTTTTGAAAATGAATAAATACTATAAATTCAAAGATAATTTCAATGAATTAGCGATTAATAAGTAACCATACCTTTTCAAGTCTTTAACCAAAAATTAAATTACTAGTACCGAAATAACTTACAGTCGTAACTATTGGTCTTTTGAGTCTAAGCACCTTCAGACTTTACCTCTAAGTCTGAGCACCTTCAGACTTTAGTTCATAAAAGATGTGATGTTCAGTCTGGTGCAAATAGATTCAAATAGGCTTTTCTCCAGTGGCTTTGTAAATATGTCCGCCAGTTGATTCTTTGAATCAATGAAATGAATCATAACTTCTCCATTTTGAACATAATCTCTTATAAAATGATGTCAAATCTCTATGTGCTTTGCTCTTGAATGAAGAATTGGATTCTTTATGAGATTAATTGCGTTGGTGTTGTCATATTTGATCTCGGTGCATGAATCTTCGATTCCAAAGTCTCTCAGTTGTTGTTTTATCCATAAGATTTGAGAACAGCAACTTCTAAGGGCCACATACTCTACCTCTTCTGTTGAAAGAGCTACAGTACTTTGCTTCATTGAAAACCATAATATTGTTTTGTTTCCCAGCAATTGACAAGTACCGGAAGTACTATTTCTATCAACTCTGCAACCTGCTAGATCTGTGTCTAAATATCCAAGGAGAGTAAAGTCTCATTCTTTGGAATATCACAGACCTAACTTTGAGGTAGTTGCAACGTATTTGATGATGCGTTTTGTAGCATTTAGATGAGATTCTTTGGGATCATATTGAAATCTAGCACAAATTCAAACACTAAACAAAATGTCAGGTCTAGACGTAGTAAGATAAAGAAGTGAACCAATAATACTCTTGTAGAGCTTCCGGTCAACTTTCATTGCTCCTTCATCTTTGTCCAGTTTCGAAGAATTTGACATTGGTATCTTAGTCTTTTTGTAATTCTCCAATCCGAACTTTTTAATGAGTTCTTTTGCATATTTTTCTTGGTAAATGAAAATTCCTTCCTTCAATTGTTTCACTTGTAATCCGAGAAAGAAAGATAGTTCACCAATCATGTTCATCTCAAATTTATCCTGCATAGACTTAGAAAATTTATTGCATAGGTTTTCATTAGGTGATCCAAATATAATATCATCAACATAGATTTCAACAAGTAGAAAGTTTTTACCTTTTCTTTTAATAAACAAGGTAGTATCCACTTTTCCTTTGACAAAGCCGTTTTGAATTAAAAACTTACTTAACTTGTCATACCAAGCTCGAGGTGCTTGCTTTAATCCATATAGAGCTTTTTTCAGTCTGAATACTGAGTCTGGTCTCTTTGGATCTTCAAATCCTGGAGGTTGTTCCACATAGACTTCTTATTGGATAAATCCATTTAGGAATGCACTCTTGATGTCCATTTGGAATAACCTGAAATTTTTATAACAGGCAAAAGCAAGTAATAATCTAATTGCTTCTAATCTAGCTACTGGTGCATAGGTTTCATCATAGTCTATCCATTCTTCTTGCGTATATCCTTTGGCCACAAGTCTTGCTTTGTTCCTGACCACTTTTCCTTTTTTGTCCATCTTGTTCCTGAAAATCCATTTAGCTTCAATAATGGATTTACCTTTTGGTTTAGGAGTTAATTTCCATACATCGTTAATGCTGAACTATCTAAGTTCTTCTTGCATTGCTTCAATCCAGCTTTTGTTAGCTAAAACTTCTTCTGTGCTTTTGGGTTCTATTTCAGAAATAAGTGCCACGGTGCCAGACTCTTCTTGCTTTTTAGATCTGGTGCGAATCCCTTCATCAATGTCACCAATGATGAGTTCTTTGGGATGACTAGACTTGTGCTTCCAGTTATTGGTCAGTCTGACAGTTTGTTGATCTTTTGCTTTAGTTGATTTTTCAAATTCTATCCGTTGTTGATTTTTAGAGGTCTGAGCTACTTCAGGAGAGGTAGACTTTGTAAAGTCTGGAACAAGTTCAGATTCTTTAGGTTGAGTCTGAATCAGTTGATTTTGCAAAGAATCTTGAAATTTGACATTCATAGATTCTTCACGGACTGAGTCTTCTTGTCGCATACTCTGTAAACTTTGCTTGAGGTTGAGTAGCCAAGGAAAATTCTTTCGTCTGATTTTTCTTCAAACTTACCAGTTCGATTATTTGCATTTTTCAAAACAAAACATTTGCAACCAAACAAATGAAAATAAGAAACAATTGGCTTATTTCCTCTATATAACTCATAGGGAGTTTTTTCCAGAATAGGCCTTAAGAATACTCTGTTAATAATATAGCAAGCTGTAGAAACTGCTTTAGCCCAAAAACGAGAAGAAATATTACTTTCTATTAAAAGAGTTATTGCCATTTCTTATAGAGATCTATTATTTATTTCCACAACTCCATTCTGTTTTGGAGTGTATGAAGAGGAGAAAACATGCTGAAAACCTAATTCATCACAGAATTTTGCAAATTCTTGATTTTCAAACTCACCTCCATGGTCTGTTCGTATGCTTGAAATATTATATCCTTTCTCATTCTGAACTTTCTTGGCAAATTTTGAAAAGTGAGAGAAGGTTTCAGACTTACTTGCCAAAAAGTGAACCCAAGTAAATCAAGAATAATCATCCACAATTACTAGGCAATATCTCTTTCCACCAATGCTTTTAGTTCTAATTGGTCTAAAGAGATCCATATGCAGATTCTGCAAAACACAATTAGTAGAAACCTAATTTATTGGTTTAAAAGAACTTTTAACCTGTTTTCCCAACACACATGGTGTGCATAAGTCAGATTTTTGAAACTTTAGGTTGGTCAGCCCACGAACAAGGTTCTTGGAAGAGATCTTGGCAATTTGCTTCATGTTGACATGGCCAAGCTTTCGATGCCAAAGATTTGCTTCATCTTGAATTGAAATTAGACATTCAGATTTTTCTGGTTTTATATCCAGATGATAGATGTTCCCATGTCTTCGTCCGGTAAAAGATTGAGAAAGATCTTTACTAGTTCCCGAACATACTCCTTCTTGAAAATTGATTTTGAATCTAGTGTCACACAATTGACTAATGTTGAGTAGATTGTAATTTAGTCCTTCCACCAAAGAGACATTGTTGATTGTGAGATTTCCAATCTTTACAGTTCCACACCCAACAATTCTTCATTTGCTATTTCCACCAAAATAGACTTCTCCATCATTCATTTGAACAAGTTTTATAAAACAACTTGAATCTCCAGTCATATGTCTTGAACAACCACTATCCAAATACCATTTAACCTTTTTTCTTGGTAGTGACCTGCAATTAAAAAAGAAACTCAAGCTTTCTTTGGTACCCACATTTTCTTGGGTCTAGAGGAGTTAGTACAATATATAGTCTTTGCCCATTTCTTCTTAACAGGTCTCCAAACCATAGGACATTCTTTCTCAAAGTGTTCTGAGCTGTGGCATTTTGAACATTTGAGAGCACTTCGGCCAATAGGTTTTACAAAGACTTTTTGAAAATGATTTATGTAAAAAAATATGTAGGTCCTTGTTTGATTCGTTCTTTCACTTTTGAAAAATCAATTAGAGGAATAGTTTCTGAAGTTATTCCCAAGCCTGACTTGTTGAAATAAGGTCTTTGTACTGAAAGAATTTTTTCCAGCTAGATCCTATTGAAATTTTTTTTGAAATATTTGAAATGTCATTTTTCAAAAATGTATTTTCTTTTGAAAGATAGTCTGTATTTTCTTTAAAACAACAACAATTTTGTCTAAATTTTCAAACTTTTCTTTCCAAGAATTTTCTTGTTGCTTCAATGTAGAATTCTCCATTTTTAGCTTGGAAATCCTCTTAAAGAGGTTTTGAGACTAAGATAAAGCTCATCAATGTATTTCGAGACTTTAGTAGGAATTTTTAGATTGCTTACCTCGATTTCGCTGTCTGAGTTTGAGTCTTGTATCTATCTCAGAGTCTGAGTCTGATTCTGATTTTGCCATTAGATAAATGTTGGCATAATCTTCATCACTTTGTTCGCATTCAGTATCACTCCATGTCTCTGCTTTGAGAGCCTTCTTGTATTTCTCAACTTTTCCTTTCTTTTTCTTCAAGATAGGACAATTGGGTCTGATGTGTCCATTTTTCTTGCATTCAAAACATATCACATCTTTATTGGCTTCATCATCCTCAGTTGATTTGTTTTGAAACTTTTGAGTGCTTTGTTTCTTCCAATTGAATCTTTTTCCCCTTTTGTTCAGTTTCCTGAACCTCTTTATCAAAAGAGCTAACTCTTCATTGTTCATATCATCTTCAGAATCTGTAACATCGGAATCATCGTTAGATCTCAAAGCAATTGACTTCTTACCTTTAGGATCTTCCTCTTTGTTGATTTGCTTCACTTCATAGGACTAAAGTGTGCCAACCAGTTTGTGTGCGAAAGCGACATGATCATTTGTGTTTCCCTTATTGAAATCTTTACGTGATTATATTATTTGGAGAGTCCACGCAGCAATTTGTTGACCTTCATTGGTCCTAAGATTGGCTATCCATGATACTCTACACCATTTACAATTTCAGTAAAACAACTAAACATATCAGTGATAGATTCTCCTGGCTTCATCTTGAAGGCTTCATACTGTTCGAGTAGAATATTAATCCTTGTTTCTTTCACTCGATCAGTTCCTTCATAGGTAATGTGCAACATATCCCAGACTCTTTTGGCTATTTCACAAGAAGATATTCTGTTATACTCAGTAGGAGATAACGCACAATATAAAGAGTAAATTACTTTAGCATCAAGAGCTTATATCTTGGTTATTTCTTCTTGAGTCATCTAGCTAGCATCTGCAACTTCTTTTCCTCATTCTGAAACTGATGTAGCTTTAGGAATGATTCATTTTTCTACCACATCCCATTCCAGAGGATCTTTCGATCTTAGGAATTCTTTTATCTTGTTTTTTCATATGCTGTTTTCCTTTCCATCGAAGTAAGGTGGTCTGATATTGCTCTAGCCTTCAACCAAACTTGGAGCCAACATACTAGTCATAGATATTTAACTCATAAGTAAAACAACTTTAATTAAATAAGTACACAGGCTTTGATAGGGTTAGTAAGAACACTTAGAGGGGGCTGAATAGGTGTTAAAGAAGTTTTTGCAAGACTTAACAACTTAATTCGTCTTTTGAGAATAATAGACTAAAGATGTAAAAGATTGTAAACAATTATATAAGACTACGAATTAAAGTAAAGAGTTTAGGGAAAGAGAATAGAAACACAAAGTTTATAGTGGTTCGGCTTAAACCAAGCCTACATTCACTCTCCCGCACTGACAACCCACTGGTTGGATTCCACAAAGAACCAAAAGAGATTTTACAGTGTTACGTCCTTGATTTCATAGTGTAGAAACTCTACTATACTTCCTCAAGGTCTCACAAGTATTTAATCTCTCTTTTGAGTACAACTTAAGCTCAGCAATTGAATCAGCAAAGAACTAGGAGCTTCAGACTTTGGAATTTTTCTTTCACGCACACTTTCAAATAACTTGTGCGTCTTCCTTATATACTCATCCATGCCATTATAACCGTTGGCACCTTCCAAAGGAGTTATTCCAATCTACCCGTTGGGCAGAATCAATTAGGGCGATTTCGAGTTATTTAAGGAATATGATGATAACCCACCAATCCTGCTCGCTCATACAATCAGGATTTAGGTTTACATAAGTAAAACCTTCCAAGTATACTTTGCATTTCAACAGATCTAATTATCCGAATTGATTTCAATAAGAATAATTGATCATGAGGTGTTACCTCTAGCCGTAAGATCTTCTTCAAACCGTACGAACCGAATCCTTAAAGATAAACTCGCATCTGGATAAGTCTTCTTTATCAAATAAACCTTTTCTTCGGTTGAACCAAATCCTTAAAGATATACTCGCATCTGGATAAGTCTTCTTTATCGGATAAACTTTTTCTTCGGTTGAACCAAATCATTAAAGATATACTCGCATCTGGATAAGTCTTCTTTATCGGATAAACCTTTTCTTCGTCGGTCTGGAAGCTATCGGTGAGGGTAGACTTTAAATCTTGAGTCTAGAGGTCTTCAGACTTTGACGATAGAGTCTGCAAGTCTTTAGACTAGACTGATGGAAACGTTTTGTCAACTTCAAAACAAATAAGGAAGTTTTCTCCAACAAATAGGTGTTGAAGGAAATTTTCGCAAGACTTAACAAATTAACTCGTCTTTAGAGAATAATAGACTGAAGATGTAAAAGACTATAGACAGTTATATAAAGCTACGAATTAAAGTAAGGAGTTTAGGGAAAGAGAATTGAAACACAAGGTTTATAGTGGTTCGACTTAAACCAAGCTTACGTCCACTCTCCCGAACTGACAGCCCACTAGCTGGTTTTCACGAAGAACCAAAAGAGGTTTTACAGTCTCACGTCCTTGACTCCATAGTGTAGAAACTCTACTACACTTCCTCAAGGTCTCACAAGTATTTGATCTCTCTTTTGAGTACAAATTAAGCTCAGAGATTGAAATAGCAAAGAACTAAGAGCTTCAAACTTTAGAAATTTTCTTTCACGCACGCACTCGAATAACTTGAGCGTCTTCCTTATATACTCCTTCATGCTTTTATAACTGTTGTCACTTTCCATAGGAGTTCTCCCAATCTACCCGTTGGACAGAATCAATCAATGAGATCTCGAGTCATTTAAGGAATGTGATGATAGCCCACCAATCGTGCTCGCTCATACAATCAGGATTTAGGTTTTCATAAGTAAAACCTTCCAAGTATACTTCGCATTTCAACAGATCTAATTATCTGAATTGATTTCAATAAGAATAATTGATCACGAGGTGTTATCTCTAGCCGTAAGATCTTCTTCAAACCGTACAAACCGAATCCTTAATGATAAACTCGCATCTGGATAAGTCTTCTCTTCGTCAGTCGAAACTGTCAATGAGGGTAAACTTTGAGTCTTGAGTCTTGCAGTCTTCAGACTTTGACAGTTGAGTCTTTAATTCTTCGGACTATATCACTTGAGTCTGCAAGTCTTCATACTAGACTTTTGGAAAGGTTTTGTCAGCTTCAAAACAATTAAAGAGTTTTCTCTAACAATCTTCCCCTTTTTGATGGTGACAAAACTTTCCTGCAGATTTGAAAACTTTTGTCCTGCAAAACAACACTTAAGCAAAACAAGATATCTCATAAAAGATAAGTAGATTAGGACATGGATAGTATCGATTCTGCAACCATAGAAAACATGTTAGTCCTGCAAGATAACTATCCTTCCATAATCATTATCACTGCCTAAGTTACTACAAGCATCAAAAGATCAAATTAAGGTACTTTAGCAGTCAAACGGTCCAAAGTCAAAAAGTGCAATCCACAACCAAACATAAGAAAAGTTCAATAAATCAAACCAAAAGTAAAATAATCCAAAGTCAAATTTGCATCAAACTCAAACTTCTCCTCCTTTTTGTCAACAGTAAAAAAAGTAGATAACAAATAAAAAGAGTTGTTTGAAAATAGTAGGGTCAGAGTCATGGCTATTTTGGCAGGCGAACAAGTTGGAATTCTCCCATAGAATTCACTTTCTTCTCAAGCTTTGCAATGGTCTCATTTAGTGGCTATAAATCTTCACCCTTCACATTAGTCTGCACTTGAGTCTTCAGGGTGAGTAGCTATTCTTATAATGACATTGAAGTGGCCATGAAAGCTTTCTTGAGATCCTTTATCTCATACTCCATAGCATATTGCTATCTTCTTAAATCCAACAGGATGTCTAGCAGTCTCGAAAAGTCTGCTGTTTGTTCTGGTGCAACACTGGGTCCAACTGATTCTATTCCAGGAGTTTTGAGAATGGATGGATCTTCAGCAATTTGTCCACCATGACCAGGAGTGGATGCTTTTGGATAATGAGCGGCATACACGTCCTCTGGATCTACTGCAGAACGACTCATATTACTAGTAAAGATAGGTGAAGAAATACCTCATTTTTCAACAGCTCCCCCTATTTGTTTGCCTTTAGATGGAGTAGTAAATTCTTCTTCTTGTTCAACTTCAACTTCAGAGTGATGTTTTTCTTTGTCTTGCGCTACAGAAGTTCCATTTCCTATCATCTCAGAGCTACTCGACAAGGATACAGCCTAAGTTGGCTCAAATGAGTCTTCTTGACCCTTTTCTTTCCTTTATTCTCTTCTCTTCTCTTCTTCTGCCTCTCTTCTTCCTTCTTCTTCTTCTTCTTCTTCTTCTCCTTCATCTCTTTCTTCTGTCTTCTCTCTGATCTCTCGTTCATCTGTCTCTTTAAAGTTGACAAAACTCTTCAAGTTTCTTAAGGCTGAAAGAGTCATCTCATCCTCATCCTCTTCATCCTGCAATATGAGAATTCTCTCCATGGGCTCCTTGCCTTTCCTTTTGGCCACTGCAGAGTTTTGTTTCGCTTGGACGGGAGACTTCTCCTTCATGCGCTCTAACACCTTGTTAACCTCTTTCAGATGCATCTTGGTGACCATTTTAAATCCAATCATCATTGGAATAATGTTTGTCAAACATAAAGGTGTAGGAATGTGAATTTTAAAATGTTTGAAAAGGCGCCCGATAAGAACATAATAAGGGAGTTGTCCCTTGCCTTTCACCACTATCCTGTACATGTGAAACAGGATGGTGTGGGGCAGAGAGAATTTGTAGCCAGCATTGATGGCATACATTAGCTTTACTTCGAAACGAGACACATCAGTCTTGGATGTTGATTTTTGACAGATGCAGTTGATCATGATTTTATGCAGCAAGATGTTGGAGGCATTCATCGTAGAGTAGGAGATCTTGCCTTCAGCATCCTTGTCTTTTACCAATACCAGAGTAGCGTGAGCAATGGACACACTGATTGGTTGGAACATGCTCTTTCCACCCCCAATCAAGTCAGCCAAAGTGTCTACATCCACCAAAAATTCGTTATCCCTGACCGTGAAAGAGAAACTATTTGCATCCAAGAAGGAAAGATTCGAATTGAAGTAGGCTGTGAGTTTCGGATAAGCAATTGGAGACTCAGAACAAACATGCTCCAATTGAAGAATTGCAACCTTCTCTCATAGATTTACTTTTACTAAATTGAGAAAATGAAAGTCCACACTCCTAGGGTTTATCACCTCTTTTTTCAGCAATTTTGAGTAAACTTTCTTGTGCTCCTTAGAGCGGAAAATGCTCGCTCCATTACCACCAGCATTAACAACCACTCCCATCCTAGGCTGAACTTGTGTAAACATTCATTCGTCGTAGTCCTATCCTTGTGGCTGATTAGCAGTGCCAAAATGGGGGTCACTTGGAAAATTTGTAAAGGTCTTTTCAACTGACCCTTTTTCTGCAACCCCTAACTTTTCCATCTCTCGCAAGAATAAAGTTTCATTCTCTCTCTCTCTCTCTCTCTCTCTCTCTCTCTCTCTCTCTCTCTCTCTCTCTCTCTCTCTCTCATAAATTCATCGATCAAAGACATCGTAGTACCTCCTTCTTTCAACTTAGAATAAAGCGAGAAAGCAACATTAGGTCTCAACATTCTTATAGGTTCAATTTCTTCCACTATTTCTTCTTCAGGTTGAGTCGGTGGAGGAGACTGACACTGTTGAGAAGGTTGTTGTTGCTCACTTGGTTGTTGTTGATGAGGAGAGTCATCTTCCTCGGTTAGATCGAAATGAGTAGGACCCTCAAGCACGTGTCGTGGTCCCCTGCTTGCGATTCTCGAAGACTTTCTTGAAGACATTGTCGCTTTAAGGGAGAAATTCTCAAACTTGCTCCGAAAGGTGAAAATTTTTTTGGAATAAACTACAGAGAAAGTGAGAGCAAGTGCGATTTTTGTATTCTAGTGTTTGAGAGTGAAAACGGAGAAGACGAATCTCAACAGTATACAAAGAAAGTGAAGCGAGGTAAACAAATCGTCATAAAGAAAAATAAAACTACCTTTTTGAAAATGAATAACTGCCTTTTTGAAAAAGAAAAACTGCTATAAATTCAAAAACTTAGTAAAGATAATTTCTAAAAATATAACAATCAATTAGCGATTAAAAAGTAACCGTACCTTTTCAAATTTTTATTGAATTGCTAGTAAGGAAATGACTTACGGTTGTAACTCTGTCTTTTTTAGTTTGAATACCTTCAGACTTTACCTTTGAGTCTTGAACATTTCCAGACTTTACTCGATAAAAGATGTGATGTTCAGTTTGGTGTGAATAGACTCAAATAGGCTTTTCTCCAGCAGCTTTGTAAATATGTCTGCTAGTTGATTCTTTGAGTCAATGAACTGAATCATAACTTCTCCATTTTGAACATGATCTCTAATAAAGTGATGTCGAATCTCTATGTGCTTTGCTCTTGAATGAGGAATTGGATTCTTTGTAAGATTAATTACACTAGTGTTGTCACATTTGATCTCGGTGCATGAGTCTTCGATTCCAAAGCCTCTTAGTTGTTGTCGTAAACACAAGATTTGAGAACAGCAACTTCGAAGAGCCACATACTTTGCTTCTGCTGTTGAAAGAGCTACAGTACTCAGTTTTCTTGAAAACCTCGATACTAGCTTGTTACCAAGCAGTTGAGCAGTTGACATCTACCAGAAGTATTCTTTCTATCGACTCTGCAACCTGCTAGATCTGTGTCTGAATATCCAAGGAGAGTAAAGTCTCATTCTTTAGGATACCATAGACCTAACTTTGAAGTAGTTGCAGCATATTTGATGATGCGTTTTGCAGCAATCAAATGAGATTTTTTGGGATCTGATTGAAATCTAGCACAAATGCAAACACTAAACAAAATGTTAGGTCTAGAGGCACTAAGATAAAGAAGTGAACCAATAATACTCCTGTAGAGCTTTTGGTCAACTTTCTTTCCTCCTTCGTCTTTATCCAGCTTTGAAGAACTTGACATTGGTATCTCAGTCTTTTTGCAATTCTCCAATCCGAACTTCTTGATAAGGTCTTTCGCATATTTCTCTTGGTGAATGAAAATTCCCTTCTTCAATTGTTTGACTTGTAATCCGAGAAAGAAGGTTAATTCACCCATCATGCTCATCTTGAATTCATCCTGCATAAACTTAGAAAATTTCTTACACAGATTTTCATTAGGTGATCCGAAAATGATATCATCAACATAGATTTGAACAAGTAAAATTTTTTTACCTTCTCTTTTAATGAACAAGGTAGTATCCACTTTTCCTTTTACAAAATCATTTTGAATTAAAAACTTACTTAACCTATCGTACCATGCTCGAAGTGCTTGCTTTAATCCGTATATAACCTTTTTTAGTCTGAAGACTAAGTCTGGTCTTTTTGGGTCTTCAAAACCAGGTAGTTGTTCCACATAGACTTCTTCTTGCATAAATTCAGTTAGGAATGCACTTTTTACGTCCATTTGGAATAATCTGAAATTTTTATAGCAAGCAAAAGCAAGTAATAATATAATTGCTTCTAACCTCACTACTGGTGCATATGTCTCGTCATAGTCTATCAATTCTTCTTGCGTATATCCTTTGGCTACGAGTCTTACTTTGTTTCTGACCACTTTTCCTTTCTCGTCCATCTTGTTCACGAAAACCCATTTAGTTCCATTAATAGACTTACCTTTAGGTTTAGAAACAAGTTCCCTAACAGCACTAATGCTAAACTGTCTGAGCTCTTGTTGCATAACTTCAATCCAACTTCCTTCAGCCAAGGCTTCTTCTACAGTTTTGGGTTCAATCTCAAAAACAAGTGCTAAAGCATTAGACTCTTCCTGCCTTTTGGATCTGGTGCAAATTCCTTCATTGATGTTGCCAATGATGCGTTCCTTGGGATGACTTGACTCATGCTTCCAATTGCTGGTTGGTTTGTGAGTCTGCTGATCCTCTATTTCATTTGAATCTTTTGGTTCATCTTGTTGTTGCACTTCAGGAGTCTGAACCACTTCGGGGATAGTAGACTTTGTAGGATTTGGAGTAGGTTCAGATTCTTCAAGTTGTGCGTGATTTAGTTGATTTTGCATTGAGTCTTAAAACTTGATGTTCATGGATTCTTCTACAGACCGACTCTTCTTGTTGAATACTCTGTAGGCTTTGCTTGAGGTTGAATATCCTATGAAAATTCCTTCGTCTAATTTCTCCTCAAACTTACCAATTCGATCATTTGTATTCTTTAAAATAAAAAACTCACAACCAAACACATGGAAATAAGAAACAATTGGCTTCTTTTCTTTGAATAACTCATAAGGAGTTTTCTCTAGAATAGGCCTTAAGAATATTTTGTTAATAATGTAACAAGCTGTAGAAACTGCTTCAGCCCAAAAACAAGAAGAAATATTACTTTTAATTAAGAGTGTTATAGACATTTCCTGCAAAGATATATTGTTTCTTTTCACAACTCCATTCTGTTCTGGAGTGTATGGAGATGAGAAAACATGCTGAAAACCAGATTCATCACACAATTTGGCAAAGTCTTGATTTTCAAATTCACCTCTGTGGTCTGTCTGTATGCTTGAAATAACATATCCTTTCTCATTCTAAATTTTCTTGGCAAATTTTGAAAAGTGAGAAAAATGTTTCAGACTTACTTGCCAGAAAGTAAACCCAAGTAAATCAAGAATAATCATACATGGTTACTAGGCAATATCTCTTTCCACCAATGCTTTGAGTTTTGGTTGGTCCAAAGAGATCCATATGCAAAAGTTGCAAGACACGGTTCGTAGAAATCTAATTTATTGGTTTAAAAGAACTTCTAACATGTTTTCCCAATACACATGGTGTGCATAAGTCAGATTTTTTATACTTTAGGTTGGGCAATCCACGAACAAGCTTTTTGGAGGAGATCTTAGCAATCTACTTCATGTTGATATGGCCAAACTTTCTATACCAAAGGTTTTCTTCATCTTGAATTGATATTAGACATTGAGAACTCTCAAGTTTTATATCCAGAAGATAAATATTCACATGTCTTTGTCCAGTGAAAGATTGAGAAAGATCTTTATTGGTTCCCGAATAGATTCCTTCTTGGAAATTGATTTTGAATCCAGTGTCGCATAGTTGGCTAATGCTGAGTAGATTGTAATTCAATCATTCTCATTTAGATTGTAATTCAATCATTCCACCAATGAGACATTGTTGATTGTGAAACTTCCAATCTTTATAGTTCCACACCCAACAATTCTTCCTTTGTTGTTTCCACCAAACGAAACTTTTCCACCATCTATTTGCAAGTTTTATAAAGCAACTTGAATCTCTAGTCATGTGTCTCAAACAGCCACTATCTAAATACCATTTAAATATTTTTCTTGATAGTAACCTGCAATTACAAAAAGAACTCAAGCTTTCTTTGGTACCCATATTTTTTAGGGTCCAGAGGAGTTAGTTTTAAACACAGTCTCTTCCCAATCCTTCTTAATAGGTCTCCAAACTATAGGGCATTCTTTTTCAAAATGTTCTAAGCTAGTACACTTTGAACATTTGAGAGCACTTTGGCCAACAGGTTTTACAAAGACTTTTTGAAAATGATTCATGTAAAAAGTTTTTGTAGGTATTTGTTTGATTCTTTCCTTTACTTTTGGAAAATCAATTAAAGGAATAGTTTCTAGAGTCATTCCTAAACCTGACTTGTTAAAATAAGGTCTTTGTACTGAAAGAATCTTTTCCAACTTCTCAGATCCTATTGAAAACCTTTTTGAGATATTGAAATGTCCTTTTTTAAAAATGTATTTTCTTTTGGAAGAGAGTCTGCATTTTCTTTTAAAACAACAAAAAATTTTGTCTAGATTTTCAAAATTTTTTTCTAAGAAATATCCTGTTACTTAAGTGTAGAATTATCTCTTTTTAGCTCAAAGGTTTTGAGATTGAGACAAAGTTCATCAATGTATTTCGAGACTTTAGTAGGGATTTTTAAATTGCTTACCTCGATTTCGCTGTCTGATTCTAATTTTGCCATTAGACATATATTGGCATAATCTTTATCACTCTCTTCACATTCAGTATCACTCCATGTCTCTGTTTTGAGAGCCTTTTTGTATTTCTCAGCTCTTCCATTCTTTTTCTTCAATAGAGGACAGTTGGGTCTGACGTGTCCCTTTTTCTTGCATTCATAACAGATCACATCTTTGTTGGTTTCATTATCCTCAATTGATTTGTTCTGTAATTTTTGAGTACCTTGCTTCCTCCAATTAAATCTTCTTCCCTTTCCGTTCAGTTTCCTAAACCTCCTTATCATGAGTGCTAGCCCTTCATTGTCCATGTCATCTTCAAAATCTATAACATCATAATCATCGTTAGATTTTAAAGCAATTGATTTATTACCTTTGGGATCTTCTTCCTCGTTGATTTGTTCTACTTCATATAAATGAAGTGTCCCCACTAGTTCATCTACTGTAAGAGATGATCCTTTAGGTTTCTCTTATAGAAGTTTTCACGTGATTCCAATCTTTGGAGAGTCCACACAGCAGTTTGTTGACCTTCATTGGTCCTAAAATTGGATGTCCCTGATATGATAAACCATTTACAATTTATGTAAAACGACTAAACATGTCAGTAATAGATTCTCCTAACTTCATCTTGAAGGCTTCATACTGTCTGAGTAGAGTATTGATTTTTGCCACTTTAACTCGATCAATTCCTTCATAAGTAACGTGCTTTTTTGGCTGTTTCACAAGAAGAAATTCCGTTATACTCAGTAGGAGATAAAGCACAGTATAAAGAGTAGATCGCTTTAGCATCAAGAGTTTGTCTCTTGGTTATTTCTTCTTGTGTCATCTCGCTAGCGTCTGCAACTTTTTTTGCTCTTTCTTAAACTGATGCAGTTTTAGGAATGATTCCTTTTTCTACCACATCCCATTCTAGAGGATCTTTCGATCTTAGGAATGCCTTCATCTTGTTTTTCCATATGCTATATTCCTTTCCATCAAAGTAACGAGGTTTGGTGTTGCTCTGGCCTTCGACGAAACCTAGAGCCAAAATACTAGCTATAGATCTTTAGCTCAGAAGTAAAACACTTCAATAAAATGAGCACACAAGCTCTGATACCAATTGATAAGGCTAGTAAGAACACCTAGAGGGGGTGAATAAGTGTTGAAGGAAATTTTCGCAAGACTTAACAAATTAACTCGTCTTTAGAGAATAATAGATTGAAGATGTAAAAGACTATAAGCAGTTATATAAAGCTACGAATTAAAGTAAGGAGTTCAGGGAAAGAGAATTGAAATACAATGTTTATAGTGGTTCGGCTTAGACCAAGCCTACGTCCACTCTCTCGTACTGACAGCCCATTGGCTGGATTTCACTAAAAACCAAAAGAGATTTTACAATCTCACGTCATTGAATCTACAGTGCAGAAACTCTACTACACTACCTCAAGGTCTCACAAGTATTTGATCTCTCTTTTGAGTACAAATTAAGCGTGATTGAAATAGCAAAGAACTAAGAGCTTCAGACTTTGGAACTTTTCTTTCACGCACATACTCGAATAACTCGAGCGTCTTCCTTATATACTCCTTCATGCCTTTATAACTGTTGGCACTTTCCAAAGGAGTTCTTCCAATCTACTCATTGGACAGAATCAATCAAGGAGATCTTGAGTCATTTAAGGAATGTGATGATAGCCCACCAATTCTGCTCACCCATGCAATCAGGATCTAGGTTTCCATAAGTAGAACATTCCAAGCATACTTCGCGTTTCAACAAATCTAATTATCTGAATTGATTTCAATAAGAACAATTGATCATGAGATGCTATCTCCAGCTGTAAGATCTTCTTCAAACCGTACGAATTGAATCCTTAAAGATAAACTCGCATCTGGATAAGTCTTCTCTTCGTCGGTCTGGAAACTGGCAGTGAAGGTAGACTTTGACTCTTGAGTCTTGCAGTCTTCAGACTTTGACAGTTGAGTCTTGAATTCTTCAGACTATAACACTTGAGTCTGCAAGTCTTCAGACTAGACTTTTGGAAAGGTTTTGTTAGCTTCAAAACAGTTAAGGAGTTTTCTCTAACAAGGTGAAGAACTACGCGAGTGCTTTTTACTATCATTGCTCATCCTAACCGTTTACTTGTGACCATAACAATTTTCATTTTGCCAGTGAGTCGAGATGAAAACTTTTCTCTATAAAGGCCGCTTAAGAATTTATCGAAAGATGATGGAAGGACATGCTTGGCAAAATAATAAATAAAGGCTACAAACTAACCTTCTCTGTGGTTTGTTTATGATATCATGTTTAGCATATAGAAAGACTAGCTGAAACATGTCTCCAAACAATCTACTGTAGCAATGCTACGTGACCGGATGCAAATCGTAAAGTGTGAAGTTCATACTAGATATTGAGTTTCATCTCTTTTGGAGATTAAGTTCTTTCAATAAGTTTTAGACTTTGCCCTGTTCAAACTATCAGTAGAATCAGGAAGGAAGAGAGATGCTAGTTATTTATAGGGAAAATTATCAAAAAGATCTTGAACTCATCACATTTTTATCAATTCAATCGTTAACTTTTCATTTATGCCAATTGAATCTTAAACCTTTTCACGATGCCAGTTGAGTCAATTTAGCCAATTTTGTTAAAAAATCGTTAACATGGACACCTATTATTTTATGGCATAGCCGACGCAAACATGGAGAATCTTTATTAATATTTTAATGTTTTTTGGCATTTCTTATTAAGTCTTTTCCATTTCATTTTTATTTTTTCTTTTCTCCTATTTTCCTCCTTTACCTTTTTTTTTTTTTTTTTTTTTTTTTACTGTGGCTAACGAGGGTCACTAGATCTTCGCAAGTGGCCACAAGGACCCAACAACTCTTATTGACCATGAAAAAAAAATCCATTTTTAAAAAAATAATTAAAATTTATAAACATCGGACCGACCATCCTACGTAAGACGACTGGCATTCACGTCAGTAATTTTTTATTGAAATTGACTGAATAAACTTAGTTGGTAAAATGTGAAAAGGTTTGGGATTCAATTAGTATAATTAAAAGGTTTAGGATGTAATTGGCAAAAGTGCCACAGATTTAGCACTTTTTTGGAAATTTTGCCATTATTCATGATATCTACACACAATACCTTTGATTTAACACAATTCCAACAATTAAGAGACTAATTCTTTTTAAGTGTTCACTTAAGAAGGCATGATCGATGATGGTTACTCTTGGTCATTGCTGATTTTGAAGTCGATTTTCATTTTTGGTGGTCACACATTGGCTCTGGAAAAGGACAAATACCATCCTATTGCAAAAGGACACTTATGAGTTATGGAATTGGTAAGAAAGAGAGAGCCAATCTTGCACTCTAAAATACAATAATATATGTCTAGATCTTCAGCATACGTGCTCGAAATAATCCATGATACTTTTTGTCAAGAGATTTTTCTATTTAATGATTTGACCAATAATCACTGAATATTTTATTCATGATATAGAAAGCAATTAAATTTATCAACACGTGCTGAATAGACCAATTATTTGGACAAAAAAATTTTGTGCTCATGTTCGTGATTTCTAGAAGGGGAAATTTGCAACAAGAAGGGAAAAGATACAACATTTTAATAAGTGACCATATTACTATAGGAAAAAAAAAAACATGTGCAGTTAAAACGTCATTAGATGCCTGTGTGACTACTAGCAATATGTCATCTTGATTTTCAGGTTCTATTTTCAATTGAATGAGTCAGGCTTTTCATCGACGTGCCTATAGCCTTTTTTCTCTAAGTTGGCCACTCACTAGATAACTAGTCTATCTGGTGAAACCGTTAAGGAATCTAAACGCAATAGACCTGAAAATTCGATCGGGAATCAACTGCTCGACCTTGCTAATCTGCAAGGGTCATTACGACATAGTTAAAAATCGATTACAGTGTGGAGATAGGTCGATTCGACAGAACCACGTGATTGAGTGTGGGTGATTTCACCTAATTGCAAAATTCTTGTCGATAGTACTAGACCGATTTTTCTGTCGTTTTTGTACCATGTGTCCGTATTTGAAACATTAGGATTTTCACGACAACTGAGAGTTGCCAATGAGTCGAAGATGTACAATGTGGCTCGAAAATAATCGACCATGGGTCAATTGCACTAAAAATCCTAAAAGCTACCCGGTATGCTAGGTCATGCTAAAATCACGCTCGGTTGAAATTAACCGCGAATTTGAACCCAATTTCTAGTTCTGTCATGTCACGATTCATTTTAGGAACGTCGACTCATCCTCTGAAGATTTTTCTACAAACCGAGATTTTTGGCGGAAAGTCAAAGTAGGGCTGTTTTGAACCAGGATATTCGAGTGCCGTTTTTGGGTGGATTTTTGGGATTTAAGTTGGTTCAATTGATGGGGAAAAATCATGGATTAAGTGTGGACACCTTGGCTGATTTATTTGGACTTCAATTGGATTGATTTGAGTAAAAATTAAATGGAATTGAAAAGGAAATGTCACAAATTCGTAGCCTTGGAGGGGTGCAACATTTCAGCCACTTTAGGAGGCTTCTTGGGGAAGCTTTGTGTAGAAAAATGGTTGAGGATAAGGCAGCAACAAGTGGGGACAAGTGCTTGAGTGTTTTGGATATTATTTGAAGACTTTTGTGGCCAAATGGGCCCCTCCATCTTCAGCTGGCTTCTTCTTCTTCTTTGAGCATACTTTATCCATTGTTGGAGCTTTTGAGAGCTTAGAAAACCAGAGGAGGCCAGCCAAGAGCCAGCAGCAACCACTGGAGCTCCTTGTTGCCCGTTCATGCATTGTCACGCCGCTCGCAAGCCGCACCGTTGCCCACGCGTCCCACACGTTCATCCCACGCCTGATCGCTGTGCTAGTGAGCTCAGCTCGTTGTCTCAAGCCCCTTCGTCATCGTTCAAGCCGCCGAAAGTCTTGCCATCGCCTGCAACAGCTGCCTGCCGAACCGTCTCGCCGTTTCCAGCCTATTTCAGCCGTGAAGCCCTTTTGGTTTAGCCTTTGTAGCTCAAGAACAGAAGCAGAAGTTCCAGCAAGAGCTGAGACTTCTAGGCCCGTTTTAAGGCCCATCCGGACCTCACTCGGAGTCGCTGTGGGCTTGTATTTCGCTCACCATTGCGTTGTCGTCACTGTGGACTTACCGAATTGCTAAACCGGTGAGTTTACTCACTAAACCTTGCTTAGGACGTTAATTATGCTTAATGGTTGATTAGATTAGCTTAAGAATGGATTAATGATAATCTAGAATGGTTAGATTCGCCTTAGAATAGATTAGTGTTAATCTAATTAGTGAGATTAACACCATTGTGGATGGATTAGTCCAATTCAGTGGACTTTCTGCAGTTCGGATTTCAAGACCCTTGTCATTTGTCATTTTTGTAGATCAAAATAGGTTACGAATTTGAGGTTCATTCCTTCTTCAGAAATGTTTTAGACATCTTTATCTATAACATATATTTTTTTCTCAAGATTTTTAGAGATTTTAAAAAAGGAGATTTCAGCTCCGTCATTTGCAAACAGAATCTCGGACTATGCTGGAATTTGTGACCTTTTGAGATTCTATGGACTTTTATCAACTCTTAGGGTTCGAATTTCAAAATGGTTTCTTCACAAAAGTTATTTGTCACATATTCTTGTTTAACATAGTCAAATTTTTAGATCAAATGGACAGGTTTTGGATCTCAAACCAAACTGATTTTGGAAAACAGACTCTCTGGAAACGGACCAAGTTTTTATACTGAATTGAGCGATTTACAGGGCCAAATATAGAAGGATATGGGTTAAGGTGTCTTCATAAAAAATGTTCATTTATGTGTCATTTATAACATATCTAAATTTGGGAATTTTTTGAACTTGTTTGCTTAGGTTTCTGGATTTAAACTTAAAGACGCGCGAGTGGCCCGGTTTCTACCAATTAGGACCGGTTATGGTTTTGTGGTTGTTTTTTTATGTTGTGCTTGCTAAATAAGGTGTATTTAGTAATGTGGTGGACTTGTGGCATGCTGAAAACTTATGTGTGAGGTCATGAAGTGGATTTCTCTTTGTTGGTTGTTTATTATTATTGCAAAACATGATCTTTTGGACTATTAAATAGAAAATAAATGAGGTGTCGAGTCCGAACACCAAAACTTATTTGCCCAATAAAACAATAAGGTTTTAGACTAGGTGCATGCAAAGTTTGACTGATTAATTCTGAGTACGTGAGCACCTATGAATTTATTTCTAAACGTTTGGAACCAAAAAAAAAAAAGAGAGGTTACTAAGGTTTGTTTTCAAAAGAGGGTAGTTGGAAAGGAAATTAGAAAAGAAATGTGATGTTGGGTTTGGACGCCAAGTTTTATGTGCTTAATAAAACGAGGAGGTTTTGTATGAGGTGCATGCAAAGTTTAGCGGGTTAATTTCAAATAGGGGACCTCATACAAATTTATTTCGGAGGGTTTGAAAAAAAAAAAAAAAAAGGGTGCCAAGTTTATTTTAAAAAGGGGGTTTTGGTGTTTTGGTTATATGATGAAAGGTAAAATTTGACTTGATCGATGATGTGCCTGCATGGTTTGGTTAATTAGGTAGTTCGGTTTAATTAAACACAATTTATTTAATTATTTTGTAATTTATTTAATTATTTAATATTTTCCGGAAAATTACACCGGGATAACCGGTCGTCGAAATTCGTGCCGATTGTCGTGGTGTCATCGTTTATACAATTGATTGTTAAATTGTGCAATTGAGTGATGAGGCGCGATTGGTTGTGCCATGATTGTGGTTTATTGTTATTGCTTTACATAGCAACTATTGAAAGAGGGTGAGATGTGTTGAGAAAATCGATTGGTTGTCAACAGGTAAAGGACTAAGTGTGCACAATAGCAAAGCATCATATGAGCCACTTCTAGAACTTTGTACCATTGCTTATTGTAATCAAGAACTAAGTGCTACACAACAGCTTGACTTCATGGGAGCCACCTCTAGTAACTTGAGCTATTGTTTATTGTAATCAAGAACTAAGTGTTACATGATAGCTTAACTTCGTGAGAGTCACCTCTAGTAACTTGAGGTATTGCTTATTGTGGGCAAGGACTAAGTGCCGCACTATATTGGAACTTCGTGACTAGGGGCACCTCTAGAACCTTGAGTATTGAATATTGAGTTTGAGTTTGAATATTGAGACGTGATTGATTGAGATGTGAAGGAGATGTTCCAATTGATGAGTGCATTGACTATATGCATATGTTTTATTAACTATACTGACGTGCATGAAGGAACTGAGGCAAGGTGAGTCTCATTGGTTGTGTGTATAGGCCGCCCTAGGTGTATTTCCTTCCTAATAGGGGTTTACGGGGTGAACTTGCTGAAATTTACATCTCACTCCGTCGTGGGTTACCATTTTCAGGTCCCTAGTGTGAAGAACCCAGAGCTTGAGGCGGAAAGGTCGAGAGCATGGGTTGTTGCGACCTAATTTTTTAGCGAATCACCTAAAACTAGGTTAATGGATTACTAAGTCTGAAGACTTGGCGCGGACCCTCCCAAGTCCTACCAATCGCGACTTGATACTAATTAGCCCATTTAAACATGCAATTATATTTCAAATTGGAGCCGCCACTAACCAATTAGGGTTGATTAGAAACCCAAATAAAGTATGGGAGAATACTTTACTTTTTGCGAACCAGAGATTTAATAGGTCCGGGGATATGGTTACGCGAGGTTAATCTAATGCCCTTTCGGTACCTTTTATTTTTTTAATTTCAAAATATTTTGCAGGCATTATTGATTAATTTTAACCTAAGATACTAATATGCAAATGATGGTCATGCGGGTGCACAATCAATGAAATAACATTCAATAGATCAAAATGCTAATAAATTATAAACTATAACCTTATTAAAGTCTATTCTCTAAAAAGAAACTTCTCAAAAATGTTAATAAAAATGCATGCCCTAAACATGATTTTTTAAATGACATGACACCTAATTTTTATTATTATGTAATCTTAATCTAAACTTAATATGCATGAATTTTGCTTTAATGACATGTGAGGTGCAATTCACATGGCCTAATTTGAACTATATGTATGCAATCTAATTTATATAATCCTGAATATGCATGCGTTTCATGATATGGGATGAATGACATAACAATTCTATATGCATGTTCTTTTTGTGATTTTTTAATGATGTAACCCTAATAAATTAGACTTTATGCAACCTATATTAAAAAAACAATGATATGAAATGGGATTAATTATAAACTAACCTATTAATTAACCAAGTAAATGACCTTTGTGTTTTATTTTTTTTTTTTTTGTTTTGAAATGACCTAATAATTTTTTTATTAAAAAAAGTAACGAAATGATGCAATGCTAATTTTTTTTTTTTTTTTTTATCTTCTATTTTTATATTTAAAAAGACTACATGATGGGAACATTAAACTATGACCCACTAATTAAAATGCAACATGTAATGTGTACATTATGAAATCTATATAACCTAAATAACAATTTCTTTATTCTTTTTTAGTTTATTAAACGAAAATTAACCTAATCCTATATGAATCTAAAAAAAAAACTAAAATGAGTTGCTTAAAAAATGAGATGCGTATGGACCTAAGTATCTAAGTTCTAAATATGACATATAATGCATGATATGTGATGAACAAATAACCATAATGCACCAAAATATGTATCCTACTTAAAAATCATCAATGTAAATCAACAACATATTATTTTAATGGGCATCAATAATGCAAAGCAATTCAAGAATTTGCCATGAAAAGTCTAAATAATCAAAAATCTAACCCGACGCCTCACCGCTCAATATTTTTATTATTGTGACTTAATATGACAAATTTTTTTAATTGGATAATGATAAAAATAAATTAGAACAAATCAAGTCATAATCGTAACCTATGAAACTGAATATTTCAATTGAATTTAGTCTAAAACTTTTACCTAGCTTGGAAAAATTATTTCCAAGGTGGAAACTAGCAAGGAACGATGCCAAGTTCACCCCTCTCAAGTCTCAAGTGACCTGCACAGAGAAAATGAAGGATGGTCGGCGTCCGAGCGAGCGAAGGAGACAACCGGCATCAGAGCTCCGGTGAGGACTGGGCGACAGCAGCAGCAGGGAGGCGCGGCGTCGATGACCAGCAAACAGCAGGATCGTGGATCGCAGCAATGGTGGCTAGGGCTGAGGCGCGCGATCACGGATGAGAGGCAACTAGACGATGGTAGAGCTTCGGGCGAGGGCCTGCTATAGGTGCTCGGGCCGTAGCTGATGGCGGAATGGTGTCACGCAGGTAGGAGACGCGTTGGCGAAGCTCGAGCTGAAGGCGGCGGTGGTCGCGAGCGTGGAGGCGTTGATGACGAATGGATCGCAGACTGGCGGCGCAGGTCGTAGTGGGCTTCAGCTTCAGGCGGCGCCGGGCTCGTGGTGTGGGGCTCCCGTGGGTCAATCGGAGACGCATTGAGAGGACTCCGGCAGTAGCGCAGCTGTTGCATCGAAGGTGAAGGCGTGGAGCGGCAGCAGGGTCTCAAGTCGCGCGGTGAGGCGAAGCAGGGCTGGAGGCATCGCGGCGGTCGTGGTTGGCTTCGGGGCGGCGAGCGGCGCGGGTCGATACGACGTCGGGGGTGGAGCAGCGAGGCGTCCGGCAGAGGGGTCTACTGTGAGTTGCAGAAAGCTGGTGCAGGCGACGAGTGCCCGTCGGGGGCAGGGAACTGAGCTCTAGATCGTAAGCGGAGCGGTGGCTTCGCGGTTAAGGCGATGTTGGGCCGTGGAGGCACGACTTGGCTCAAGTAGAGGAAAAACGACGGATCGGTAGTAGTGGCAGATGGTGCAATTCGGAGTCCGACGATGCTTGGGTCAGCCGCACAGTAGAAAAACTTCCGGAGAAGATGAACAGTGGGCCTCGTTTTCTTTTCCTTTCTTCTTCTTTTTTTCTTCTCTGCTTCCTCATGTCACTTCTCTATGCCTCTGTCCCCTTTTCAGCCAAAAGCAAGACTTTCTTTTGACTTTGAAAAGACCAAAGAGAATAAAAACGAAAATTCTCTCCTTTCTTCTATGAATTCTCTCACGGTTTTTTATTTTTTTGAACGAAGAGAAGCCGCCCCCCTCATTTTCACGTCTCGCACTCTCTTTTTATAAAGGGAAGACTTAAATTTGTTTCTCCCGGTGGAGATTTGCCCTCAACTTTTCAACAACAAAGTGGCTCCAAGATCGGATCGTTGAATTCTTTCGAATTCAAATTTTTTTTCAAAATTTCCCTCTAATCAAAGATTATATTCTATTTATATTTTCTAAATTTAAATTAGGTGTCAACAGCTGCCTCTCTTTGAAGGGAAGCTCGTAGAGGTTTCCTCCTTCAAAGATAAATGACACCTAAATTTAAACCATGCATAATGAATATGAAATGAATATGCAAAATTTAACGACTTTTTTTTTTTTTTTTTTTAAGAATAAAGGATGCAATGTAAATGCAATGATTCAGTCAGGAACATGGATCTCTATGTGTCTATGACCAATGAAATGCAAATGCAAAGAAGAACACGTACCTGTTCGGAGATTTAGGTGTGAAATGATTCCAATGAGACCTGACAATCATCTGGAACTCCCTTCAGATAATTGAAAGGCTCAAAGTCTTTAGGGATCTAGAATTCTCATCAGATTCTAAGCATTTGGAAATTGCATCAAGTACTTGAAATTTCAAAAAATATGATTCTTATGTCAAACATTTGAAAATATTTACTAAACATCTGAAAATCACGTCAGATGTTTGGAAAGACAAACACTTGGAAATCACATCAAGCGTTTAAAAGTTCAAATATCTGGAATTCACACTAGACATTTGGAAACATTTTATAAATAGGTACTTGGAATTCTCATCAAGTACAAAGATGACTGAACAAACTCAGGGTTTCAAAGACAATTCTTTTTGGTCTTTGAGAAAAAATTCAATGAAGGCCCATGCATGATGGCTTTATCAAGCTTTCATTGGAAAAATTATCACTAGGACAATTTTCAGGTATAACGTGAGTCTCTTGGACATGCTAAATGAGACACTTTTCGTGTGAAAAGGCTTTTTCACTCGCTCTCATTTAAGAGGGGTCATTTGTCTCGACCATTGATGCGGGAATATATCACTCAATCTTATCATCATCTTGTCAACAAGAGTTCGAATTTTCTTGCAAGCAGTACTACCTTACCAATCTAAGAGGTCTTTGACAAGGATTGTAATGCGGGCTTGGTCAATGGCTTAACAAAGGGACTCTTTGAGTCAAAGCAATTGAAAAAACAATTCTGTAATCATCTCCGGGTTTACAAGTTAAGAATCCTGCAAAATGAGAAAGAAATAATCTTGCTCGCACTTCTTCAAACAATGCTTAAAATATGTGAATTCTTATGTTAATTCAAGTGCCTTAATCTAAAGAGACTTTGTAAGGGACGTAACAGCTGGGTTCATGGGTTGAGAAACGAAATGATCGTTAGGCTCAAAAATGTGTATAGGGGTCAAAGTTGATGATCATCTAGGCATTTTGCCGGTCTTCTCTTTCACCAGGGATACGCCATTGATCTTGACTCTTTGAGTACTGCTTCATTGAGATACAACCTTTTGCAACCGATAGTCACCTATCACAACTCTTTCTTTTTCTTTTTCATTGGCTTTGCTTCTACTAGGCACATCACTTTTTTATGCCCCTAATTTTCATGCAAATTTCTTCATTTCTTTTTCATGGGCATTGGCCTTGTTTTTACCAAGCACACTGCTTTTTTATGCCCCTTAGTTCTATTTTGATTTCAATTCTTGCGCACAGTGCATGCGTCAAGGAATTACACTTTGAATAACATTTGAATTTTCAAGGGTCTGCATCTGTCTCTTGCCTTGCCCCAGTGTGGGGGATGATCATCAACTAGGTTTTAAAGAAACGAAATCACAGGCTCAAGTGGGCTATGCAAAGGATATAAGTGTGTAGGATAGTGAAAGAAAAGCTTTTCGTCATCCTAAGGCACTTAAATTAGCACATGAATTCAATGTAATAGCACGACTTGAAAATTGATGCAATAGAGAGCAAGAAAATTTCAATTCATTTTCCTCACTTCACGATTGTGGCACCCCCAAATCCCGATAGGGTCGCCACAGATACTACGCGAAAAGAAACTAAGGCAAGAACAACTTATACGACGAAAGAAGAAAGAATTTAAAATTCAGGCCGAAGCTTAGGCGTAATTTTTTTTTTTTTCTTTTTGAAAAGGCATTAGAGATTTGCGCAGCTCATAGCGAAAATAAAATGCGAGTCTCTCCATCACTCCGCTTCCCTCATGACAGCACAATGCACACCAACTATTTCAATTAAAAGAAAGCACAAGGCTGAACCACTATTATTTACATATATATTTTCGAAGGGTTTCACGGGTCGGTACAATCAAAAGGTAGGCCAAGACTCATCCATATGCTCGGCCTTCAACCTCAAAAAGGAACACGCGACCCACTAAAAACAACGTGTAAAGACCTCCCCTCGAACTACTAGTGTCGGCCACATCCCAAAAAGTTGCCAACTCCTACTCCACGTACGCGGGCCGTCACACCCATCCCAGTGCGTCAGGCGGTGGGGGTGGCAGCATCCCCATCATCACTCCGTCACGGCGAATGTGGACGGACACGTACCCGAATGACTCGGGCCCCAGATAGACCCACGTCATAAGACACGATCGCGCGCACTCGGATGAACGTCAGACCCGGTAAGGTGGGACAATCGATCTCTGTCAGCTCGACCTCCACATCAGACGGAAGGCCGTAAAATACTCCCCGCGTGACGGCAGGGAGTGGCATCGTGCTAATCTGAATTGTTGGTCCCCGAAGGGGGTGAGTACAACCACTCAGCAGATAAATGAATCCAATCACCAATCAATGCATTTAAACAATACAAACAATTACATCATACATGTCATTCATGCATTCCAACGTACTTACCTCGAAGCCATGTACATGCCATCATACATCATCATCACAATCAAATTACGTACATATCATAGGCCACAATTAATCATCATCATCGTACTATGTCATCCATGCATGACCTCATCATCCCTTATACACATGCCATCATGCCATCATGTCATCATGTCATCATATTGTTATATCATAGGTGAGTATCATCATACCATGTCATATCACGTTACATGTCATCATGCCATAGGTGGTCATCATCATGTCACATATCACACATGCATGTCATCATGCCATAGGTGGTCATCATGATGTCATATCACGTTACATGTCATCATGCCATAGGTGGTCATCATCATGTCATATCACACATGCATGTCATCATGCCATAGGTGGTCATCATCATGTCACATATGCATGATTTAATTTCCACTTTAAATTCTCAATTGATCATCACATCACCCTTCCTCGGGATCATCCATCCCATACTTTACACCGCACCTATCCAGGCGTTGCGAGAAGAACCATCCGGAATTATGCCATTCATGGCCACCGAGCATCCGGCACCCCACCGCTCCGGCATCTTGCACCCCAACCGGCATCACGAGGTATCCCCTCGGGCAAAGACCTCCGAGGCTTCCGGCACCCAACCATTCCGGGCATCCTGATACTCCCAGGGACATCTGGCCATGTATCTCTATACATTCCGGGCATTATCATCCTCCCCCAACAATTTCCTCATTTACCAATTAATCATGTTTGCCAATTAAGTCTCAAATTTCCATGCACATGATGTAATGGCAAAACAAGATCATCTTTGTCCTTATACATGCATCATCAAGCATTTACATACATGTAGTAAAGGCAATCACCCATAGTAACTAAGTTCACATGCCACTCAAAACAATGTACTTGTCAATTGCATTTAGAATTTATTTAAATCCCAATTTATTCTACTTTGCAATTAATTAATTAAATAATCACACAAATCACAAATTCATGAAATCAAAGCATATAATAATTTAATGCCATAAAATGGTGATTTTTCCACAGAAAATGCATGGCCAATCAATTTCTACACAAAAGGCAATATTACTAAAATTACCGCATAGAATCTCGGACAAAGGCAGAATGTGCAGTTTTCTAAGTAATTCAATTAAAATGCCCGAAAGACCTCAGAAAATTATGAAATTTTACCAGGTTATAGTTAAGACATTGAATTAGATTTTTTATGCAGGAATCTAGGCCAAAGTCGTTTTAGATAAACTTCTATAGTCCCACGAAGCTTCTGGTCAGGTTACCGAAACGTCCAGGGTCCTATGTCCGAAATATTGAGATTTTCCCTACCTATCCTTCTTTTTTTTCTCTGAAATTTGGATATGTTTTACGTATAAGGATCCCCTACAACTTTCATGAAGGAACTTAGGCCAAACTACCAAAGGAAAACCTTCATATGGGTCCACGAAGTCTCGGGTATCCCATACCGCGACTCCAGATTCATCATCTTCAAAATCAGGTTGGTTTCCTAAGCTATACTTGTTCCTTTTGCTTCAAATTTGAGTATGTTGATCCTTAAGATTTTCTATACAAGTTTCATGAAGAAGTCGAAGAGAGATTCATGGTAAAAATCGACATGCAACCACAAATCTACCACAAGGTCAGTAAAATAGTTCCAGCTCTAGGGTCTCCGAAAAATGAGGTTTTGACCCCTTAAATCTTCATCATTTTTCACGAAATTTTAGTATGTTATACTTCAAGGTGTTAGCTACAACTTTCATGAATAGAGCCAAGCCAAAATCGAACTCCAAACATGCATGCAAGCTCCCACAAGATTCTGACTCCAGTGATTCGTGCGAAAACAGCATACATCTTCAAGAACAAACCATCCTAACTCCATTTTCGTACCTTTAAACAACCAAAAATCCAACCAACATGCAAAACACACATGCAAAGAGAGATGATGGACCCTAAACTTGCCTCTAGACCGAGAAGAAACGGCGGCAAACGGCGGACGGACGGGCGGCGTGCGGCGGACGGCTCCTCCTCCTCTTCCCTCTCGCGCAAGCTTCTCTCTCTCTCTCTCTCTCTCTCTCTCTCTCTCTCTCTCTCCTCCTCCTCCTCCTCCTCCTCCTCCTCCTCACCGTGCGACACCCCTCCCCCAACCGGCCATCCTTTTTTATTCCCCAAGAGGCAATCATTGCCTTGCCTCTCCCATGGCCAATGCATGGCAAGCAAGCTTTGCCACTTGGCAAAGCCCCATGCATGGGCTTGGGCTTGGAGGAAATTGGGCCAGCAATTGGGCCGGCCATCCTCCCCCTCCTCACGGTCGACGCAAGCCCACTTGTGGGTCTTAATGGGCCGGCCACTTGGCCCATTAGGGTCCACCCTTGGGCCCAAGGCCCAATCCAACTTCCTTTTTCCATTTTAATTGAAACTAAATAATTAATTACACCTAATTAAAAATCCTATAACATTTTATGAGAATTTAATCTATAACAAGCATGGCAAAACATAAATTTATCCTTATTAATTATCTTATAATTAAGTTTAATTTAAAAACACAAGGCACAAAGCACAAAGCCTTAAGAAAGAACTAAGGCTAAAACACAAACCAATAGGTAAATTCATTACCTATTTAAAAGCTTTAGGGCACCTTAGGGCTTGCCCTTGATTTCTAGGATGCCACAACGATATCATTTTATCTCCCAGTTGCCCCGGTGTGGGGTGATTCTTGACAGGGGTAATTTGAAAAGAATATCCATAAGTGTATGGGCTCAAAAGGGTTAAGCAATGGATCACCTATAGTGTTTGGGATAGAGAAATGAACTGCCTCTCGTCATTTCAGCTGTCGTACTTTTCGCAAGAAAACTCTTCACCTTGAAATACAAAATGCTTTCATACTCACCTCACAATGTATAGACAAAGGACTGTGTTTGGGATTAGGCTTGCCTTTCCCATCTCATTTGGCATGCTCAAGTAACTCGACATCTTTCACTGAATTATCCATTTTGATAAATTTAAAGTGGAATCGACAAATTGCACAATATCATGTGAAAGCATTCTATAATGATAAAGAGGGCATGCTCATAAAGTCAAAACTAGTAGGTGTCCATATCTTGCGCTCTCTTTGTAAGGGAGCTCATAGAGATTCTTTACAAAAATAAGACACCATTGTTCACATCCATTCTTTGCCCCTGCATCAGAGTTTACAGGATTCATGAATTCACGCCCATCCATTTCTGCTAAGATCAAAGCACCTGAAACATAGAGTAGATAATTAAAAGAAACAAACAAGGTAAATTAGATGCATGCTGAAAATTATTTTATTTTGAAAATTTTTTAAAGGGAACATGAAGAAGCCTAGCCTTCAAAATTAGCTCCTTGCCGTTTTCTTTTGGTAGGATTTCATCACAGGGCTAGTTTGGTGTACTTCAACATGCCCCTAAAACATGAAAATCTCCATGTATTTTATTAGATGAAAAGCAAATTACATTATTGAAATGAGAGAAATCCTAGAATTGAAAATCCTAACATGCAAATTAAGGAAAGCAATAAAGACTCCTGCACAGAGGAGTGTGCAAATAATTAAAATTCTTCTACTCTCGAGCTTTGTCGATGGCAAACACTAAATTCTCTTCGAACAATTCAGTCATCCCTTCGAGTGCGTCGTCTTTTCTAGTGGATCGAGTGGTGTCTGCAACTAGCTTGTCTACCACTACCCATCCGACATCGATATCAGCACCTGGAGGCTTGGAGTATTGAACACAAGTATCAATTGCCCCTTCTTCCTCATGCATCATCTTCACAGGCCCAGGGAATGTGGACCTAATATGGGGTATAGTGAAACCAGATTGTCCTCGTCCTCTTCCTCTTCCTCTACAAGATCGTCCACCTCTACCATGAAAGCCCAATCCAGTCATATATGAATTCCACCCAGCCTCAATTGATTGGCGAGTGCCTTAACCATGTCGACCTAAACCATTACCTAGGGCAAAGCCACTCCCGGCCATGATCTTGCCTACCATGATCGCCAACTTTGATAATTTTGGAGTGGGTAAGGTAGTGCCTTGAGAAACGTGAATGGTCGAAACCAACTCAAATGCTTGAAAACTAGATTCTTCTTTGCAATCAGGGTCAACATAAGGGGTAACTGTCTCGTGATAAATCTTGAACTCATCTTCTCCTTGGACTATAATAAGCTTCCCTTTCATCACAAACTTCACTTTCTGGTGAAAACTTGAAAAAATTGCCCCCGCTGCATGAATCCATGGACGACCTAATAAAAAATTGAATGCTGTAGGTATGTCTAAGACCTAGAAAACTGCAATAAATAGCACTGGCCCTATTTGCAAGTCTAAATCAACTTCCCCAATTGCTTCTTTTTTGGTTCCATCAAATGCTCAAAGAATTTTCCCTAAATCATACCCAAGGTGCTTTAAAGTTGCTAAAGGACATATGTTTAGAGCCAATCCATTATCAATGAGTACACGAGACACCAAGGTATTTTGACACTTGGCTAAGATATAAAGGGCTTTGCCGTGTCCTCTCCCTTCATATGGGATTTCATCATCTGATGGCGACACATTGTTAATGATTAAAACATCTCCATCTAATGCATCATCTAACGGAGGCATGTCAAGAGCTAAGGAATCGTTAGCTTCAATATTCAAGCCAGTAAATTCATCCTCAAAATCAGAAAACTCATCCTCTAAATCAATGATGATTGGAGTGATAGTCGAAACTATGTTGGTATGATCTGCATAAACAATCATCCCCTTCTTGGACATGGTCTTAACTCTTTGCATCTTCTGAAACATAGTGGGCTCTTCTGCATCTGAATAATATCCAGCTCAAACTAAGCCATTATAAACATCGTCTACATGCACTTTCAAGTTCTTCTTTCTACTAGCATCAAAACTAAAAATAGCATTCACAGCTTCTAGGTGGTCAAGGAGTGGGTTATTCTGGAAGTTCGGCTGTGCATCGCGAAATGAGACCACCTTGGCATCCAAAAGATTTTGGATTTTGTGTTGCAGCGTATAGCAATCGTCAACAGAATGCCCTACCTCCCCCATATGATAAGCACATGTCTTGGATGGATGATAGTTGGGGAAATGCTTGGGATTAGGTTGTTTAGGCTCCTTAGCGAGTAATCCTTTTTTCTGAAGGGTCGGCAAGATCTTGGACAAGGGCTTAGGAAGTGGCGTAAATTGACGCCTGAAAGTGTTTTTCTGCTGGCCAAAGAATGGTCGTGCTACTCCCTGTTGGGTGTTCGAGGTAGGGCGAGGTGGTTGAATATAAGCTGCATTAACCTCCACTACAAGTTCCTTATCCTTCTTGGTTGAGACTCTCCCATACGAGCTAGTTTGATCAGATGCCCATCCATCACGCAACGCTACTTCAATTCACTCGCCAATAGGGATTAGCTAATTGAATGACTCAGCTATCGAACCCAACATTCAATTTCGATACTCAGGCGGGAGTGTCTTCATAAACAAATCCATCAGCTCTTTTTCTGTCGGCTCCGGAGTAATTTGAGCAGCTACGGTCCTCCATCTTGTGACGTAAGCCTTGAAAGATTCTATCCTCTTCTTCTCAGTGAGAAGTAAATCCTCTCGAGATGGATTGACATCAATATTATACTTATATTGCTTGAAGAATGCATCAGTCAAATCCTCCCAAGTCTCTAGGAGATTAATTTTCTTCATAATGTACCACTGTAGTGCTAGTCCTGTCAGGCTTGCTTAAAATTGTTGAATCATCAAGGGTATGTTATCAACATATGGGGTTATCCTAACCACATAAGTCTGCAAATGGATCTTCGGCCAAGAGGTGCCATCATACTTTTCAAAGTTTGGCATTTTGAAGTTCTTTGGTATCTTGATCTTTGCATAATGAGATAGATCAATTGGGTCTTGGCTAAATGCACCCTACAACTGTTTGAGTTTCTCATCGATTTTCGCCAAGCATTTTTCTTGCTTAGTCTTTGGTACAGCCGGATGTATCACTTGTACCTCATCATCAACAACAGTTTGAGGCGAGTTAGTAATTTTAATACTGGAGGGATCATCAAAGGTTGATGGCCCACTCACAGAGACATTCTTGCCTTTATCTCTTGGATCAGCCATGAGAGCATGTTGTAGTAACATCACTTCGACTTGCGGAGCTGATGGGACAGTATTTGCTTGGAGAGAATCGATTTGTTTAGAGAGTTGCTCAAGGACATTCAAGACTTTATTCATTTCCGTTTCGAGGGTGGCAATGCGAGTGTGTTCAACAACACGCATTTGTTCGGCGTCATCAGCCATTGTTACTCTAGAACGAGTACGGATTGGTGATCTTGGGTGAGCTGTGTCGTTACTTAAGGGTGAAAAGAGATAATGTAAAAAATGATGACAAGATAGGAAAATGGCCCATGACAATGGTTTAATCGCCTCATTTTATTCAAAATTTATTTTAAACATTGAACCAAACTTCAAATCCCTAAACATTGAACTAAAAATTGAAAGCACCGAATTGAAATTAAGGTCCCTAAACATTGAACTAAGAAACCAAAACATCTCATTTTATATGCTTTCGGGAAGCCAATGCCTTGCGAAGCTTTTTATTTTCAGCTTCAATCATTTCCACTTTCCGCTTAAGATGCTCAATTTGTGCTCGCTGAGTGGGCTTCTTAGTCACATCAGGGACCACTGGACGTAAGGCCTGGTCGCCTTGATCTAACTGGTCCAGCCACATTTTGAGCTCTTTTTTGGGAGAGGAAATGAATTGTACGTTGCTTTTCCGCATCACATATAAAACAAGATTAACGACGAAACCTATTGTCATGGACCGACAAAATTGCAATAAAGTAAGTAAATTGCAAAGTAGGAGTTTAGACAACTTACTTTTACTAGAAAGGGAGGACAATCACATAGACACACGCTTGAAATGAGTGGCTCGATTTCTATCTAGATGGCTTAACAAAGTGGAGCTAAGGGGATAATCTGACCGTTGCAGTCTTGCATTAACATGTCAGGTCCCCCTAGCTCCAGCTTAGTCGAATAGAATGTCCAATAATCACGCAGTCTCGCGGATATGGACAAACACATTTGACACCATAAAAGAAATTTCGGGGAAGAGAAGGTCAACCTCTACATAGCAGTCTTGCTTTAGAGGAAGTATCATTCTCAACACCATCCTAGCAATCCTATCGCAGCCCAAGTTCGGCCACAAGTCATGTGTGCAATAGTGTAGTGCTAAGAGCAATAAAACATGCACAACAGTTTAAATACAAACAACACTTCTAATTTGTGAGAAATAAATCATTCATCCTTACACCCTCCTGCAAGACAAGGATTAGCAAAGACTACTCCCCTTATACCTCCCATCTACAAGAACATTTAACACCTAAGAAATGTTAGTGACATACCTAGTGTCCTTGTTGCCAAACAAAAATACTTAAAAAAAAGAAAAAAAGAAACAGGCCTATGTCCACCATGAGTTTTAACTCTATGTCCCTAGCGGAGTCTCCAAGCTATCGCGACCTAATTTTTGAGTGAATCACCTAAAACTAGGTTAATGGATTACTAAGTCCAAAGACTTGGCGCGGACCCTCCCAAGTCCTACCAATCGTGACTTGATACTAATTAACCCATTTAAACATGCAATTATATTTCAAATTAGAGCCGCCACTAACCAATTAGGGTTGATTAGAAACCCAAATAAAGTATGGGAGAATACTTTACTTTTTGCGAACCAGCGATTTAATAGGTCTGGGGACATGGTTACGCTAGGTTAATCTAACGCCCTTTCGGTACCTTTTATTTTTTTAATTTCAAAATATTTTGCAGGTATTATTGATTAATTTTAACCTAAATTACTAACATGCAAATTGTGGTCATGCGGGTGCACAATCAATGAAATAACATTCAATAAATGAAAATGCTAAGAAATTATAAACTATAACCTTAATTTCAAAATACTTAGACTCTAGAGTTGACCTTTGTGTATAAACTCGTTTGTTTGTAAAAGTGTGTTTGATTTGAAATTGGTTAACCTGCTTTTCTATCACGTCCGTTGTTGTCAGGGGATTAGTTAATTCGCTTCCGCATGTGCATTAAAATGAATGGGTTTGCGATGCGTCTTGTGACGTCGCAAATTTTTATCGACCACCGAGGGATGTGTGCACACTCAAGAATCGAGGCGTGACAAGCATAGCCCTTAAACAAACAGCATAAGTATCAAATATTAATGATTATTTATCTTTCGACTCATTAAAAAAACCATTTTTTTTTTTATTTTTTTATTTTTTCATGTCATATGTTAGTGAGGCCTTGAGTAGCAAACCTGCAAGATCGCTAGCACCGGGGATTCTTACCGGTCAACGATATTGACGCTATGTCTTAACTGTTTTTTTTTATTGCTCTTCTTGTTATATGTGCTTTAGATCCCATGATTTACCCAAGCAAAATCAAAATAAATAATTCAATCAATATAGATATACATATGTATGTGTGTATATATATATATATTACATCAAGGAGGATTGAAGAGTATATGCCAATTGAGAGATACTCGCGTCCTCTACTATGCTAATGCAAGGTGTGCAATTTGACAACCATTATGAGGGAAAAGCAGTTTTTTATTCATAAGCTAATTAGCATTATCCATCGGTCAACAATTATAAATATATATACATTACATCAAGGAGGATTGAAGAGCATACACCAATTGAGGGATACTTGTGTCCTCTACTGTGCTGATTAATTTGACAACCATTATAAGGGACAAACAGTTCTTTATTCATAAGCTAATTAGCATTATACATCAGTCAACAATGTCTATTATATAGAAAATCTATTTCTTTCTCTTTTAATTACACTTTCACTTATAATGCTCATTAGGGCTCCATTAGTTTTGCTGAAAAAGAATTTCGATGAAAATATTTTTGGTAAAGTCAACTGTTAAATATCTTTGGTAGAAAATACTAAAGTCAACTGATAAATATCTTTGGTAGAAAAGCGCTCACCACTAGAAATTAAAAAACAAAAAAACGATTTCTCATTTTGATTAAGAAGAAAACATTTTCGTTAGCTGTAAAGCTGCATCACAATCGGTATTGCAATAGACTGCCAAATATTCTACAATAGCAAAGCTTTTGATTTGTAGGCCAAGTAAAACTGAAGATCAATCAACCCCGACAACCACATCTCAAGGGTGAAGAAATTGCTCAAGCTGTATATGAAGATAAACACAGTGATTGCATATACTTTTAATGGAAACCAAAAATGTCTTCTCGTCCTTCCAACGAGTTGTCTTCCCATGATCCAACATATGAGGAGCAAAATGTAGCCAAACGATGTGTGATTGGGTGTCACCAAGTAACTGTTAGGAGGATTGTCAAAAAATCAATATACGTGCCACACAAGCAATACACAGATAGAAACGTCTGCCCAGTTGCACCAAGAAACAATGCGATCCTCCTCTCCCGAAATTGAAACGAAATTACATTGTAGAAATGCAAATTATAAATACCTGTTGACGCCTAAATTTTAGCAATTTAGTTTATTTGTTTATTGCATAGAAAATTAGAAGGTTAATTTTATTAATTGCATAGCATATAGATTTAGGTTGCATTTATTTTAATTTGCATTTTTGCTTTTTATTGAATCGGTGGCGGATGGGTTCAAATTAAATGGACCAGGTCCACGAAGTGAGCAAGTCGGCCCAAGCCTGTGTTTTTTAATAATTGAAAAAATATTTGGTGGGAATATAAAATTTTTTAAATTTCTCCGAGATATGAACTTTTTTTTTTTTTTTTGGATAGGGCAGATGGGTAAAAGAATATTGCGATTTGGTTTTGTAAGATTTGGAATTAAAGAATAATCTTATCAAAATCTTGAATTGTTATCAATAGGTGAAAATTTTGTGAAAAAGTATTACGGATGTGGATTCGAAGAGAAATTGAAATCACAAGTCTTTCACCTATAAAAGGAGGTGTGCGTATGTATTACGGGGGCTTGGGCTTTTTTCTTTGTTGGAAAAGAGAACACAAAAAAGTGAAAAAAATAAAAACAAAAAGGTAACCAGAGAGAAGCGTAAAGGCAAAAGGGGGGTGATTTGACCCTTACTATTCATCATCTTCCCCAAAATTTTTGCTGCTTTACCTCTGCACTTACCAACTTGCTCTTCTTCGAATGTGTTGTGCTCGCTTTGCCATTCGACCTCAGCAACGGAGCTACTCCTTACCGCAACTCAGCCGCACCCGACCCGACACCTGGTGCGACCCGAAGCTTTGCCCCTGCACGCGATCACCACCGCCCATTTGACCGCCGGGACCTCCGATCAGCGACCCAAGTCGCAAGCTAGGTGGACCCGCCACTGCTCCACTCGTCCGCGCACCACCGCGCCTCCGTCCAAAACTAAGTGAGCTAGTCGATCCAACCCGCGCCGCACCATCGCGCTCAGATCTCCACGCCGTGTCTCCACCTGCTCCTCTACGCTACTCCCCCTCAATCGATCGACCAACCGAGTCGCTCGCACCAGATCCGGACGCCGAGCCACCGGTCACCTCCACTTTGTCTCTCCGTGCTTCGCCTGAGCCCTGCCATTGTTACTCCTGTGCCGTCCGCAACCCCCCAGATCCAGCGATTCCGGCGGCCCACTGCCGCCTGAGCCCCCTTCGACGAGAACTCGCTACGCCTCGCCTCAAGCCCACCGTGCCACGCCTGAAGCCACCTGCTCCGTCATCCTTCTACCGAAGCCGATCGAAGCACCCGCTGCCCCAACGGAAGAATCCTTTGGTTTGTTGGTTCCTTTGCAGGATTGATCAGCCGGAATCCCTCGGTGATTCCACCATAAGACCCATGAGCACAAAGCTTTAAAAAAAAAATAAAAAAAAAGGGAAAGGGAATTAGGTAGCTTTTTCTTCCTTTTATTTATTTGCCTTATTTTACTTTTTACTTTATTTAATTTGTTCCTTTTTAGTGTAATTATTCATTGATACATGGTTGAGCTCCCGACATAAAAGTGCCCCCCTCAAATTAGGGTTTGTCAGTCCGATTTTCGCGCCCGAAATCCGACTCGCAATTCCTTGCAAAAATCGACAATCCGATCTCATGCTCGAGATTCGATTAGCGATTTAATTTTAAAATTGGACAACCCGATCTCATGCGCAAGATATGGTTCGCCAATTTTTGAATATCAATTTTATTTTGTTTGATTTGATGTTGTGGTGTTTAAGTCAATTTTATTTTTGTAAAAGAAAAATCCAAAAAAAAAAAAGTTTGAATTAGGATTAGGTTTGTTTTTTTTTTTTTTTTTATCTTGCATGATTAGATTAGGGATTTTATTTTGAATCATGAAAAAGAAAGGAAAAAAATGCATTCATTTAGGATATTAGTTTTTTTATTATTATTATCTGAATTGCATGTGTAATTTTAATTTCGAATTTCATAAAAAATTAGGAATTAAGGCATTATTTACACGTCATGGCATATTAGAATAAATTACATGTTTTATTTTAAGTTTAGATTGATTTTTGCATAATAGGTTAGAGCTTGCTAGGTTAAGATAATATCTTGGTTAAATTGGGATTTACTCGACCCGATCCTTAATATAAGGTAGATAGAATCTTAATCTAGATAGTTATGTTTTGCATTTTCCTTAATTTCGAATTTCATAAAATTTGTCTTAGGATAAATTAGTTTCAATTTCTAGAATATATTGCATTTTTAGAATAGAAAATTCATGTGCATGTCATATAGAATTAGACCCACTAAATGCACGTCATTTAGGGTTTATTATTAGGTTCATTTAATTAAAAATTGCACGTCATTAGAATTAGGTCATTTTGGTTAATTTAGATTGCATATGTAATTATTGAATGTTCATTAAGAAATCATTAGTTTTTTTTTTACTCATTCATATAGTTTAAGACATTTTGTCATGCCATATCATTTCATATTAGATTAGAAACATTGTATTGCATATGGACTATATTCTCATTAAAAAGTGAAGGCAAAAATTGAGTGATTGCTTGTTAATTATAAATCATATCTAAGATTGTTGATGTGAATTCTGATCTAACAAATGCAGATGCTTTCGTTGCTTTGTGGTAAGTCCTGCATTATTTTATTTGCTTTCTTGAGTGTTAAATTGGTGGTATGCACACATGTATGATCACCTTACACGTTAGGAAAGTGAAATAAAATCAATTTAAGCTGCCCGCAAAATATTTTTTCGAAATAAAAGAGAAAGGTACCGAAAGGGCATTAGGATAGTCTAGTGTAACCAAGTCACCGTACCCAAAGTCTCTGGTTCATAGGAGTAAAATGATTCTCCCATTATTTTACTTAGGTATCTAATCGACCTACTGTAAACTGATTAGTGGCGACTCCCTTTTGCATGCTAGATATTTAAATTTAAATCGCAGGTTGGTATGGGCTTGGGAGAGCTCGAGCTAAATCTAGGCTTAGCAATCCATTAGCCTAATTTTAGGTGGTGCACTCGAAAATTTGGTCGTGACAATACCTGTTGTATAATTTAGAAAAACAGTGAACAAAATCTTCCTCTAGAAACCTCGACAAATGAATCTGGCATTTTGAACAGTGCATAACTAGTCAAAAGTCCGCCACCGTATCTAAATAGATAAGGTCCAGTCATTACTCGCATGCTATTAAGTCGGTGGATAATCAATTTTCATGCAGAAACTCCATGGGAGAATTTAAAGGGTGTGTTCCTAAAACGAAAGAGGAGTTTTGAGCATATTCAAGCAGCCATCAATAGAGAATGAAAATGGCAGCACTCCAAAATCATTTACTCAAAAGAAAGTCGCAAGTAATGCTCAAACTCGACAAAAGGGACGGCTCGTTCAAACCGAGCATGCTGGTGGACTAGGAAAATCGAGGCCCAGCTATCGTTTCGATTTCGTCTTAAATAAAACCAAGCAGCGGAGTTCCTAGAGAGAAGTGTTTGACCATGAATATCCTTACCCGGCTCGGCGATGACGGCCAAAAGGTGAGCCTAAAGCGAAACGAGCTATGGTTGGCCGCCTCGACGTTGCACCGAGCCAGGATCATCGAGATAAAAGTGGATCGAACCCAAAAAAAACTCACCACGTGCTTAAGGGTGTTGGCTGGAGATCGCCGGTTTATGTTGGGGATGGCTGCGGAACGCTTGTCTGAGAACGAGTTCGGCTCCTGGGTCTTTGCTTTCTCTCAATCCATCCCTCCACTCACTCTCGGTTCTCTCTACGCTTCACCCTTTGCTCCCTCTCTCGTATCTCACTCTCTCTGTTGCTCTCGCTATCTCCATCCTCCCTCGAATAACTCAAGAACACAGTCGCCTCTCTCTCCCGCTCTCCCTCGCTATCCACCATCTTGGTCTCCCCTCTAGAGCGACTCTAGCCTCTCCTTGGTTTTCAACCGCACCCTTCCAGTAGCAGCCACCCTCGAGCTCCCTCTCTTCTCTGACTCGCTCCTTCTTTCTCTCTCTCTCGCTCACCTTCTCGCTCGCTCGCTCTCTCTCTCTCTCTCTCTCTGTTGCTCTACCTTGGCCGAACAAACCCAAAAAGACCGGAGAGACCCCCTTCCCTTTTTGACATCTCAGATTTTCACTCATGTTTTCTACTGAATAAATAGGACATTTTATTGACGCGCTTATAGGGCTGTTCTCAGAGATGATCACTCTCGAGATAACTAAACTATCTAGGGAAACTATTAAAGACTTTAATGCGAATTGACTTGAAAATTCAACCAGGAATCGGCTTCTCGACCATAAACATCTTTAGAGGCCATTACAGCACAGTTAAAAATCGATTTGAAATCAGAGATAGGTCAGTTCGACTGAGATGTGTGGCTAATCATGGGTGACACCACTAAATTAGAAAATTCTCGTCGACCGGCCCTAGACAAATTCTTCTATCGTTTTGATACCATGTGCTCGTAATTGAATCCTTGAGATTTTCACGACAATTGAGAGTCGCCAATGAGTCGAGTGAGTTCGTTGTGGCTCGAAGAAAATCGACCACGGGTCATTTGCACTAAAAATCTCTGAAAACTACCTTGTGGTTTAGGTCACGCTAAAAACGTGCCGGATGGAAATTAACCGCCAATTCAAGTCCAATTTCAAAAATTGAAGATTCTGTCATGTCACAATAAATTCTAGGAGTATCAACTTAGTCTTAGAAGATTTTTCTAACAACCGAGACTTTTTGGGAAAAAGTCGTCGCATGATCGTTTTTGTTCAGAAAAATGTCAGGAATATTTTTGATTTCAAAATTGAGATGCAAGATGGATTCATGGGTGAAGAAAAATGTCAATTTAAGCATTGAAGTATCAATTGAAATTTTGAGGAACAAATGAGGTTGAATTGAAGTGAATTAAGTGTCCAATTGTGAGGGAATTGTTGGAAATTCTTGTGCCCCTCAATGCCTAGCCAAATGGACCATTTCAAGAGTGGTAAAAGGGAGTGTTGGTGGCTCATTTGCAGCCAAGGGAAGTTGGCTTGATGGGCAAGAACTTGGGGGACATGTTTATGGAAAAATCTGTTAGGGCTAGGATTATCACCTAGAGGGGGGTGAATAGGTGATTAAGAGAAATTTAAACCAATTTGCACAGAATGAGAAATTGATTAAATAAAACTTAACAATCACAGCAATATAAAGACAAGGTGATTAGGGATAGAGAAACATGACTCAAAATTTATAGTGGTTCGGCTTAATTCAAGCCTACGTCCACTCTCCTCCACGGACAGCTTTTCTGGCTGGATTTCACTATGAATCAAATGAGTGATTACAGTCTCACGCTCTTGAGTCCACAATGTAGAACCTCTGCTACACTTCCTCAAGTTCTCACCACAATATGATCTCTCTTTTGATTACATATAACACTCGAAGAATAATATCGCACAATATAAATGGAGATTCAGACTTTGGAATTCTTCTATCCAAAGACGCTTCAACAACTAGAGCATCTCTCTTTTATACTTTTTTATGCCTACATGACCGTTGGCACCTTCCAAAGAAGTTCTTCCAATCAACCCGTTGGACAGAATCAATTAGAGAGATCTCGAGCTCTTTAAGGCAAGTGAAGATAGCCCATCAATCCTGTTCGCCCATACAATCAGGATCTCGGTTTCCATAAGTAAATTTTTCCAAGAATAATCTGCGAATTTATACGAATAAGGAAATAGGATCTTCTAGTGTTGAATCCAGTAGAAAAGTATTCCATAGCCGTTGGAATCGTATAAGATAACGATACGAATCTTGATCTAGAAACTGTCCATGAGGTTAGACTTTGAATACTTGAGTCTTACTGTCGTCAGACTTTGCCAGTAGAGTCTATAAGTCTTCAGACTTTGATCTTCAGATTTTGTCAGTAGAATCTGCAAGTCATCGACTAGGCGAGGAAAATGTTTTGTCAACTTCAAAATACCTGAAGATAGTTTTCCAACAAAATCAAGCCAAGGGGGGGACCCTTCATCTCTCTCTCTCCCTCATCCTCTCCCTCACTCTCTTCCATTTCCACCATCTAAGACCCTCTCTCTCCATCTGTCTTTTGCTCCAACGAAACCCCACGCCCACCTGCTCATCTCTCTCTCTCTCTCTCTGTTCAATTCACTCACGTCCCACGCCTCTATCCATCTCTTCCATTTCTCTCCACCTCACGCCCAGCATACCACCGAAAACACCGGCCCAACATCTCCTCATCTCTCTCCACTCATCGAAACCCCCTCAAGAAGTTAACTCAGCAAGGATTTCAGGCGGTTTGTTGACTCCTTGTCACGTGTTCGTCCCTGCCAGCGAAGTCCACCGAAGTGAAGTTGCACGCGTTCGACGCTAGGCCCACCGAAGGCCCACTTTTGCTCGTGTCTTCACCGGCTGTAGCTCCACACCAACGCCTCCACCATCCTTCATGTCTTCCCCAGTAGCAGCAACATCCACGTGGTCTTTAGCCACTCTCATCATCGCTCGTGGATCAGCTCGCTAACAAGCTGCAGCAACGCACAAAGCAAATCGTGAATTCGTGAGTCTTCGGCCCAGCAAAATCGTCAACAACTCACGCATTTCATGGGCCCAGCAAAGCCAACAACTCGGCCTAAGATTTTAACAATTTGGCCCACTTGAAGTCAACCCATCTCAGCTCAAGCCCAGCCCAAGAAGCAGCCCATCAATTAAGTTTTTAAGGCCCGCGCAATCAAGCCCAGTTCCGAGCCCAAGCCCACGAAGTCAAGCCCGGTCCGACACAATAACAAATCTCAGTTTGGGCTGAGATTTGTTGGGTCAATTCTAGGCCCGGTCCAAGCCCATTGGTGTTGTCGCGAGCCCAAGTTCGGCCGCCATCGCGTCGCCGTCGTGGTGTTCCGGTCTTCGCTTTGCTCAAGTGAGTTTTGCTCACTAATCCCTTCTTATTAGGCTAATGATGCTTAGGGGTTGATTATATTTAATTAAGTGCAATTAGGTGGATAGACTAGATTAGAATAATTAAATTAGGGATTTACCTATGCATGTTAGGCAAAGGTTAGTGTACTTAGTAAGTAGATAGGTGATATTATTTATTGAACGAGTCTCAGTAATTTTCCAGACTAGTATCAGCTTATTGTATTTATTTAATGATTTTTGAAACTAATTAATTATTTATTTATTTTCCGGAGATTAGACTGGGATGGTCGACGATCGAAATTTTATGCCGATTATCGTGGTGTAGTCCGTTTATTTAATTGAGTTTTATTTTGTGCTGAAATGAGTTATTTGTGATTATTAGATTATTTTCCTGAATTAATTAATTTGGATAATTAATTGGAAAATAACCGGGTGTTGGTTGATAGCACCAAAAATATTTTGGTAGACTACAGATAAGGGTGGGATTTGCAGAAAGGAAATTATAATATTTTGGTTAAGGCTGACCGTGTGCCCACGCATGTGTACTTTTGTCAGAAATGAATAAAAGGACAAATTGATTGTACGTTCGAAGTATCATGTTATACAATACAGGCTCGGTGACACTATATGTCATTTTGTAGAATGGACAGTATGCAATACCGACTCGGTGACCTTATAGGTCATTTTGTAGAATGGACGGTATTTAATGTCGGCTTAGTGACTTTATAGGTCATTTTGTAGAATGGACGACATGCCATAACGGCTCGGTGACACTACATGTCATTTTGCAGAATGTACGTTATGATGAATATACTCAGTGACTTACTATGTCATTTCGAAGAATGGATCGTATAATACTGGCTTTATAACCCGATAGGTTATTTTAAAGAATGGACAGTATTGATTGAAATGACCAAGTAAGGTCTGTTTGACATGTAAATCGACTAGGTCGATTGACTGATGTTTTGATCAGTGCCGTTGGATTGGATGCCTATTTGAATTGTACTGATTTGCAGGTGGAATCTGAGGCCAAGGTAAGCTCTCTCAACCGTGTGTGCTTAGGCAGCCCATGGTGTATTGGTTTCCTAATCGAGTCTTAGGGGGTAGAACTTGCTGAGACGTTGTCTCACTGCTTATTGAATAATTATTTTCAGGTCCTTAGATGGCATTAGTGAAGGACTGGAGGCCCGAAGTGTGGAAGGGGAAGTCCGAAGAATTGACGATCCTATTGGACTAGCTAGTCATAGGGCAATTCTCTTTCGATGGAAGTCGATTCCATTTTGCAAACTCTGTTTTAGAAACTTGTGATTTAAACTTGACTTAACAATTTGACTTGTATATATTTGCACTATGTTTGGCAATGTATATAAGTGTGGATGCTTTTAAAATGGAAATTTGGAATCCTACTTTTCTATCCCATTGCTTTATTGTCTGGGGATTTTATATGCTTCTGCATACGTATATTAAATGAATGGGTCGGCGATGCGTCCTGAGACGTCGCTATTAATCGACCAAGGTAAGGGATGGGTGCGTACTCGAGGATCGGGGCGTGACATCCCGAAATATAAAAGATGTTGTTTCATCCATACAAGCAACATCGAAATCTCTAGATTTTCTTTCTCGAAATATATGCAAATATTTTCTTTGTTTCTTTTGTTGGGCATAAAAAGTGTCTGTTCGTGGTTGATTTTTCTTTTTTCTAGTTTCGTATTAAAATAGTAATGGCCAAGACATTTTTTTTTTTTCATATCAAGCCTACATAGGAATTTATAAATAACGAAAATATATTTGTATTTTTATTTAAAAGGTGCAGATCAAATAATGAACTCAAGTTGCATTTGTCATGTCTTAATAAGTCGATCCTTTAATAGTATATCCTCTTGGATCTTCTCTAATTATACATCTTTATATGTATGGCAATCCGTCTTGTTTAGTAAAATATAAGAGCAGGATGAAAGAAGAGTACCAAATGTTCATTTCCTTAGGCATCGTACTCTTGAACATAGGGAATTACATGTCCTGGTGGATAAGATTGTCAACACAATCAGGATGTCTACCTAAAGAGAGGAAAACCAGACCTTGTTTAGTTCTCTGGACTTGGTCGAAATTTGATTCTTGTGCATCCTTGGATGTATCCTCATGGATGAAGCCATGTTCATTGAACAGGTTGGTGAAAACTTATAGTAATGCGTAATTGTATAATTATAATCCACAGTCATCAAGAAAAGAAAAATTTCTTGTCCAAATAGAGATTTTTCATTTCATAATGTATAGCAAAAGAATATCAAGAATTTAGACTAAGGTTATTTTACAATCTGGTTCATACATAAATTTTTTTCACAGCTCACTTCACCTAACCTCTCAGCTTTTTGTCAATTTCATTTTGGTAATAATCTATCACTTTTCACTCTTTATTATTTTTGTTTCATCAGTGCGAGGCCGGCGCAATGATTTTTCAAGTTCCTCTTGCTGAAAGGATCATATTTTTCTACACAAATTGGAAGATTGGAGGGGAAATAAAAAAGAAAGAAAGAAAGAAAGGAGTCCAGATCTCTAAGATTAGATGCAATCATGCAAAATGAAAGTGGCATATACTCTGTTACAATTAATATATTATATCCGCTCCCTCAGGCAATCCAGACCTTCTCTATCAATCAAATTCATTCCATTCCAACAAGTGGATTGACCTTATCAGAAAAGGGACCCGCAAATGACTTATTTTGGTCCATGCCTTTGAGGTTATATATAAATATGAAGTGAGGCAAGTTGTATCGCCTCCATCTATTTTCCCTTTAAATTAGGGAAGGCTGCTTTGTCTTTGTCCTGGGTGTTTTAATCACGCTTGCCCACCTACCCTTCTTCAAGGTGATGATAAGAGTTCCTAAAATTTCTTATATTAAAAGGGTTGTGTTAAATAATCTTGCTGATTTTTATTGGATGCTTAAACGGAGCCACTAGCTTAAAACAATCGCTTGTTGTTCGTAGCTTCGTTTAGTAGGGGTTAAGCAAAAATGACTGGTAGCCTCTAAAACCTGAATCAGCCTGATTAATCTCTACTTAATTAGACGCTTACAATTACATAACATTAGCTAAAATAAATTTTTTTCCATGTGTTTTTTATTATATTTTATGGGATTTGGTGTCATGAATGGAAGAAGGATATTAAGATATTAATATAAGGACATCACAAGTGTCATAACTTTCATCTGGTGTTCACCTAAGTGCCATAACATTGTTTTTCGATTACTTGAGTGTCATGACTTTAAAAAAAAAAAAAAATCTTTACTTGAGTGCCATAACCTTTAATTGATCATTTGAGTGTTGTAACTTTTAAAAAACCTTCACATCGGATTTCCTTATTAATGAAAAAATTACAGCGCTTAAGTGATCGATTATGACATTTAAGTGATTGAATAAGAAGTTACGGTATTTCAGTGGTCATTGTACAAAATTTATGACATTTGTAGTGTCTTTTTTCTTCTAATACATTTGAAATACAAATCTCACTATGTGCTTATAAGATTAGCATATTTGTTTTGTATAAGTTTTTTGAGAAAAATATAACGAAATACACCTTATTTCTCTTCCCATGATCACTTATCTCTTCTTTTGAAAATAACAAATATCTACAAGAATTCTACTATTCAAAAATCACTCTTTCAGTTTGCTTAAACGGTAAGGAAGATGCTAAAATGAGTTTACATGGAGGGGCAAATTAATGTTCTCAATGGGGGGTTTTTCTTGGAAGTATGTGAATGATATTTATCAAAACGAAAATATGTGAGTGGCTGTTAGATCAGGAGTAAGATATATTTTTGATATTTTCCCTTTCTTGAGCAGGCCACAGCTATATATCCTTGCTGGATTTTGTTGGCCTATTCTGAATCGTGAAGTGAAAGAAGACGGAGATGCAGCAAATGTGGACCAATAAAGTAGTTGGAGAATGGTGGTTGGATATTTTTGGCCAATGTGCTCTGCGACTTTATGGTCCATTTCCTTTACCAAAAAAAAAAAAAAAAAAAGAAACTTTATGGTCCATTCCGTTGTGCCTGTGAATTCTTTCCCGTCGGCTGGCTTCATGGTGGCTGAATTCTTTAGATTCATGGGCCTCGGCAGTACATGACATCCTTGGTAGAAAGTAATTCTGTCCACCTCTTGCCACTATAAATTGCCATTTTCCGCAAAATTGGCCACTATGGAAATATGAAAAACATCCCTTTTTGAAATTCCTGCTATCTAGTCTTACCATTTGAGTAGAGATCAAAAGCGTCACTGACCACAAAGGAGGCTATATGCATGCTTTTTGTTCGCATATGTAGTGGTTCTTTTAAAAATAGAAATAGAAGATAATCTGTCCCCAGAAGAAGGTCCGGCCGAAATTATCTTGTGCTCATCGTCCAATTGGGGAAAAAAAGGGTTTTGGTCAAGAAAATTGTCATGCCTCGATCCTCGAGTGCATGCTCATCCCTCGGCGGTCGATAAATTTGCGATGTCCCAGGACGTGTTACCGACCCATTCATTTTAATGTGCATGCGGAGGCGAATTACTAATCCCCTGACTATAACAAACGTAGGATAGAAAAGCAGGACAATAAATTTCAAATCAATCAACACAACTTTTATAAACAATCTGGTTCACAAACAGAGGCCAACTCTAGGGTTTATGTACAGGAGGTCTATCTCCAAAAAGAACTTCTAAGCCACCCATGCTCCTGACCTTTTCGCCTCAAGCTCTAGGTTCTTCACATTAGGGACCTGAAAAGTTAAGCCCACGATGGGGTAAGACAATGTCTCAGCAAGTTCACCCTTTAAACCCCGACTATGAAGGAAATACGCCTAGAGGCAGTTTATACACACAAGTCAGAAGACATATCAATGCTCACATTGGTTGATATAGTATACTGCTTTCACAAGCTGACATACAATAATACTCGCACAAGCTGACAATTTAATCAATCCTGGGCAAGGACCTTGTGCTTTGCACACCATTTCCTCAATTAAAATAATGAATTTGGCCTAATATCATTGTGTTAAAAATAGCAGATAAAAATAATCGTGTGTGGGTACACAGTCGGTCTGAGCCAAAAATGCAATATCTTTCTTTTCAAAAATCTCATTATTTATTATAGTACTTAAAAACATTTTTGGTGTTAAAAACCAACACCCTCGGTATTTTCTGATTAAATACCGAAATTACACAATTTTGGGATAAATATCCAAAATTCCAATATTACTCAATTTGCACAATATAACATTCATTGCAGAAACTAAACACACCATTGCAATCAGCACAAAATTCCGATCACGAGCTATCCCGGTATAATTTTCAAAAATAATAAATAATTAAATAAATACAATTAATTACCAAAAATGCAAACTTAGGCAAAAAATGCTTAATTAACCGCCCGTACGGGCTGGGAAAATTTCCAAACTTATCTAGTCCCTAATCTATCCGTTCTAACCACCTAACATGCATAAATGGATATTAAATCGTTAATCCATTCTAACTAACCACATAATCTCTAATTAACTTAAGTTAATCACCCCTTAAGCATAATTAACTCCATAAATAGAGTTTAGTGAGTAAACTCACTGGATTAATGAGCCGGTGAGTCCATAGTGACGGCGATGCGATGGCGGCAGAAACTCAAGCTTACGGCGGTGCCAAAGAAAGCTCGGACTAGGTTGAAAACAATCCAAGACAGCTCAGCCAAAGCTGAGATTCGGACACGTTTCCGCAAAGGGCTACTAGTCGGCTTCGAGGGGGCTGGCCTTGGCTCGAGATTGGGCTTAGTTGCGGGCTGCATGCGGTTGAAGATGGGCTGGTTGGCGAGTGGGTTGGGCTGAGCGTGAGGAGTACATCAAAGGAGGAGCGGGCGGTAACTCTGAGGACGAGCAGTGTTGGGCTCGTGGGTTGACTACTGGCGTGGGACACTAGTTGGACTCGATGGAGGCGATGACACGAAGAAGATGGAAGTGGGGATGGTCGGTCGAAGATGGTGTAGGAAAACGGAAGTGGCACGTGGCAAGGAGGGGAAAGAGAGGAAGTTCGTGGGGAGGGGTTGTCTCAGATGTGGAGAGGGGTTGTTGCTGGAGTCAACGCCAAGGGGTTTCGATGGGGCGTCGTTGCTGGGGTCTTCGTGGCAGCGTGAGAGAGGGGAAATGGAGATGGAGCGGTGGGGTTTGACTCAGCAGCTATAATGGAGACACGCAGAGGGGGATGGCTGCAGGCGGTGGAGTTGCATGCGGTGAGGGAGGAAAGAAGATGATCGAGCAGCATGGGAATGAAAAAGGGAGCAGAATCCATGAAGGGGGAAACAGCTGGTAGGCGTGCTCGACCGAGGAAGGCGACGCAAGAGGGGAGGGAACAAGGTTTCCAAAAGTCAAAGAAAATATCTTCTACCATCAATGCTTGGCCCCAAAGTCTACATACTCATCCCCTTTGGTCCCCCACATTACTTTCTTGCATAATTTCCCACAAATAACTCATTTTGGTGCCAAATGTTGTAGCCCCAGACAAGCCTACGAATTGCACCACTTGGACTTCAATTTCTTCACTAATTTCTCCAATTTGATGTCAAATTTTGCTGAGGAAGAAGCCCACACAAATTCCACAATTTCTCTTCACCAAGTAGTTCACTTTGGAGGCCAAAAATCCCCTTGAAAATGGCCAACCGAATTTCCTTTCTTTTCCGAATCGTCCGAAGTTGATTTTCCGAAAAACTCGAGCTCGCCGAAAATTCTTCGAAGGATGAGTCGATGTTTCTAAACTAAATCGTGACATGCTAGAACTTTCAATTTCTGAAATTGGGTTCAATTTCATGGTTAATTTTTAACCGGACACGATTTTAGCGTGACCTAACCTATGAAGTAGCTTTTAGGAATTTTTAGTACAATTGACCCGTGGTTGATTATTTTCAAGTCACATTGTACATCTTCGACACATTGGCGACTCTCGGTTATTGTGAAAATCTTGTGGTTTTAAATACAGACATAGGGGTACCAAAACGACAGAAAAATCGATCTAGTGCCGATCGACAGCAATTTTGCAATTTTGTGGAATTACCCACACACTAATCACATACCTCTATCGAGTGGACCTATCTCCAGTCTCTAATCGATTTTTAACTGTGTCGTAATGACCCTTGTAGATTAGCACGGTCGATCAGTCGATTCCTGGTCGAATTCTTAAGTCTATTGCATTAAAAACCCTTAACAGCTTCACCTGATAGATTAGTTATCTCGTGAGTGGCCAACTCAGAGAAAAGAACTATAGGAACTATAGGTGCATCAATGAAAAGCTCAATTTATTCAATCGAAAATAGAACTTGAAAAACAGGATGTCACAAAAATTTTCAAAGGAAAAAAAATAATGTTCTAGCAGAGCAGTTCTTTTTCTTGATAGTTTCTTATTGCACCAAAAAGATAAGAAACTATTAATTGATATCTTATCTTTCTAACACGATAAATGTGGGTTAAAGTTGAAGATAACAATGCCTCCATGCAAAAATGGACAGAACTGAATTACTTTCCAGGTTAGAAAAACACTCTGGTTTTCCTAGCCGGTGGTTGGCTGAAAAAGATAGAACTTTGTCCGTGGTTTTTACTGTCTTTATCCAGAGCTGTGTCATTGAGAAAGTCCAGTTCCATGTGTTTACTTGCTCCTTGCCCATAAAGAGCGATGCAGCCCTTTACATCTGTGATCCTGCTGTATTCGGAGACTCTGTTCCATTAGTGATTCCAATACCATTAACGGGGGCGAGTCAGAAAAGCAAAGAGTTGGTTGCCAGTTTGCAAGACTGAGGTCCGCGAGGAATTCCTAGAAACTGCGAGTATAAACCGATTGGAGATGGAGTTTCTGTATTAGCACTTGGGGTTTCTCATTTCGAGTCATCCATATAAAGCAAGCAGACTAGCCACGTTGGAAAGAGAACTTATCTTCTCTGGAGCTTATAGATTTGCTAGTTCCTCGTACGTAGTCAGATAGAGAACGAAGGAGCATTTTTGTAAGGCGAGCAAGCATGGCAACGAGGACATTGAAAATCAAGAAACCGGGAACAGAAAGGAGTAAGAGAGCGGCTCCTTGTGCCGCAAGAGAAGGACCGAGCTGGCAAAGATGAAGGAACCGATAAGGGTCGTCTGTGTATGGTCCATTTCACCACATTCGTTGCGGTTTGTGGTTCCTAAGAATTCGGGACCTGCGTAAGTAGGAAATGCAATTTCTTTTTGAAAAGTCCAGGTCCAATAGTAATGGTTAAAATGAAAAGGATGTGATTAATTGAATCTAATGAGAATTTGTTTCATTGGATTTTCAGGCAGGTTATTCATCACCAACTCAGGATGCTATAGTGGACGAACTTAGTCTCTCTACAGCTGAGGTATGTCGAATTTACCTGCGAGTGTTGAGAAGCACATGTCATGTTGTCTTTGTTCGTTGCTTTGATTCAATATCGTACTTGTCACTGAAGGCGCCCATATACAAGAAAATCAAAGTAACGATCTGCTCATATTCCGAGTCCATAATATGGACGAGTTATACGATCAAAAACTTTATAAACAAGACTCTAAAAAATAAGGATGTTGGCTTTGAGGTAGAGATACTTCTTTCTCTAGACATCTTATTCTTTCTGCATTGTAACGAGTGAAATGTATACCAAATTTTCGCATTGAGTTCCATTGTTGGACTCCTCAGGACAAGAAAACCAAAAATGGGGAGATTTAGATTGGGTATTGTCAGCTGAAAATTGCGACTGCATATCATTCAGGTTTCTGATCGAAGTGATAGGTTTGTTCAGAATAGCTTTCCACTGAGATTCTCGGACATTCGGTGACTTATAGCATCGTTAGCTAGATGGTAACTGAAGTTCTTGCTCTCACTGAACTCAAGCTGATTTGTAGTTACTCTTTATGTGTCTTTCAACAGTATTCAGTCTTTGGATCCATACTGACATTCGGTGCAATGATCAGTGCAATTACCGGAGGACCAATCGCTGATTTTGTTGGCCGTACATGGGTAAGCAGCAAATGAGTGCATCTTTCACTACGTAAAACAGAACAGTGTTGTTCAAGACTCTTTGAGAGTTTTAGCTTTGGGATGTAGTCATATCATGGACGGAGGACTGACAGCATAAACATTTGCCTCAAAATGCAGACGATGAGAATAGCGAGCGCTCTGTGTAGCAGGATGGCTTGCTATTTACTTTGCTGAGGTGTGTCCATATCCTATTTACAGGCCCTATCATACGTGAAGATCGATTAGTTGCAAAAGAACTTCAAGTCTTATGAACTCTCTGTTCTGTTTAATTTTGAGTAAATTAGGGAGCACTTGCTCTGGATATCGGAAGATTGGCCACGGGATATGGAATGGGAGTCTTTTCCTATGTGGTAATTCCTCACTTCGTACCACACAAATTTGATGTAGCAAGTTGTTCTACGACAACATGCTGGACTCGATTCACAGTGACAACATGAGGCTCTCTCTTCGGTTTAGATTGGTTAACCTTTTTCTAATTTATGTCCAGGTACCGATATTTATAGCTGAAATTACACCCAAAAATCTCCGTGGAGCTTTGACTGCTGTCAATCAGGCAAGGATTTTGTATGAAGAATCTTTGTTAAAATTGCAAGCATGGAGCTATTGACAAAAGGCCTTAGCTTGTAGCAATATTTGCCCTCTTGCAAGTGCAAGATGGTGTATATATGTACATCCTACAGAACCTACTGGGCCTAACATGTTCTCTTCTCTCCACAGCTTATGATCGTTGCTGGAGTGTCCGTTTCCTTCATAATCGGGACAGTATTAGCTTGGAGGGTTTTGGCATTAATTGGTAAAATAGAAATAGTAGCATAATTCAAGTTCAGTGCCAATGTTGTATAGAAAAGTCCAAGTCTGAAACCACCTTGAACATCTGCAGTTTATGCAGGTCTAATCCCCTGTGCAGTCCTACCGTTTGGCCTGTTTTTCATTCCAGAGTCTCCTAGATGGCTGGTAACAAATCAAGATGAACACCAGACTCTCCTTATCTGAATTGTTGGAAGAGAGGGATTTAGTGTTGGAATGAATTTTAGGATTCTGCCAAATGTAGACGAAAATGGGCCGAGAAAAGGAGTTTGAAGCCATGCTGCAGTTCCGTGGAAAGGACGCGGATATTTCTGAAGAGGCTGCTGAAATACAAGTAAAAGGCTTTAAGTCTATACTCGTTTCATCTTAGTGCCTCAACTTTATAAGTACAAATAGCTGATGGAATGATCGAATTTGTTTTTCTTGACAGGACTACATCAAAACTCTTCAACTGCTCCCAAAAGCCAGCATTCTTGATTTATTTCAGAGAAGATATCTGAGCTCTGTCATCGTAATCTTCTCTCTGTATTTACTGCTATGTATCCAAGAAAGTCCCTCCTTCGTTGCTTTCTTGGAATGCCCTGTGGATTGGGAATATGCAGTAGTTGTACTTTTGGTGATATTTCCCATTGTTGTTCTTTTTGCTGACAAATTTGTTAAATTTTGGCCAGATTGGTGTTGGATTGATGGTCGTCCAGCAGTTTGGAGGGATAAATGGCGTCTGTTTCTATACAAGCAATATTTTCGAGGAAGCAGGTATGCAGTTCATAGCAAGAAGTTCTTGGGCACCACAAAAATGAAAGTATGCACTGTATTTTATGATTCCAGAACGGATAGCTAAATAAAAAGCAAAGCAGGGGTTCCAATTTATATAATCCAGTTAATATTCAAATGGGTTAGTAAAATTCGCAATGTCGGATGTTTTTGGTCTGCTTAATTTTCATTGAATGAGCTGTTTACAAAATAATTTAGTGTTGAATCTCACAAGCAAGGTATTAGTCTCGCCTTTATAATCGCATTTGTACAATCTCCTCAGGTTTCTCCTCCAGCGTTGGAACCATAACTTACGCAATCCTCCAGATCTGTGATTCTCGCCCTTTCCTCTTTGCTGGGGATCTATTTTTATACTTATCACCCTTAAGAGTAAATTTTGGCAGGTTATTGTCACGGCTATTGGTGCTGCGCTGGTTGATAGAGCTGGAAGAAAGCCCCTTCTCTTGGTAAAATAGATGAAAGTCGCTGAGAAATCATGTCTATAGTAACAAAGCTTTTCCGGTACTGCCCCTTTCGCGAGTTCTGCAACTTGAACCATAACCTTCTTTCTCTCTCTCTCTCTCTCAATCACAGATCTCGGGGACGGGATCGGTCCTGGGATGCATAGTAACTACCCACTGCCCTTTCATTCTTTCTAAAGGTAAATACTATCAGTGTGACATCCCAAATTTTCAATTATGTCTTCTACTGAATAAATCAGGCTTTTCATTGACACGCCTATAGGGCTGTTCTCAGAGCTGATCACTCTCGAGATAACTAAACTATTTAGGGAAGCTATTAAGGACTTTAAAGCAAATAGACTTGAGAATTCGATCAGGAATCGACTTCTCGACTGTGCTTATCTTTAGAGGCTATTATGGTACAGTTAAAAATCGATTTGAGATCAGAAATAGGTCTATTCGACTGAGATGTGTGGCTGATCGTGGGTGACTCCACTAAACTGGGAAATTCTCATTGACCGACACTAATTTGATTTTACTGTCGTTTTGGTACCCTGTGCTCGTAATTGAATCCTCAGGATTTTCACGACAATCGAGAGTTGCCATTGAGTTGAGTGGGTTCATAGTGGCTTGAAGAAAATCGACCACGGGTTGTTTACCCTTAAAAGTTCTGAAAACTACTTGGTAGTCTAGGTAACGCTAAAAACGCGCTGAATGAAAATTAACTGTCAATTCAAGTCCAATTTAAAAAATTGAAGATTCTATCATGTCACAATAAATTCTAGGACCCACGTCTCAGTCTCGGAAGATTTTTCTGACGCTTGACACTTTTCGGGAAAACGTCGCCGCATGGTCGTTTTTGTGCGAACAAGTCGATGATTAGTTTTGATGGCAAAATTGGGAAGCAAGATGGATATGTGGGTGAGGAAAATGCTAAGGTGATCATTGAGACATCAATTGATTTTATGAGAACCGATTGAGAGAGAATTGTTGTCCAATTGAAGCCTTTTGCTAGAAAATTCGTAACCCCTTAGCCTAGCATTTTTGGACCACTTGAGATGTTGTATGGAGTGTTTATGTGGCCAATTTGTAGCTTGAGGATGAAGACTTTTGGACAAGCTTGTAGAAGATATTTGTTGTGGAAAAAAGAGACAAGTGGCCCCATCTCTCACTCATCTCTATCTTCTCTCTCCCTCATCCTCTCCCTCACTCCACCGTCCATCCCTCTCTCCTCTCCCTTTTGTTCGTGTGACACCAGCCAGCAAGGAGAAGGAGCTACAACCGTCTCGCCGCCTGGACGCCGGAGCTGCACGCCGTCACCGTCACGCCTCCACCTCCCCATCACGCTTGTCCTCTTCGCCTCCCTCATGCGTCCAGCCGTCCTTGCCGTGAGCTCTAGCAGCCATCCGAGCAACCTCAGCCACCATCGAAGCTTCCTTTGTTGCGAATTTGTCCTGGTTTGGACCTGAGAATGTTACTGCAACTCATCCCGACCCTTTGCCACCCCAAACCAACATTTTTCCCTTCTGTTTTGCAACTAAATCAGAGGGCAGAAAAGTCGGTTTCCAGCCACTTCTAGGCTCGCTTTTTGAGGTGTTACGGACCTCGGTTTCTAGGTCCGCTTTGGATTTAATCGTTCCCTGCGCCGTTCCCATCGGTTTGAACCGACTCGCGCGTTATTCTGATGAGTTAACTCACTAATCCTCGCTTAGTAGACTAATGATGCTTAAGGGTTGATTAATGTTAATTAAGTAGGATTAGGCAGTTAGATTAGAGTAGATTAGAGATTATTAATTAATTGTGATGCATGTTAGGTAATTTGATTGTGCAATTAGCAAATAGACACATGCTACTGTTTATTGAATGCATCTCAGGATTTTTCCCGACCCTTTTCGGGCTTCAATTAGGCATTACGGGTCTAAATTGGATTTTTAGTATTTATTTATTAAATTTAGAAATTAATTTAATTAATTAATTATTTTCCAAAAATTACGCTAGGATAGCTGACGACCGAAATTTTATGCTGATCATCATGGTGCAGTCCGTTTATTTATTTGAGCTCTATGTTACGTGGAATTGAATTAATTGTGATATTTTTGGAATTTATCCTAAATTGAGTGGAATTGAATGGTTGATTGGTTGATAGCCGAGTATGGTTATCTACGATTAATAATGCTTTGGTGAGTTGTAAAGTGGAGAGAATTGTGAAAGTGAACTAGGAATATTATTGGTTGAGACCAATAAGATACATGGTTCGGTGATTGGGAATATCACTGGCAAAAACGGCACCTAAAAGAACACATGTAAAAGTATGTCACGTTGGTGAAAACGGTGCCAAAGAAAAAGAATGTACATGACTTATAGATACACGTGGTTCAGTGATAAGGATATCACTGGTGAAAACGGTGCCTTAAAGAACGCACGTTGTTGTCTATTACATACATCACCTTGGCGAAAATGACACCCTAGAAAAGACACGTGGTTTGGTGATAAGGATATCACTATTGAAAATGGTGCCTTAAAGAACGCACGGGGTCGGTGATGGTATGTCATTTGGCGAAAACGGCGCCCGAGAGAGTACATGTGATTTGGTGGTTGGAAATGACTTAGAGATAGTTCGACTGACATGTAATCGACTAGGTTGATTGGTCAATGATTTGATCCGATTGTTGTGAATTCATTGATTGTTTGATGTAATATATGTGGCATATGCGTTTAACCTTGAATTGCAGGTTGGGACTGATGCCAAGGTAGGTCTTCTGACTCGTGCTGTGCTTAGGCAACCTTGTGGCTTATTGGTTTCCTAATCGAGTCTTAAGGGGTAGAACTCGCTGAGACGTAGTTTCATTGGTTATTGAATAACCAATTGCAGGCCCCTAGATGGTAGCGCATGTACCTCCCCCTCCTCCAGAGCAATTTGGCATTCCAGTGGATATCATCAAGAAAGAAACTCACTTCCATGATCATCCTCATCCAGAAAGGTTGGAACATGTTTGATTGAGTCGACGGTGTGGGTTGATGTCGGTCAAGACGACCTAGTACCCCATGAGTATAGGTCTTGGTATCAATACTATCATGATGGACGGAGAATAGATCCCATCCCTAAATAGAACATACCTCACACCATCCTGGAGAAAGCTTTTGGTGAGGGGACTGCAGACCTCGATGGTGGAGGCGTAGATGATGCCTGAGATCCTGGACTCAGGAGTGAGCCCACTTCCTAGTATACACTGTAGAGGATGAAAATTTTGAGATAGAGGAAGGTGAGATCGTGGAACAAGAAGTGGAAGGTTTGGAGGAGGACGAGGAGTGGAGGATAGCTGAGGAGGAGCCGGTAGAGGAGGAACCTGAAGAGGAAGAGGAGTCTGAAGAGGAGGAAAGCGATTCAGAGGAGTTAGAGGAGGATCTAGACGATCTTGAGTACAATCTGGATGAGGGTTGAGATCCTATCCTTTTTGTGAACCCTGTATATGTGTGGATAGAGTGAGACTAGAAAGTTATGAATAGTTTTGTGAAGTATACCTTGGGTCGTGCTATGTATAAAAGTGTGGTTGTGAATTTCGATAAGAAAATTATGGTCTTGCTTTTCTATCCCATTGTTTTATTGTCTGGGGATTTATAACTGCTTCCGCATGCGCTATTAATAATGAAAGGGTCATCGATACATAGTCCTGGGCATTCTAAAATCGACCAAGTAGAAGGATGTGTGTGTGCCTGAGGATCGGAGCGTGACATCCCCTTTTTGTGGTATCAGAGCAAAGTTTAGAGATTGGAGTGATAAGGAGCGTTGACCATGGCATAGTTGGTAGGAAAGGCTTTTAAATTCACAGCTGGTGCATGTTTATGTTAGCTGAGTGCTAGAATTGCTTGTTGTTTGGATCGCTCTGTTTCTGATTCGGTGTTGAATTGGAAGTAGGTGTTAGTAGATTAAAGCTACACCATGAGTGATCTGGAGCCAAGAACTCCTGCTAAGAGGGCCAGTAGGGCCGTCACTCGGGATAGAGCGCCGACCAAAATCGGTACCCAAGGTAGAGGTAGGGGACAGGCACAGGCCAGTGCTAATGGTGTAGCACCACTTCCAGTTAATGTTGGGGTAGCAGCCCCAGGTGTTCAAGGAACCATCAAGATTGATCAAGCTTTGGATGCCATGAGAGATTTGATGGCACAGCAGGCCCGGGATTAGGTCACTGCTTTCACTGCCGCTGTTGCAGCTGCCGCTCAAGCCGTCACTACTGCTACTATTACCGCTGCTGCTGAGGCCTCCCCCGCTGCAGCACCTACCATCGCCCCTGCTGAAGTTCCGCCAGGAGTCATGGCTGCTGGGAGGCCGATCCACCAGTTTGTGGAGCAGTTTCTAAAGCTGAACCTGTCGAGGTTCATTGGTACCGGAGACCTTGAGGCTGCATCTCTGTGGATATAAGATCTGGGGAAGACATTTGCATTTCTAATGTGCAATGAAGAGGAAAATGTGGTACTAGCTATGTACCAACTTCAAGGTAATGCCAATATTTAATGGAGAGCTGCTAAGGACATGGTGTTCTCGGAAGGTGTGGTCCAAGTGTGGGACACCTTCCTTAGAGCTTTTAATGAGCAATACTTCTCAGGTACTACCTGGGAATAAAAGATAGAGGAGTTCCATCGTCTTCGCCATGGGAGCATGACAGTTGACCAATATGGGGTTAAGTTTGCAGAACTGTCACAGTATGGGGAGGATTGACTTATTAGTTCTAGCCATGTATAATTTCGATTTAATAATTGGCATGGATTGGCTTACCAAGCAACGAGCTAAAATGGACTGCTATCACAAGACGATTTAGTTTGACCCATTAGAGGGTAAGAGTTTCGAGTTTGTCAGAAATCGAGGAGGACCCTCGATTACTTTGATATCGTCGCTAGAGGCAGGTCGTTTGCTAGACAAGGGTTGCCGAGGGTACCTGGCAATTGTCGTGGATACGACAGTGGAGGAGCTGAAAATGGAAGACATTTCAGTGGTATAGGAATTTCCATATGTCTTTCCAAGGGAATTGCCAAGGTTACCGCCAGAAAGAGAGATTGAATTTGTAATTGAACTAGCACCAGGGACAGAACCGATCTCAAAGGCACCTTACCGGATGGCATTATCTGAGTTGAAAGAACTGAAGGTACAAATGCAAGAGTTACTGGATAAAGGATTTATTCATCCTAGTGCATCACCTTGGGGAGCAGCATCAATTATGTTTGTTAAGAAGAAAGATGGTTCGTTGTGCCTATGTATCGACTATCGACAACTCAATCAGGTAACGATTAAGAACAAATACCCACTCCTAAGGATCGATGACTTGTTCGATCAATTGCAAGGAGTGTCAATAATTTCGAAAATTGATTTAAGGATGGGATATCATCAGTTGAGGATTATGAAGGAGGACATTCCTAAGTTAGCATTTCGTACTTGGTATGGTCATTACAAGTTCACAGTGATGCCATTCGGGTTGACGAATGCTCCAGCTACCTTCATGGATTTGATGAACAGAGTGTTCAAGGAATATCTGGATCAGTTTGTGATCGTGTTCATTGATGATATCTTGGTCTATTCGAGAAGTGATGAAGAGAATCATTTGAGATTAGTGCTTTAGACCTTAAGAACTCATCAGATGTATGCTAAGTTTAGTAAATGCGAGTTTTGGTTGACTCGTGTTGTGTTTTTAGGTCATGTGATTTCCGGAGAAGGAATCTCTGTCGACCCGAGAAAGATAGAAGCCATGATCAAGTGGTCGAGACTGACATCAGTGATAGAGATCAGAAGTTTTCTGGGATTGGCAAGTTATTACAGACTGTTTGTGGAAGGTTTCTCATTGTTAGTGTCGCCTATTACAAAACTCTTGAAGAAAGAAGATAAATTTGTGTGGTCAGACAAGTGCAAGTGTAGTTTTCAAGAGCTGAAGGAAAAGCTTACTACCGCATCTGTGCTAACAATTCCATCTAGTCCTGGAGGATTCGAGATTTATAGTGATGCGTCATTCAAGGGACTGGGTTGCGTGTTGATGCAACATGGCAACGTCGTTGCATATGCCTTCTGTCAGTTGAGACCTCATGAACATAACTATTCGACGCATGACTTAGAGTTCGCGGCAATAATATTTGCCCTGAAGATTTGGAGACACTATTTATGCGGGGAAAAGTTCCAGATTTACACAGACCATCAGAGTCTCAAGTATCTACTCTCTCAGAGGGAGTTGAACATGAGACAGCGCAGATGGATGCAATTACTAAAAGACTACGACTGTGATATTTTATATCAGCCAGGAAAGGCGAATAAGGTCGCCAATGCCTTGAGTCGAAAATCATCAGTGGCTCACATATTGATAAAGGAGTGGAACTTAATCGAAAGAGCACGAGATTCGGTGTTCAAGTTTGAGGTAGGCCACCTCTCGAGTCTTATGGCCACCCTCAGAATTGAACCAGATATTTAGGTCAGAATCAAAACACTCCAATTGACAGACCTTGATGTACAGAAAATTCTTCAAGAGGGCACTGAGAAAAGAAAGCGGATTTTCAGATTTCTGATGATGGAATACTAAGATTCCGAGGATGTTTGGTTGTACCTGACGATGTAGAGCTTAGAGAAGATATTTTATTTGATGCACACCGTAGCAATTACAGTGTTCATCCTGGAAGCACTAAAATGTATCAGAATCTAGATCAACATTATTGGTGGTTAGGTATGAAGGTGGACATTGCCAAGCATATCACCAAGTGTTTGACTTGTCAGTAAGTAAAGGCCCAGCATTGCAAGCCGGGAGGGCTTTTGCAACCTCTAGCGATCCCAGAATGGAAATGGGAGCATATCACGATGGACTTCGTGATCGGACTACCGAGAAGTCAAAGGGGAAATGATTCGATTTGGGTGGTAGCCGACAGATTGACAAAGTCGGCTCACTTCATTGCAGTTCGAAAGGACCTTAGTCTAGATAGACACGCAGACCTGTACATGCGTCAAGTGGTTCGAATGAATGGAGTGCCGATTACGATAACGTAAGATAGAGACCCGAGGTTTACTGCTGTTTTTTGGAAGAGCTTGTATAGTGTTTTAAACGAAGCTTCAGTATAGTACGGCGTATCATCCTTAGACAGATGGCCAGTCTGAGAGGACAATTCAGACCCTCGAGGACATGCTGAGAGCTTGTGTACCGGACTTCAAAGGAAGTTGGGAAGATCAGCTTCACTTGGTGAAATTTGCCTACAACAATAGTTATCAGCAGAGTATCTAGATGGCTCCATTTGAAGCATTGTATGACAGTGTGTGCAGAACTCCAGTGTGTTGGGATGAAGTTGGGGAAAGGAAGATCACAGGTCCAGAGTTGGCTCAGCAGTCAATAGATGTCATGGCAGTGATCAAAGGCAGATTAAAGACAGCGCATAGCAGGCAGAAAAGTTATGCAGATAAGCGTGGGAGATTGCTAGAACCTGAAAGTGTCACCAATGAGGGGAATTCCGTGCTTTGGCAAAAAAGGGAAACTGAGTCCGAGGTACGTAGGTCCATTTGAGATTCTTGAGAGAATCGGGAGCCTAGCGTATCATCTTGCGTTGCCGCCAAGGTTGGCGCAAGTGCACGACGTCTTTCACGTGTCAATGTTAAGGAAGTACGACCCTTACCTGACTCACGTGCTCAATTTCGAGGAATTGGACGTGGATGACCGTGTGTCATACGTTGAAAGCCTAGTTCAAATAATGGATTGCAAATAGCAAGTCCTGTGGACAAAGACCATACCGTTGCTCAAAGTGGTCTGGGAATACCACGGTACGGAAGGAGCAACATGGGAGACTAAAGAGTTAATGAGAGAATTATACCCCTGTCCTTTTGATCAAGCTTTGTAATGGTTTAAATTTCAAGGACAAAATTTTTATAAAAGGGGAAGAGTTGTGACATCCCAGATTTTCAATTATGTATTCTAATGAATAAATCGGGCATTTCATTGACGCGCCTATAGGGTTGTTCTCAAAGCTGATCACTCTCGAGATAACTAGACTATTCAGGGAAGTTATTAAGGACTTTAAAGCAAATAGACTTGAGAATTCGATCAGGAATCGACTTCTCGACCGTGCTTATCTTTAGAGGTCATTACGGCACAGTTAAAAATCGATTTGAGATCAACGATAAGTCGGTTCGACTGAGATGTGTGGCCGATCATGGGTGACTCCACTAAATTCGGAAATTCTCATTGACCGACACTAATTTGATTTTACTGTCGTTTTGATACCCTGTGCCCGTAATTGAATCCTCAGGATTTTCACAACAATCGAGAGTCGCCATTGAGTCGAGTGGATTCATAGTGGCTTGAAGAAAATCGACCACGGGTTGTTTACCCTAAAAAGTTCTGAAAACTACCTGGTAGTCTAGGTCACGCTAAAAACGCACCGAATGAAAATTAACTGTCAATTTAAGTCCGATTTAAAAAAATTGAAGATTCTATCATGTCACAATAAATTCTAGGACCCACGTCTCAGTCTCGGAAGATTTTTGACGCTTGACACTTTTCGGGAAAAAGTCGTCGCATGGTCGTTTTTGTGAAGAACAAGTCGAGGATTAGTTTTGATGGCAAAATTGGGAAGCAAGATGGATATGTGGGTGAGGAAAAATGCTAAGGTGATCATTGAGACATCAATTGATTTTATGAGAACCGATTGAGAGAGAATTGTTGTCCAATTGAAGCCTTTTGCTAGGAAATTCGTAATCCCCCTTAGCCTAGCATTTTTGGACCACTTGAGATGTTGTATGGAGTGTTTATGTGACCAATTTGCAGCCAAGGGATGAAGACTTCATGGACAAGCTTGTAGAAGATATTTGTTGTGGAAAAAGAAAGGCAAGTGGCCCCATCTCTCACTCATCTCTATCCACTCTCTCCCTCATCCTCTCCCTCACTCCACCGTCCATCCCTCTCGCCTCTCCCTTTTGTTCATGCGACACCAGCCAGCAAGGAGAAGGAGCTGCAGCTGTCTCGCCGCCTGGATGCCGAAGCCGCATGCCGTCACCGTCACGCCTCTACCTCGCCGTCACGCCTGTCTTCTCCGCCTCCCTCACGCATCCAACCATCCCTACCATGAGCTCCAGCAGCCATCCGAGTAACCTCAGCCACCACCGGAGATTCCTTTGCTGTTGGTGTGTCCCGGTTTGGACCCGAGATCATTACCGCAACTCATCCCGACCCTTTGCCGCCCCAAACCAACCTTTTTCCCTTCTGTTTTGCAGCTAGATCAGAGGGCAGAAAAGTGGGTTTCCAGCCACTTATAGGCCCGTTTTTAGAGGTGTTACAGACCTCGGTTTCTAGGTCCGCTTTGGAGTTAATCGTTCCCCGCACCATTCCTGTTTGAACTGACTCGTGCGTTATTTCAGTGAGTTTAACTCACTAATCCTCACTTAGTAGAATAATGATGCTTAAGGGTTGATTAGTGTTAGTTAAGTAGGATTAGGTTGTTAGATTAGAGTAGATTAGTGATTATTAATTAATTGTGATGCATGTTAGGTAATTTGATTGTGCAATTAGCAAATAGACACGTGCTACTATTTATTGAATGCATCTCGGGATTTTTCCCGACCCTTTTCGGGCTTCAATTAGGCATTATGGGCCTAAATTGGATTTTTAGTATTTATTTATTAAATTTCGAAATTAATTTAATTATTTATTTATTTTCTAGAAATTAGGCTAGGATAGGTGACGGCCAGAAATTTTATGTTGATCATCGTAGTGCAGTCTGTTTATTTATTTGAGCTCTACGTTGAGTGTAATTGAATTAATTGTGATATTTTTGGAATTTATCCTAAATTGAGTGGAATTGAATGGTTGATTGGTTGATAGCCGAGTATGGTTATTTAACATTAATAATGTTTTGGTGAGTTGTAAAGTGGAGAGAATTGTGAAAGTGAACTGCGAATATTCTTGGCTGAGACTAGTTAGATACGTGGTTCAGTGATTGAGAATATCACTGGCGAAAAATGGCAACTTAAAGAATGCACATAAACGTATGTCACGTTGGTGAAAACGGTGCCAGAGAGAAATAATGTACGTGAATTATAGACACACATGGTTTGGTGATAAGGATATCACTGGTGAAAATGGCGCCTTAAAGAACGCACGTTGCTGTCTATTACATACATCACTTTTGCGAAAACGGCACCCTTGAAAAGACACGTGGTTTGGTGATAAGAATATCACGGGTGAAAACGGTGCCTAAAGAATGCATGTTGCTGTCTATTACATACATCACATTTGCGAAAACGGCACTCTTGAAAAAACACGTGGTTCGGTGATAAGAATATCACTGGTGAAAACGGCGCCTAAAGAACGCACGGGGTCGGTGATGGTATGTCATTTGGCGAAAACAGCGCCCAAGAGAGTACATGTGATTTGGTGATTGGAAATGACTTAGAGATAGTTCGATTGACATGTAATCGACTAGGTCAATTGATTAATGATTTGATCCGATTGTCGTGAATTGATTGATTGTTTGATGTAATAAATGAAGCATATGCGTATAACCTTGAATTGCAAGTTGGGACCGATGCCAAGGTAAATCTTCAGACTCGTGCTGTGCTTAGCCAACCTTGTGGCATATTGGTTTCCTAATTGAGTCTTAGGGGGTAGAACTCGTTGAGACGTAGTCTCATTGGTTATTGAATATCCAATTGCAGGACCCTAGATGTTAGCGCCAGTACCTCCCTCTCCTCCAGAGCAATTTGGCATTCTAGTGGATATCACCGGGGAAGAAACTCACTTCCACATTCATCCTCATCCAGAAGGGCTGGAACATGTTTTGATTAAGTCAACGGTGTGGGTTGATGTTGGCCAGGACGACCTAGTACCCCATGAGTATAGGTCTTGGTATCACTACTATCATGATGGACGGAGAATAGGTCCCATCCCTGAAGAGAACATACCTCACCCCACCCTGGAGAAAGCTTTTGGTGAGGGGACTACAGACCCTGATGGTGGAAGCGTAGATGATGCTTGAGATCCTGCACTCAGGAGTGAGCCGACTTCCCTGATATACACTGTAGAGGATGAAAATTTTGAGATAGAGGAAGGTGAGATCGTGGAACAAGAAATGGAAGGTCTGGAGGAGGACGAAGAGTGGGGGATAGCTGAGGAGGAGTAGGTAGAGGAGGAACTTGAAGAGGAAGAGGAGTCTGAAGAGGAGGAAAGTGATTCAGAGGAGTCAAAGGAGGATCCAGACGATCTTGAGTACGATCTAGATGAGGGTTGAGATCCCATCCTTTTTGTGAACCTTGTATATGTGTGGATAGAGTGAGACTACAAAGTTGTGAATAGTTTTGTGAAGTATACCTTTGGTCGTGCTATGTATAAAAGTGTGGTTGTGAATTTCGATATGAAAATTATGGCATTGCTTTTCTATTCCATTGTTTTATTGTTTGGGGATTTATAATTGCTTCCGCATGTGTTATTAATAATGAAATGGTCAGCGATACATAGTCCTGAGATATCACATTCTAAAATCGACCAAGTAGAAGGATGTGTGCATGCCCGAGGATCGGGGCGTGACAATCAATCCTGGTGTCTTCCTTCTACTTCGCAATGCTTGTCAACCAGTAATTTTTTGAGAATCTTCCAAGCCAGGTTCATGATCTGGCAGCTGATGCTGTCCCGATACTTGCCGTCACCGGCATTCTGGTAATAATCTCACCCACCTTGATCTCTTTCTGGCTCTATCCGTTTGGCCGCCACAACAACTCCCCACTATAAATCTTTTTGTTCTGTTTTTTTTCCAATGCTCAGCTATACATAGCAGCATTTTCCGCTGGAATGGGCGCGGTTCCTTGGGTTGTGATGTCCAAGGTAATCCTAAACATCCCCCGAAGTTTCATGCTTATCAAATTAAAAGGTCGTTTCCGTTACTGGTGTTGTTACGAGTGTTTAAAATTTTTTTTGCCAATCGTGTAATGTGTTGCTGGTGTTCAGATTTTCCCCATTAATATCAAAGGAGTAGCTGGAGGGTTTGCAACACTAGTAAACTGGTTCGGCGCTTGGGCAGTTTCCTACACTTTCAACTACTTAATGAGCTGGAGCTCCTATGGTACGATTGTGCTGAAAACGCTCTTTGAACTGTTGCTCTGGCAGGAGCTCGATAAACATTTGTCACATTGGAACATGAGTTGTTGCGTGAATTCAACCAAACTACAGACTTGAGACTTAGCTTTTCCTGAAAACTTCAATCCTATTTGGAGCTGGAGGTGTCTGTCACTCTGTTCTTCACGGTCTCGAATGCATATTCAGTCCATTTATTTCAGTCAATGTGTTTATAGCAACTTCTACCTAGATTCGAATATCACAAAAATTGAGTCGACGTGTCATTTAGAAAAGAAAATAAGTGAAGTGGGTCTTTCTGCAGAATGATTAATAGACATGTAGTATGCATTAAAGCATTCTTCCCATGAGAAAAATGTCAGAATATGCTTCCGCAAAACTTGTCGAAAGCAAATAACTCTGCCGGCTTGCTTCACAGGTACCTTCCTTCTTTATGCGGTGATTAACGCCGCAGGGATGGTGTTCGTGATCACGGTGGTCCCTGAAACGAAAGGGAGGAGTCTTGAGCAGATTCCAGCAGCTATCAACAGAGAATGAAAATGGCAGCACTCTTCCTTGTAGTCCCATTTGAGCTTACATGACACTTGCAATACCACACATTTGAAGATGGAAAATGATTATGAAGCAGGTAACAGCATCTTTTGTTCGATAAAATGGCGTTATTGTTGAGATCTGTCAGTTCATTCGGTTTTATTGCGGGAAAGAGATGGGGTTATTTTACAGGAGAGTGAGTGATTGATTAACGAGAATAATACTTTCAATTGCTAGTGAAAAAGCACGTATTGCTTTATTTTTATGAATGCGGATATTGCACCTATAGTCTTCGCATGTGTCAGGCAATGACGAAGCAAGTGACTTTCAAATCGAGGCTCGCGTCCATCTATTGCTGGTTAAGAAATTATTGTATGGCTTTTATTCTTTTCTCATAATGTGCAATGATAGTCTTCAATGCCGTTATTAATCTTTTCAGTTACAAATTTCATTTTTGTCAAAACTGAAAAATCCAACACTACGAAATAGATTATTATTTTTCTATTGTATATTATGGCACTGAATGAATTGATAGTTCATACATCAATTTGCATAATGTATGTCCAAATCTTTTGGTATACATGCAAGAGATAATATAGGATACTTTCACCGAGAGATTTTCTACTTAAAATTTTGACTAATCATTGCTGAATATTTAATGATGATAGAAAGCAACTAAAGTATCATTGCTATGGAGATGCTCGCAGAACGAACCTATTTCCAGAAAGGGTAATATGAAATAAAAAGAAAAAGAAAACGTAATCAATAATAATATTACTACAAAAAATTGAACTGTGCAGTTAAAACGTCATTAGATGCGTCAGTTAAAATAAACTTTGTTGTATTATATGGAAATTCCATTTCAGTCTCTTCAATTATACTTAGGGGTATGCATTAGCTTGAGAAAATATATGGTAAGTGCTAATTACAACTATTTGAAGGCATTTCTATTTCGCTAAGAGGAATTGCTATGCGAAACTCTTTGATGTTATGTTCACAATGGTAAATTGACTGATAGTCAAATTTTGCATATATAGTCTTTGCGTGACGACGAAGTTAGTGATATTCTAGTCAAGGTGTGTCAGTCCCTCGATAGCAATTATTGTATTACTTTCTAGGTGCGTCGGTCCCTGGATAGCAATTATTGCATTGCTTTCTAGGTGCGTCGGTCCCTGGATAGCAATTATTGCATTGCTTTCTAGGTGCATCGGTCCCTTGATAGCAATTATTGCATTGCTTTCTAGGTGTGTCGGTCCCTCGATAGCAATTGTTGCATTGCTTTCTTTCTTTCATAACGTGTTACACCATCCAAGAAGCACTTACTCCTTAGTTTCTTTTTACTTCTGCCAAAAGCGACATTATACAAGTTAATATTCTCGTCAATAAGCTATTTTTGTTACCAATTTTTGTTTTTTGTTAAAAATGAAAAAGCTCATACAATAAAATACAATATGTAGAATTTTTACCAAAAAAAAAAATACGATATGTATTTCCTTTTTGTCTTCACAATTTAATAAGCGACATTTATGGAATATAGGCCTTGAAAAGAAAATAGAATGCCAATGCCTCACTCGAAAGGATTTTTGATTCGTTTTAGAATACAAAACATTCAAATCGATTCTTTTTTTATGGTACTAAGAAAAGTCAATTTGGAAACTCCAGAGAAGTTTCTTATCTAATCAATGTGAAAGCTATGCATAAATAATTCCAACACCGTGTTTTGTCTCCTAGATTGCAAGGGCTGCAATTTCCACGCGGTACACACTTTTTCTTCACTAGACTTGCCTTTATTGGTTGACTTGGACATTTGTATGACCGACGACTCCCGACACTTTTCATTCATATAACTAGGCCTCCATCGCATTACCAATTAGCAAAAACTTTCATTGCATCAGATCAAACGATAGAGAGATGATTAACTCTCTGAGCTCCATGAGCATGTTCCGTGTTTTGCTTTTCATATTGCATGTTTTGCTGCTGCTGGGGACGAGTTGTGGTGCGAAGAATAATCAATTGTACGCCATTTCACCTTGTGGCGAATTTGGTGACACATACAATATTTTTCGATGGAAAAAAGGTGACCAAAAAGGCGGCGGTGGCTCTAAGTATGAGCTAGCTTGTGAAAATAATCGCACCATTCTATATTTGTATGCCGGTCGATATTATGTGAAGTCGATTCACTATGACAATAATTTTAGAGATAGTATCTCTATCAATAATTTCAAAGATAGTATCTCTGGTAATATCACGGTGGTTGACGATGGACTGCAAAAAGGTAATTGCTCATCTCTCCCTCGTTACTCATTGGCGAGATCCAACTTTAGTGCTTATTTTTCACATCAGAAGTATTATTCATCCTCTGCGGTGGCGGTCTTCATGAAGTGCTCACAACCCGTTGCTTCTCCTTTGTATATCAATACTGAACCATGTATTGAAGGAGCATACCCTTCCGATACGCCCCCTAATATTTCCCAAATGAAGGTGTACTCATACGCTGGGTTTGATCTACAAGTAGGGGACATCAAGGATTCTTGCAACATAACCATGATCACTTTCTTATCGGGTGATGACCGGACGTATAATCGTGTGAGCCCAACGTATATGGACCTCCACAACATGATGGCTGAAGGATTCGATCTCACTTTTCATGTACCTCCTTCGGTGTCTTGGCTGTCTTGGCCGTCTTTGCTGTCTTGGCAGTCTTTGCCGTCTCCGCAGTCTTGGCTGTCTTCATCGTCTCCGCTATCTTTCGCCGTCTTCGCTGTCTTCACCGTCTTCGCTGTCTATGCCGTCTTCGCCACCTTCACCGTCTGCGCCGCCTCCGCCATCTCCACCGTCTACGACGTCCTTGCCGTCTCTGCCGTCCTCGCCGTCTCTGCCATCGTTGCTGTCTTCATTCTCCTTGTCATCTCCCCCATCTTCACCGGTAATTTTCCAACTTTGCGTGATTATGTACCCAAAGGTGTGGTGCGAACCATATTACTCTTGTAAACTGACTTCTGCTTTTCTTCCTTTACTCTCTTACTTTCTTTCTTCTTCTTCTTCATCCTCATCCTTTTCTCAAATGTTAGCTCTACTGAGGGATCTTATCAAAATTTACTTACTGAGTCACGTGGCATGTTTCTATTGGATTTGTAACACATTGGTTCAATTTATTGAGTCATTACTTTCTTTAATACCCAATAAAAAAAAGTTCAGTAAGATTTTTTAGTAGATTTGGCGTGCATTGCTCTTTTATTTTACATTTGTGGAGCTTTTTTGGACTTGACACTCTTTCTTTATTATTTTTTTTTTGGGGGCCTTATTCACTAAAAAAATCACAACTTTAAGTTTAGTCTCAATTCTGCTCCGAACTTTTTTTGTCTAAAAAAACCCTAAACTTTAGGTCCAATCCAAATTTGCCTCGAACTTTTCTTTATCTAGAGAAAACCTCAAACTTTAGGCCAAATCTTAAATCTATCTCTAACTTTTTTTTTTTTGTCTAAAAAGAAAAAACACCAATTTTACTCTAATTGCAAATCTACCCCATCAGCCCTCTGACTGAAAAATGCCGTTAGTCGTCCCTAATTTTCATATCTTAGAACGGTTTCATTTTGGAAATAATTTTCCATATCACCTTATTGAAGTGGGTTTTTATCGATGTGGAGATGTAATGTCAAATCGGGACCGGACTATGGGGGTAAATTTTGGAATATATTAAAAGTTGGTGATTTTTTTAAACAAAACAAAATTCGAGGCAAATCTGGGATTGTACCTAAAGTTTGGGGTTTCTTCTAAGACAAAAAAGGTTCGGGCCAAAATTGGACTAGAACTTGAGGATTTTTTAGGGAATTAGGCCTTTTTTTGGGAAAATTGTTTGATTTGATCGTAACTTGTGTCCATTGAATCGATGTTTTTGTTATGGGGAGCTTATGAACATTTGGTACATTTAGGAGAATAAAAGCAAAAACGTGTTTCTTCAAAAGAAAAGATCATGCAACGATAACATGGATTTCATGAGTGAATAGAATAAAGTTGGATCTAGCCTTATCCAGAAAAGTGAAACTCGTTCACTCTTTTTTTTATTCTAGACTTCTCCACTTGCAAATTTCAATTAACAAAAGTGTCTTTGCACTTTGCAGTGATTGTATTAAGTTATCCTTCACTTGGGGTATATCTTAACGTGAATTGCTTTTATTATGTAATTGCTAAAACAATGGATCTAGTTCTTTATTGATTGGTCGTTAATTCTAATTAACCATATCTAGTAATCTCTCACAAATTCTCTTACTATCTACAGATGGTTCTACGCGGTATATCGTGAACTATTTGGGTCGAATTGCCGTATGGAATCTCTTCTTTGTCTTGGGTATGATAAGTCCTTTTCTCTTCACACCTATGAAGCTCTCATTCAACACTTTGACAAACAAAAATTGTATGTTGTAAAAAAATTATCACACTATGCTAATCGATGGCCAAATTTCTCCACAGTCCACTTCCTAGCAGCAAAATTCATTCTTGCATCTCCGTGTGTGTTGATATTTCTAATCTTGAAGTGGATGAGAAGGCATCAAGCGACCGATGCAAACATTGAAGAATTCCTACAAGTTCACAATAACTTTTTCCCCATAAGGTACTCTTACTCGGAAATCAAGAGGATCACAAAAAATTTCAAATGCAAGTTAGGTGAGGGGGGATATGGTTCCGTATACAGTGGAATACTTAAAAGTGGCAATGAAGTTGCAGTTAAGATTTTGAACAAATCAAAATCTAATGGCCAAGATTTTATGAGCGAAGTGGCCACAATTGGAAGGATCCACCATGTTAATGTGGTGCAACTTGTTGGTTTTTGCTTCGAATACTCCAAACAAGCTCTTGTCTATGATTTTATGCCGAACGGATCTTTGGATAAGCACATTTCTTATAAGGATGGTGATGATCCTCTTGATTATAAGAACATGTATGAGATCTCTCTTGGCATCGCTAGAGGGATAGAGTATTTACATCGGGGATGTGATATGCAAATTCTACATTTTGATATCAAGCCTCACAACATTCTCCTAGACCGAAGTTTCACTCCAAAAGTTTCTGACTTTGGACTTGCAAGACTTTATCCCACCGATCGCAGTATAGTATCGCTAACTGAAGCAAGAGGAACCTTGGGTTATATGGCTCCTGAGCTAATCTATAAAAGCATTGGTGGCATTTCTTACAAAGCCGATGTTTATAGTTTTGGGATGTTATTAATGGAAATGGCTTGTAGAAGGAGAAATGCACGTGCAGAGCGTTCAAGTCAAATTTACTTTCATTTGTGGGTTTATGATCAACTCGGCAATGAAAATGAACTTGAAAGGGTAGATATCATAGAAGAGGAAAGAGAAACAACAAGGAAGATGATAATCGTTGCACTGTGGTGTATACAATTGAGCCCTAATGATCGGCCGTCAATGAGGAAAGTCCTAGATATGCTTGAAGGAGATATGGATAAACTACAATTGCCTCCAAAACCACTTTTGTATCTAGGAGAGGCACCTATTGATGATGTTGACGCTGAGATAGAACTTGAAACAATCTCATCTTCGTCAAGTACTCCAATAGTTTCTAGCAGTTCCCAATTTTACCATGACCATGAGTTTATGAAATCATGTATTGTGTGATTGTTTCCCTTTAATGAGATGCAAAAATTATAAATAGTACTATCTAGTGGATGTAAACCCTAAAGCTACTATGTAATAGTTACATATTAGGGATTTCGGTTGTACTTTTATTATTATTATTTAATTAATGGCAATGACGTATTCATTCATTTGTCCAATTGTTTTATATTTATGAATGATTCCATAAGATCAGTTGCAACTAGACATATTCTTGAGACGTCAAGAATATATGTGACGGGTTCATAGTTAGACTGAATCTTTAAATCGTTCTCGATCGATGGATTATTGAGTGGATATTAATAATCTTATTGAGACTAGTGTGTTCTTAACTTCACCATTAAGTATTGGATACTTAAGAGAATGATGAGTCACAAGTCATTGGGTATTGTGATGCCTGAGTTAAGAACACAAGTGTTTGTATTAGACAAGTTCACTGAACGTGACGCATATGGACCGATTAGCGACATGGAAGCTTTTAGTGTGGTCAATGTCTAATTGTTCATGCTTTGGTCTTGTGTAAATAATCCTTAGACTTGAGGCACAGTGTTAACTTGTGTGTTGAACAACTATGGTTCACAAGTGCACGTAATGTCGAGTCATTGATCCGTTTTTGTACCTGATGGTCATATTTTGTTCATATACGAAGTTGCACGCGTGCGCAATATGGAATTTGTCTCCTTATTACACGCAAGGTATAATGATGATGTCCCATGCGATCTAATTATCACAATGCATTGAAATTTTCAGCTAGGGTTGTAATCGAGAATAAATTGTTTATGTCTCAAATAAAATGCATGTCAATTAGATTTGTGCATATGATCGAATTAGTGACTTGACAAATATTCCATGGTCTTTGTTTGATCGAGACATAGTAAGACAGAGGGATTGAATTAAACTGTAGCCAAAGCTGACAGGTTCATTATGTTCTTAAAGCATTCACACTATCTAGGTAACCATGACATATTGCTAGATGTCAATCATGGCTTGTAGGACCCAAAGATTAATCGGGACAATTAATTCCTTTGGGAGAACTAATGTGTTAGTACGAGTCTTACTACCAACTTAATGATGAACCTAGGGATGTCACATACCATAAACAATTAGGATAACGTGGAACAAGAGAGAAATATAATTGCAAATGTGTTTGCAATTATTACAATCGAATTAAGTTGATTTGAAATTAAATTAAATGAGATTTAATTTAATTTGTATTATAGTCACGAGCCTATTTGCATATGATGCACATACATGCCTAAAGTGAATATATGTTAATGTATTCCTTAAAGTACATATAAAGATTATGCTCTTTTATTTTTAAAGGGGGTTGATTAATTAATTATTTATTCGTTTACTTAATTAATTAATTAATAACTAAAAAAAAAAATTGAAGCTTCATGCATGTGCACGAATCATGATGGTCAGCAGAGCAACCGCTAACCATCATGCACGATTGTTCGTGCATTAAGCGGACGATCAGTAACGGTTGTTGATCGTCCATCGATCAGCAACCGTTGCTGATTAGTTTATTATTTTATTTTTAAAAGGTTGGTTTTGAGAGAGAACAAAAGGGGTTGAGAAACAGAGCAAAGTGTGCGTGTGTTTTGTGTCTTAGAGACACGAAAACGAAAAAAGAATTCTCTCTAGTTCGGGCTGTGACTAAAACATCAAGGATACGGTGGATTGTCTCCATGAGATTACTAGCATGATCATAGTGGTGAATATCTGAAAGTTCTCTCTTCCGTTCGACGTCCATTGTTGGTGTGTCTGAACTAGAAGTCCAACGTTTGTGGGACTCAAACTGAAGAACATCCGAACTAATTCGTTTAAAGCGCGCTTCGAGAGGTAATTCATGTAACTCCCTTTTTATATTCAGATTTTTGATTAAAACGCACCAACAACGCCTTCGGAGAACCATGTATTAAATATATCTTTGTTTCCGCTGCATACTTTTGTTAAATTTTACCTATACATGATTCACGAAACCCTAACACTATCAACATGTATCATCATTCAAAATGTAATATGTGAAGCCTTTACATGTTTTTCATATGGCACTAGTGTTTTCTAGTAGACTCGTTATGTCCATATTTTATAAATGACGATGAATGTTGTATGGCATTCACTCAATTTTTGTTTCATGTGAATCATCTTGGTATAACAAGGTAATTTTTTCTTCGTGTCAATGTTTGCATTTTAAGTAATGAATCTCTCTCATTTCCATCAAAACCTCTCATCCCCACCCTTCAACCTCGGTTTGATCACCCACGTCAAAGACAGCTACCTGCTCAAGCTATCTCCGACTTGGTCCTCATGTCACGGGATGGGTCCAACCTAACCGATGAATGACTGGCACATGTCAACGAGTAAAGACATAGTAGGCTAACAGTTTTGCCTTTTTTATGAATGGAAATTGAACATGTGATGTTATGTTAGAGCATATTATGTATTACGAAAGCTCAATCCCTAAATGCAGTAAGAACTTGTGCATTCACTCGATGATAAGACATGAGATGGTGTCTCGCATTCTTCACTGTTGTCCCCTACACATGAGTTTTCCTACTAAGCAAACATTCCTTGAGACACTAATGTTCATAAGGAATGCATTTCGTTCGGAGATTGCACATAGAGTGTCACGTCCAAATCTTCCGAGCACGTGCCCATCCCTGCTTGGTCGATATGTCCCAGGACACATCGTTGACCCATTCATTTTAATACGCATGTCGAAGCGAATAAATAAATTCCCAGACAACAACAAGATGGGATAGGAAAGTAGGGCCACAAATTTTTCAAACCAACAACACACTTATATATATATATATATATATATATATATATATATATATATATATATCAAAACAAGTCGTACCCAACCAAGTCAATATATATATATACAAACATGCTAGGTCTACAAAACAAGGGGGGTTCACAAACAACTACTAGTCTTCATCATCATCCTCCACCTCCACTTCATCTGGGTTTGAGCCTTCCTCTGAGAACACCGAAGTTCCTAGATCTTCAAGATCCAGGTCTATCACGTTTACCACTGAACTTTCTGGAGGATCTGCGGTGCCTCTCTCAAAAGCAACCTCCATCACATACAGAGGTATCTCCGATTCCAGTATGGGGCCCTCTCTCTGACCATTACAATCTTGGTAGTACCATGATCTGTATCTTTAGGGCACCCGTTGGGATAAACTCGCAGCGACCTAGACCACAGATCGTATAGTTTGTACTCCCATCCCCTAGGGTCCCCATGAAACGGAATGTAACACTTCTGTTCTATGACTTCCTTCGTTTGTCCAAAATTCTCGGGAGGAGCTGCCATCTAAGGGCCTGAAAATGTTATCCTACAATGGGATGAGACGACATCTCAGCAAGTTCACCCCCCTAAGCCTTGACTAGGAAGAAAATACGCCCCAAGGGCTGCCTAAACACAATCACGAGTCAGAGGACTTACCTTGGCCTCATTTTCTTCCTGCAAGTCAACACAATTCAAAGATTCACTAAATCACATCATCACATTAACTTATCACAACAGATCGAATCATCGATCAATCGACTCAGTTGATTTCATGTCATCACGACCTTCCCTTTGTCGGCCCATTCAATGCTATCTATAAAGTTCGACCATATCAAGACTGCTCACTCTAAGCCGATAAATAGATAGTATAGCTTGCATTAAGCTGATAAATAGTATACTGCTTCCTTTAAGCTGATATGTCGAACCCACAAGCGGATATAGTATACTAATAATGCTCACTAGAAGCTGCTAAGGTGTACTGCTCGTTCTAAGCTGACATATCGAACCATCAGAGCCCGTAGGCTGATATAATATACCATCCTTACCATCTAACAAATTCACCATTTTTATCATACCCGATAAAAATAATCGTGTGTGGGTACATGGTCGGCCTTAGCCAAAATACAATATTTTCACTTTTGAAAATCCCACCAATTTCCCACTATCTAAAACATATTTTTGACACCAATATTTTCAATTACTGAAATTAAATAGATTTATGAATAAATTCCCAAAATCACAATTCACACACAATCATCACAAATTAGAACTCAATTAAATAAATATATCACACTATTGCAATAAGTATAAAATTCCGGTCACCGGCTATTCTGGTCTAATTTCTGGATATTAATTAATTACGAAAATTAATTATCAAATACCAAAAATGCAAACTTAGGCCCGTAAAGCCTAATTAAAAGCCGAGACGGGCCCGGCAAAATTTCCGAACCACTCTAGATAAATACTAGAGCTTATCTCAGCTCTAGTTCACTACTCTAACCACCTAACATGCAATAATGGTTAATTAAATTGCTAATCTATTCTAACTATCCCCCTAATCCATACTTAGTCTAAACTAATCAATCATTAAACGTCATTAACTTACTAAGCAAGGATTAGTGAGTTACACTCACTTGATTTGCGATCTGCTCAAATTCCAAAGCGGGCTTGCCAAACAAGGTCGAGAAAGCCTCTAAAATGGGCGAAACAACGACCTAGAGACCTACTCGGTTCGGTTCTGGTTTGGGCCAAGAGAGGGTTGAACAGGAGCTAACTGAGGCAGAAACGGGCTAAACTGGGTCCAAGCAAGGCTGGACGACGCTTCACGGGGGTGGAGGGAGCTCTGGTGACAGCGGGATGAGCTAAAGCAACTCCAGGGACTTCCTAGGGTCGTGGCTGGGGCAGAATGATGGGCTGGAAGGTGTTGGTCCAGGGCGGTTGGCGAGCAGGGCGAGACAGCGTTGCGGTGGGGCTCTAGTGGTGGCAAGCGGCGGTTCGGCGATTCCGACTGGGCTGCTGAAGGTCTTAAGCTTCAAACAACTATAGTAAAAGAGGAGGAGGGGGCTTCGACGGGTGCAAGAGGGAGATGGGGACCGATTTTCTTGGAGGGTGCTACCAATGGCCTCTTCCTCATCTTCTTGTCCCATTGCTTAGCCCACCACACCAGCTAGCCTTCCAGCTCAATTTTCAAACCAGAAGGCCCCTTCTAGAAGGTTTAAGATGGTCCACAAGTCATGGCCATGGGGCACACGAATTTTGGTTGGGGTTGGTTCAATTTCCATTCAATTCCTCTTTGAATCCACTCATTTCATCTTCCGTAAATCCCATAATCAAGTCAACGATCAATGTCATGCCCTGATCCTCGAGCGTGCGCCCATCCCTCACCTGGTCGATTAATAGTGATGTCCTAGGACACATGGCCGACCATTTTATGTTATTACGCAAGCGGAAGTTGTTAAACAATCCCTAGACAATAAAACAATGGGATAGAAAAGTAGGGCTATATTTTTCACATTTGAAAACCACAACCACATTTTTATACAGGCCAACCTTATAGTATATATTACAATACTATTTACAATGCCTTATCTATCACACATCAGTTCATAACCTGGGGTTTGTAAAATAGGGTGAGGTCTTGGTCCTCATCCGAGTCATACTCTGTATCATCCTTTGGATCCTCCTCCGGTTCCTTTTCCGATTCTTCTTCAGGCTCTTCTTTGGGGTCTTCCATCTCCTGATTCTCTTCCGGTCCCTCCTCCTCATGCTCCAATATCTCTCCTTCCTCACTCTAGTTAGCACCCTCAACTGAGTACACTGGAGAATGAGGATTGTCCTCGAGCTTAGGATCTTTGGCATCAATCACCGCTCCGTCCTTGGGATCTTCAGTCCCTTTTCTGAATGCTGCCTCTAAGATGTACAAAGGCACATCATCTTCCAGTATGGGACCTTTTATTCACCCATCATGGTAGTGATGATACCACGACCGATACTTGTGGGGCACCAAGCCGTCTCTACCCACATCGACCCAAATGGTGGATTTCACCAAAACATACCCCAATCCCTCAAGGTGGTGATCTATTAGTATGTGATAAGCTATCTCCGAAATACTCTCCGATATACCAAAATGCTCAGGAGGAGGGGGAGGTAGAGGTGCTACCATCTACGGACCTGAAATGTTGTCCCACAACGAGGTGAGACTACGTCTCAGCGAGTTCTACCCTCCTAAGACTCGATTAGAAGGTCAATATGGCATAAGGGCTACCTATGCACAACACGAGTTAGAGGACTTACCTTGGCCTCAGATTCCACCTACAATTCAATACAATTCAATAGGCACTCAATCAATCACCACAAATCGAAACATCGATCAATCGACCTATTCGATTACATGTCATCACGACCTTCCCCCGATCATTTTAAATAAATATCATACATTCTCCAAGATGGAATATCTAGTCATCCAGCCCATATGCATTCTCTAAGATGACATATCGAGTCATCGAGCCCACGTGCCTTCTTCCAAGATGACATACCTAATCACTGAGTCCATGTGCATTCTCCAAGATGACATACCTAGTCATCGAGTCCACGTGCATTCTCCAAGGTGATGTATTGAGTCACTGAGTCAACAACTCATAATGTCTTTCTCCAAGACGACATGCTTAGTCATCGAGCCGACATAATATAATGCCTTTCTCAGAGATGACATCCTTAGTCATCGAGCCAGCGTGATATATTGCATAATCAATTTCCCATTTTTATCATACCCAAGAAAAGTACACGTGTGTGGGTACACGTCCGGCCTTAGCCAAAATACTATAATTTCCTTTCTACAAATCCCACTATTTTCCAAAATACTTAATCACACATCTCCGTCGAATCAACCTATCTCCGATCCCTGATAGATTTTCGACTGTGCCATAATGACCCTTGCAGGTTAACACTTCCGTAAAAATCCCGAACTTACTGAAAATTCTTTGAAGGATGAGTCGACGTTCCTAAAATGAATCATGACATGACAAAACTTTCAATTTTTGAAATCGAGTTCAAATTCGCGATTAATTTCAATGTGACGCGATTTTAGCATGACCTAACATAACAAATAGCTTTTAGGAATTTTCAGCACATTTTGACCTGTGGTCGATTATTCTCGAGCCACATTATGCATCTTCGACTCATTGGCGACTCTCGGTTGTTGTGAAAATCTCAAAATTTCAAATACGGGTACAAAGTATCAAAACAATAGAAAAATCGATTTAGTGCCGATCGACGAGAATTTTGCAATTAGGCGGAATCACCCACACTTAATCACACACCTCAGTCGAATCGACCTATCTCCGGGCTCTAATAGATTTTCAACTGTGCCGTAATGACCCTTGCAGATTAGCACGGTCGAGCAGTCGAATCCTGGTCGAATTCTCAAGTCCGTCGCGTTTAGATTCCTTAACAACTTCACCTGATAGGCTAGTTATCCCGTGAGTGATTAGCTCAGGGAAAAGAACTATAGGCGCATCAATGAAAAGCCTAACTCATTTAATTGAAAATAGAATTGGAAAATCAAGATGTCACACCTTGCTTCTAATTCATAAGTCAATGTTGAACCATGTATTGAGGGAGCATATCCTTCCGATATGCCCCCTATTTTTTCCCAAATGAAGGTGTACTCATACGTTGTACATGGGTTTGATCTTCGAGTAGAGGACATCAAGGATACTTACACCAGAACTATAAAGGCTTTAATATCGCAGTACATCCCAAGGTGGGAAAAGGATCGATATAATCGTGCTAACTCACCGTATAAGGACCTCCACAACATGATGGTCGAGGGATTCACTATCTCCTATTATAAACTCTCGCCACCAACAAGTTTCGAGTTTTGCTAATTAGGTTTCGAATACCAAAGGGAGAGGTGCAAACACCATGATTCCCGAAAGCTAACTTTCCCAATTCTTTCTTTGTTTCTTTCTTCATCCTCATCCTTTTCTTAAATGTTAGCTCTACCGAGGGATTGTATAAAAATTTACTTACTGAGTGATGGGGCACGTTTCAATTGGATATTGTAATAGGTCGGTTCGATTTATTGCGAGAAAAAGATGAGATTATTTTATAGGCGAGTGATTGATTGATCCACAAGAATGATATTTCAATTGACTGTGAAGTAGTGATTGATTGATCCATAAGAATGATATTTCAATTGACAGTGAATAAGTACGTATCAGTTGATTTTTGTGCACGCGAATATTACACCTATAGTCTTTGCATTTGTCAAGAATGACGAAGCAAGTGAATTTCTAATTGAGACCTGCATCGATTGATCGTTGGTTGAGAAATTATCGTATTGCCTTTTTCATTGAGATCAGTTTGTTCATTCATTAAGTGGTTCAATTATGGAAAATAGATGACAGTCATTCATAATTATAGCACAATTACAAAAGAGTGATTTTAAAATTTAAGCATAGTGAATAAGTAAACATCGCATTATTTTTGTGAATTCAAATATCGAGTCTATAGTCCTTGCGTGTGTCAGTCCATGATGACGCAAGTGAGTTTCTAATAGAGATGCGACGGTTCCATTGTTGGTTGAAAATTTACCATATTGCTCTCTTTCTTTCATAAAGTTTCACAACATCCATGAGCAAGAAGCGCCCACTCCTTATTTTCTTTCTATATTTGTGGAAAGCCACATTATATGAGTTAAAATCTATGTACCCGTTAATTATCATGATCCTCTTTCTTGGTTACTAATTATTTTTCTCAAAAATGAAAAATCTTATACGATGAAATACATCATCCTTTTTCTTTTCGTCTTCAAAATTTAACGAAACGACACTTACGAAATATTGGCCTTGAAAATAAAATAGAATGCTGGATTACTTATTTGAAAGGATTTTGATTGAGTTTAGGGTACAAAACATTGAAACCGATTTTTTTCACGATACTAAAATAAAGAGAGAATTAATTTGCCAAGAAAAATCAAATTTCGAAAATGCAGAGAGGTTTCCTCCGTAATGAATGTGAAAGCTATCCATCACTAATTCCGAGACCGTGCTTTAGCTGGGCCATACTTTTTAAGACTTTCTTCGCTAGACTTTGTTTTAGGGTTGACTTGGACATTTCGATGACCTACGACTCCCAACCCTTTATTAATCCTCTCTCGCATTACCAAACGACCTAAAATTTCCACTGCATCAGACCAAACCATAAAGATATGATTATTTCTCTCAGCTCCATATTTACGCTCCATGTTTTACTTCTCGTATCACATGTTCTGCTACTATTAGGGATGAATTGCGGTGCGAAGAACAATTATTTGTGCACCTCTTCATCTTGTGGTGAGATCCGTAACATAAGTTATTCTTTTTGATTGAAAGGCGATTCAAAACACTGTGGCAGCTCTCAGTACGAGCTAGCTTGTGAAAAAAACCGCACTATTCTATATCAAAATGCCGGCCGATATTATGTGAAGTCAATCCATTACGGTTTCTATTATGACCGATATGACTTTGGTGGTAATATCACGGTGGTTGACGATAGACTGCAAAAGGGTAATTGCTCGTCCCTCCCTCGTTACCCTCATTACCCATTGATGTACTCCAACTTCAGTGGTGTTGATGGATACATTGGTGGGTATGCTACGGTGGTGGCCTTCATGAAGTGTTCCCAACCCATTGCTTCTACTTCATATGTCGATACCAAACCATGTATTGAGAGAGCATACTCTGCCGACACGCCTCTTTATTTTTCCCAAATGAAGGTGTACTCATACACTGTACAAAACTCAAAAGCAGGGGATTTCAAGGAGTGCACCGTAAGCATGACAGCATTCGCATCGGATCAAATCTCGGGGTGGGAAGGGGATCAGAATGGGAGCTTAACATACAAGGACCTCCACAACAAGATGGCCGAGGGATTCAATCTCTCCTATTCGACCATCTCAGGAAGAATGTTTTCGTGTCGCTACTTAAGTTTTAGATACCGAGAGGAGAATTGCGGTGACTTTTTGTTCTCTAGGGGACTTTCCCTTAAAGGTGTCCTTCCTTCCTTCCTTCCTTCCTTCCTTCCTTCTTCCTCCGTTTCTTAAATCCTAGCTTTACTAAGAGATCTTACCAAAATTACTTACCAAGAGATGTGGCAAGTTTTAGTTGGGGATTTTTAGTACAATCCACAAATTAAGACACTATTTCCTCTAAAAACACAACAGCAAAAAAAAAAAAAAATTGCCACATCACTTAATTTGAAAAGTCTAATAAGATTTCTTAGTAGATCACGCATTGCTCTTTTTAATTTAACAATTTATGAACCTTTTTTCTGGATTTGACACTATTCCTTTATATTTGTTTGGGGAAAAATGGTTGATTTAATAGTTGCCCGTGTCCATTGCATGGCTATTCCTCCTATGTAGATGAATAAATTGCACGCATCCTGAATGATGTTTGTAAATTAGAATTGTGCCGCAGTGACATGTGAACTTATTAATTGTTTGGTACGTCTTGAGGGAACAAAAGCGAGATCATGTTTTTTATTTTTTATTTTTAGAGAAAATATCATGCTACCGTAACATGGATTTCTCATGTGAATAGAATAAACTGCGATATGAGCACCTATTTAGGATAGTAAATTATTTTTATGTTTAAATGCTAAAATAATAGATTTAATTCTTCATTGATTGATTGTCGATTCTAATTAGTCATTTTCGGTCACCTTAGATTATGCTACGTGGGCCGGGCATTATTATGCACCATATGTGGGTTGGAGCCTCACCTTCGTCATGGGTATGACTTCCTAGCCCTTTTCTCCTCACAACTATGAAGATCTCAAGCAGCACTCTAATTAAAAAAAAAAATTACGTTTAAATTTATTGCACCGTGCTAATCTATGGACAATTTCTATCCAGCCAACTATGTTGCAGCAAAATTCGTACTCGGAACTCAATGTGTGGTGATACTTCTAATCTATAAGTGGATGAGAAGGCACCAAGCGATTGACGCAAACATCGAAGAATTCCTTCAAGCTCACAATAACATTTTGCCCATAAGGTACTCTTACTCGAATATTAAGAAGATTACGAACAATTTCAAATGCAAGTTAGGTGAGGGGGGATATGGTTCTGTCTACGGAGGAATCCTTAGAAGTGGCAATGAAGTTGCTGTTAAGATTTTGAACAAACCAGAATCTAACAGCCAAGATTTTATTAGCAAAGGGGCCACAATTGGAAGGATCCACCACGTCAATGTAGTGCAACTTGTCGGTTTTTGTTTCAATTACTCCAAACAAGCTATGGTCTATGATTTCATGCCGAATGGCTCTCTAGATAAACACATTTTGAATAAGGATGGTGATGATCCTCTTGACTATAAGAAAATGTATGAGATCTCTCTCGGCATAGCTAGAGGGATAGAGTATCTACATTGGGGATGTGATATGCAAATTTTACATTTTGATATCAAGCCTCACAATATTCTCCTCGACTGAAGTTTCACTCCAAAAGTTTCAGACTTTGGACTTGCAAGACTTTATCCCACGGGTCACAGCATAGTATCGTTGACTGCAGCGGGAGGAACCTTGGGTTATATGGCTCCTTAGCTATTCTATAAAGACACTGGAGGCATTTCGTATAAAGCCGATGTTTATAGTTTCGGGATGATGTTGATGGAAATGGCCGGTAGAAGGAGAAATCTAAATGCACGTGCAAAGCATTCAAGTCAAATTCACTTTCTTTTGTGGGTTTATGATCAACTTGGCAAAGAAAAGGAGGTTGAAATGGTAGATGTCATAGAAGAGGAAAGAGAAACAACGAGAAAGATGATAATCGTTGCATTATGGTGCATACAACTGAGTCCTAATGATCGGCCGTCGATGAAGAAAGTCCTAAATATGCTTGAAGGAGATATGGCTAAACTACAACTGCCTCCAAAACCACTTTTGTACCCAAGAGAGGCTCCGATTGATGATGTCGACACCAATATAGAACTTGAAACGATCTCATCTTCGTCAAGTGCTTCGATAATTTCGGGCAGTTACCAATTTTACTATGACAATGAGTTTACGAAATCAAGTATTGTGTGATCATTCCACTATTGTAGAAATGAGGTGCAAAATTTGAATGGTACTATCAACATGTATCATCATTCACGATGTAATCCATGAAGCTTTTACATGTTTTTCATATAGCACTAGTGTTTTCCAATAGACTTATTATGTCTATAGCATCCTGAAAATTCAGCTCAATTTTCAATTGAATAAATTGCGCCTTTCATCGATGTGCTTATAGTGTTATTCTCTGAGCTGATCAATCCTAAGATAACTAGACTATCTAGAGAAGCCATTAAGGAATTTTAACGCAAAAGACTTGAGAATTCGACCAGCAATCGTCTACTCGATCATCCTCATCTGTAGAAGTCATTACGGCATAGTTAAAAGAATCGATTAGAGATCAGAGGTAGGTCGGTTTGATGGAGATGTGTGGCTAAACGTGGGTGATTTCACCAAATAGCAAAATTCTCGTCGATCAGCTCTAGACTGATTTTTCGTCGTTTTGGTATCCCGTGTCCGTATTTGAACTTTGAGATTTTCATGATTACCAAGAGTTGCCAATGTGTCGAAGAGGTTCATTCTTGCTCAAAGAAAATCGACCATGGGACAATTGCACTAAAAATTTCCGAAAGTTACTCAGTAGATTAGGTCACGCTAAAATCGCGCCAGATTGAAATTAACCGCAAATTTGAATCCAATTTCAAATTTTGAAAGTTTTGTCATGTCATAAGTCATATTAGGAACGTCGACTCATCTTCCGAAGATTTTTCTGCAAACTAAGATTTTCGGCGAAATTTCAAAGTATGGTCGTTTTTGTTCGGAAAATTTAGGGGACCGTTTTTTATTGCGTTTTTTTTTTTTCATGTAAGTTGGTTCATTGGCAAGGAAAAAAGTCAATTTAATCGTGGATACGATGGTGGAATTTTATGGTGCTGAATTGCACTAATTCAAGAGGCAATTCAAGTGAAATTGAGGGAAAATGTCTTCAAATTCGTAGCCCTCCCTTGCCTCAACATTTTGGACCTCGTACAAGGCTTCCTAAGCAAGCTAAGGGGCTGGAAAATTGCTGAGGAAGCCAGCAGCCATGGTGGGACCATTTCAAGGAGACAAAAGAGATAGGAGTGAAGCAATCGAGACCCTCCAAGCTTTTTGGTCTCCCTATTTTCTTCCCCACCGGCCACCCCTCCATTCCCATGTTGTTTAAAGCTCCATGAACCAGCAAAAACCATAGCTCCCTTCCCCGTAGCCCGTCAATGCCCCTAACTGCCCGCCGGAGCCACCGCACGCCATCGCTCACGCCTGCACTACAACTTATCTAAGATGTAGTATTTATCCAGATAGGTTCGGAATTTTTCCGGGCCCGTTTCGATATTTATTTAGCGCCTAAGTTGCATTTATTGGTATTTATTAATTAATTTTGGTAATTATTTAATTAATTATTATTTTTCGGAAATTAGACCGGGATAGTCGATGATCGGAATTTCGTGCTGATTGCAATGGTGTGATTGGTTTATTTATTTGACTACTATTTTGTGCAATTTAAGTGTCGATTGCAATTTTGGGGTATTTATCCCAAAATTTTATATTTTCAATATTTAATTAGAAAATACTGGGCATCAGTTTACAATGCCAGAAATATGTTTGTGAACTATTGAAATTAGTGGGATTTTAAAAAGGGAAAATATCATATTTTAGCTAAGGCCGACCGTGTACTCACACACGATTATTTTTATCAGGAATGATAAAAATGGTGAAATTCTCAGTTGGTGAGAACAATATACTATATCAGCCTACGGGCCTTGATATGTCAGCTTAGCACGAGCAGTATACTTTATCAACTTAAAGTTAGCATCATGGGTATACAATATCAGCCTGATGGCTTTGATATGTCAGCTTAGTGAGAGCAGTATACCGGTATTCTATATTAGCCTGAGGGTTATGATATATCAACTTAGCGCGAGCAATATACCTTAGCAGCTTCTAGTGAGCATTACCAATATACTATATTAGCCTACGAGCCTTGATATATCAGCTTAATGTGAGCAATATACTACTTATAAGCTTAGAGCAAGCTATATTATCTATCTGCATCTTGGAGTGAGCAATCCTAGATGTGATTGAACTTTATAGATAGTATTGAATGGATTGACCGAGAGATGATCTTGATGACATGGAATCGACTGGATCGATTGATCGATGGCTCGATCTGATGTGATGATTTGATTTGTTGATGTGATTTGATGAATTTATGAATTGTACTGACTTGCAGGAAGGAACCGAGGCAAAGGCAAGTCCTCTGACTTGTGCTTGTGCTTAAGCAGCCCTTGTGGTGTATTTCCTTCCTAGTCGGAGTTTAGGGGGTGAACTTGCTGAGACGTCATCTCACCCTATTGTAGGATAACATTTACGGGTCCATAGATGGCCGCACCTCCCGAACGTTTTGGCCAACCGAAGAAGGTTACCGAGTAGCACTCTCAAATTCCTTTCCCCAGGAGCCAATGAGCCTGGGTTTACGAACTCGTACGATCCGTTATCTGGGTCAATGAGGGTCTACCCCATAAGCTACCTCATCATTACAGATGGTGGTATCGTTACAAGCTAGTTGGACCTAGGGAAGGCCCCCTTTCAGAGTCTGAGATTCCTAGATCGGTGCTGGAGGTCACTTTTGGTAATGGCGCGGCTGATCCTCCTAAGGGTTCAATGGATAATAGAAAGGCCAACTGAAACATGTCTCGAAACAATCTGTTGTAGCGAGACTAGGTGACTGGATGCAAATCGTAAAGTTCATACTAGATAGTGAGTTTCATCTCTTTTGGAGATTAAGTTCTTTCAATAAGTTTTGGACTTTGCCCTGTTCAAACTATCATCAGAATTAGGAAGGAAAAGACATGCTAGTTATTTATGGAGAAAATTATCAAAAAAATCCTGAACTCATCACATTTTTACCAATTCAGTTGTTAACCTTTCATTTATGCCAATTGAATCTTAAACCTTTTCATGATGCCAATTGAGTCTATCTAACCAATTTTGTCAATAAATTACTAACATTTACACTTGTTATTTTACATGGCATAATTAGCGCAAATGTGGATAATTTTTAATAATATTTTAATGATTTTTAAAAAATTTTAGGAACTTTTTTTCCTTTTCCTTTTTCTTTTTTTTTTTCCTTGTCACGACCAAATTTTCAGGTGAACCACCTAAAGTTTGGCTAATGGATTACTAAGCCTAAACTTAGCTCGAGCTCTTCACGCCTATATCAATTCGCGACTGAGGTTCAAGTTCTTAACATGTAATTAATTTTTCAATTAGGAGTCGCCACTAATCTATTTTTGGTGGGTTGATTACAAATCCAAGTAAAGTAACGGGAGATTTACTTTACTCCCGAGAGATTGTGAGTTCGGGGACTTGGTTACGTTAGATTTCTCTAACGCCCTTTTGGTACATTTATCTTTTATTTTTTAAAAAAAGTTTGGCAAATAGCTTGAATTAATTTTAATTTACTTCCCTAACATGTGAGGTGACCATACGAGTGTGTAAACCACCAATTTAACACTTAGATAAAGCGATGAACAAATTGCGGGACTTATCTCATGGCGTCGAAAGCAGCTGTTGTCACATCCCAATCCTCCGAGCCCGTGCCCATCCCTACTTGGTCGATATAATAGCAATGTCCCAGGACCCATCGCCGACCCATTCTTTTAAATACGCATGCGAAAGTAGATATAAAATCCCTAGATAATAAAACAATGGGATAGAAAAAGAGGGCCACAAATTTCAAACCTGAAAACCACAACCACACTTATATACACCACAAACCAAAATGTATATATTACAATACTACCCAAGTCGGGTCCTACACAAGTCAGTAAAAAAGCAAAGTCTACGAACAAGGGTGGGGGTTTCCAAACCACTACGGGTCATCATCATCCTCAATTTCTTCTTCTTCCACACTCCAGCCGGAGCCTACTGCTGAGTACACGGGAGAATTGGGATCATCAAGCTTAGGATCCTTCGTGTCCACCACTGAACCATCCTAAGGGTCTGCCGTACCCTTTCGAAAAGTAACCTCCATCACATACAGAGGTATCTCAGATTCTGGTACAGGGCCTTCTCTTTGACCATTATGATAATGGTGATATCATGATCGGTATTGATGGAGCACCTTTTTGGGTAAATCTGCATCAACCCAAACTATGGACTTCACCAGCACATACTCTAGTCCATCAAGGTGCCCATGTATCGAAATATGGTAACTATGTTCTATGAATTTCTTTGGTTGACCAAAATGTTTAGGAGGGGCTGCCATCTATGTGCCTAAAATTGTTATCCCACAACGGGGTGAGACGATGTCTCAGCAAGTTCAATCCCCTAAGACCTGACTAGGAAAAAAATACGCCCTAAGGGCTGCCTAAGCACAACCACGAGTCAGAGGATTTACCTTGACCTCCACTTCTTCCTACAAGTCAATTTAATTAATAAATACTGACAATCATACCATTCAAACAATTCAGATCGAACCATCAATCAATTGACTTAGTCGATTACATGGTCATCTCAATCAATACTATCTATAATGTCTTATCAAATCGGGACCGCTCACCCAAAGCTAAAAATATAAATAGTATAGCTCGCTCAAAATTGATAATTTATGTCGCTCACCCAAAACTGATAAGTCATATAGCTTGTCCAAAGCTAATAATAATAAATCATATATATATATATATATATATATATATATATATATAGCTCGCCCAAAACTAATAATAATAAATCACACACACACACACACACACACACACACACATATATATATATATATATATATAGCTCGGCCGAAGCTGATAATAATAAATCACAAATATAGCTCACCCAAAGCTGATACTAAAATATATAGCTTTGATCCTTGAATCAATTTATCATTTTTATCACACTTGATAAAATAATCGTATGTGGGTACACGGTTGACCTTAGCCAAAATGCAATAATTTCAAATTGAACTTCCCACTGGTTTCAACAGTCTAGAAATATATTTTTGGTGCTATAAACCCACGCCCGGTAATTGTTCAATTAATTATTAAAAAATAATAAAAATTGAGATAAATACCCAATTTCACAAAATACGGCCAAATTGCATGAAATAACAGTCAATCAAATAAACAAAAAGCACCATTGCAATCAGCATAAAAATTTCGGTCACCGGCTATCCAGGATCTAATTTTCAGAAAATAATTAATTAATTAAATAATTACGAAAATTAATTATTAAATGCAATAAATACGACTTAGACCCAAAAAAAGCCTAATTAGAAGCCAAGACAAGCCCGAAAAATTTCTGAACTACTCTAGATAAATTCTAGAGTTTGTCTAGACTCTAATTACACTATTCTAACCACCTAACATGCAATTACAATTAATTAAATCGCTAATCTAATCTAACTATCCACCTAATCCAAGCATAACATAAACTAATAAACCTCTAAATGTTATTAATTTACTAAGCAAGGATTAGTGAGTTAAACTCACTTGATTAACGATTCGCTTGGATCGAAACGACGGGGGCACTATGGGGGACGAGAAATTCCAAAGGGGAACCAACTTTCGGGGTCAAGAACACCTCAAAAACGGGCTCGACAGCAGCTGGAAACCCACACAGCTTTGCTTCTATTCAGGGCGATTGAGAGCCGAACGGCGGCTTGTTGGGCGAGTAAGGACCGGTGGGGCTGCAGCGGTGCTCGGCGACTTCACGACAACAAGCGGTTGGCTCAGCAGCTCCGGCGGTTGCTCGGGTGTCCTCGGCAACTTGCTAGGAGCAAGGACAGGCGGAGACAACGCCTTTGGAAGGGGGAAAAGGCGAGACGGCCGGGCAACGCGCAACGGGAGACGCGATGGTGAGGCGGTGGCGTGAACGGCTTCAGTAGGCAGCAAACGGCGTCGGCGAGCTTCTTTGCGGCTTACGCTAGCTATTGGAACCGAAAATGGCGAGGAGAAGGGATGAGAAGGGGTTGACGATAACCAAAGGGGGAGAGGAGATTAAAAGCTTTTGGAGGCCCCCTTGGCCTTCAACCATATCTTCATGTTCCCTTGACCATTTCCCTCCACCAGCTGGGTTCCAAGGCCACAATTCAGCCACCAAGGCCCCTTTTAGAAGCTCATTTGAAGTGGTCCACAAGTCATGGATGGGGGCATACGAATTTCACATATTTTCCCCTTAATTGGACCTTAATTCCTCTTTGAATCCATCCAATTTGGCTTCTCAAAATTCAATTATCGAACCCTTGATCAAATTGGCATTTTTTCTCACCAATTGATCCCACTTGCATCCCAATCGCGCGATCGAAAACGGTCCCTAACATTTTTCCCAAAAAGTCTCGATTTGCAGAAAAATCTTCGGAGGCTGAGTCAACGTTCCTAAAATGACCTGTGACATGACTGAACTTTAAATTTCTAAAATCGGATTCAAATTCGCGATTAATCTCTATGCGGTGTGATTTTAGCGTGACCTAAGCTACCGAGTAGCTTTCAAAAAATTTTAATGCAAATGACCCATGGTCGATTTTCTTCAAGCCACAATGAACCCCTTCAACACATTGGCGATTCTCGGTGGTCATGAAAATCTTGAAGTTTCAAATACAAACACAGGATACCAAAATGATAGAAAATCAATCTAGTGTTAATCGATAAGAATTTTGTAATTTAGTGGGATCACCCACGTTTAACCACATATCTCGATCGAACCGACCTATCTCTGATCTCTTATCTATTTTTTACTGTACTGTAATGATCTCTGCAGATGAGCACAATCAAGTAGCCGATTCCTAGTCGAATCCTTAAGCTAAATCCTAATTTAAACTAGAACCTTATCTTAACCAAGTAATCCTAAAACGCAATCTATCTATGAGAAATTATATAAACCTATAATTAATTAAAAAAACACGCAATCTTATCCTAACATGTAATGACATGCAAAAAATGCCCTAATTCTAATTTTTTTATTTTTCTATTTATGAAATTCGCAATTTAAATTGCCAAATAATTAAACATGCAATGCAAAAACTAACATCCTAAATGAATGCATTCTTTTGGATTTTTTATTTTTAAAAATTCGAAATAAAGTTCATATTCTAAATATGCAAGACAACCCTAAGATGATAAACCTAATCCTAATTCAAATATTTTTTGGACTTTTCCTTTCTACAAAAACAAAATCAACTCAAACCACATGATGGCAAATCAGAGTAAGATAAGATTGATATCCAAAAATTGACGAACCATAGCTCGTGCATGAGATCGGGTTACGGCTACCGACGTCGGCAACGGAGGCAGCAGGCCGAAGCGGCTTAGGCAGCCGGGGGTGTGCGACGGCTTTAGGTTATAACTTCGATGTAGCAGATCGGGGAGCTTCGATCTAGCAGATTGGGGAGCTCCGATAAAATAGCCATGTGTGGGAACACGGTCGGCCTTAGCCAAAAAATCATAATTTGATTTTTAATCCTCCCACTTCTTTCAACAATCCCAAAGTAGATTTTTGGCGTTGTAGAGCGAGGCCCGGTAATTTTCCAATTAATTACAAAAATTAATTACTTTAGGAATAAAATCCCTAAAATCACAATCATGCAAAATTAGCACAAATTAAAGCTCAATTAAATAAAAATATTGCACCACAATAATTAGTATAAAATTCCGGTCACCAACTATCCGGTCTAATTTCTGAAAAATAATTCATTAATTAAATAATTATCGAAAATATTAAATAAATGCCGGTAAATCCAACTTAGGCCCGTAATGCCTAGTTGGACATCGAAATGGACCGGGAAAATTTTTGAATCACTCTAGATAAATGTTAAAGCTCGTCTAGACCCTAATTGCACTAACTATCCACCTAACATGTATATGTAAATAATTAAATTTCATTAATCAAATCTAACTAACCACATAACCATACTTAACTTAATCTAATCAATCGTTAAGTGTCATTGACCTACTAAGCAAGGATTAGTGAGTTAAACTCACTTGTTTTGCGATCCGATAAGCTCAAATCGTCGGGGACACAACGGAGCTCACTTCTCTCCAAAGCGGGCCTAACTTTCAGGGCCGGGAACAACCTCAAAATGGGCCACGAAGACTGCTGGAAGCCTACTATGTTTGCTGATGTTCTTGGCTAAAATAGAGGGCAACAAGCTCAATTTAAGGCGGCGATGGACCGAGGAAGGTTGAAAGGGCCAAGCGAGGCCTAGACGGGGACACACGGTGGCGTAACGGAGGCGAGATAGCTCCGATTGAGCTCCACTAAGCACAAGACAACAGCTGGCAATGGCACGGGGCGTTGGGGTCGCGCGGTGAGGCACGGTCGCATGCGCACAGGGTGGAGCGATAGACGGTGATGGTCGGGGCTGCTCGCGGGCTGTCCACCGGTGGCTGGCTACTCCGGTGGCTTCTCCCTAGCTCTTGGAGTTTGAACGGCACAAATGGAGGGGAGAAAGGAGCTGATCAACCAGTCTATGAGGGGAGAAGAGGATGGAGGAGAGAAGGGAACAAAGGGGGACCACTTGGCCTTGTTTTCTCCCTCATTTGTCCCCCAAGACCAAGTCAAACTTGTCCACCAATCTTGGCTATCTTCCATGGCCTAAATTCAGCCTCCATTCTAGAAGCTTGAGTTGGTCCATAAGTCATGGTGGTGGGGGGCATACGAATTTCCTTTGGTTTCCTCTCAATTGACCATCAATTCTTCCTTGAATCAACACAAACCAGCCTCAATAAAATCATCCGACACCTCAACAATCCAATTGGTATTTTTCCTAACCAATTGATCCCATTTGCTTCCCAAGTTTGCGATCAAAAATGATCCTTGACTTTTTCTGGACAAAAACGGCCATATGATGACTTTTTCCTAAAAAGTCTCGACTTGCGGAAAAATTTTCGAAAGTTGAATCGACGTTCCTAAAATGACATGTGACATGACAAAACTTTCAATTTCTGAAATTGGATTCAAATTCACGGTTAGTTTCAATCCAACGCGCTTTTAACGTGATCTAGGCTACTGGGTAGCTTTCAGAACTTTTTAGTGCAAATGACCCATGGTCGATTTTCTTCAAGCCACAATGAACCTCTTCGACACATTGGCAACTCTCGATTGTCTTGAAAATCTCAAGGTTTCGAATACGCACATAGGGTACCAAAATGATAGAAAAATCAAACTAGTGCTGATCGATGAGAATTTTGCAATTTAGTGGGATCACCCACGTTTAACCACGCATCTCAGTCGAACCGATCTATCTTTAATCTCTAATTGATTTTTCACTGTGTCATAATTGTGGCACCCCTAAAACCCGATAGGGTCGCCTCAGATACACGCAAAAAGAAACTAAGGCAAGAACAGCTTATAAGACGAAAGAAGAAATCAGGCCGAGGCTTAGGCGAACAATTTTTTTCTTTCTTTTTCTTTGAAAGGGTTTTAAGGATTTGCGCAGCTCATAGCGGAAATAAGAGGCGAGTCTCCCCAACACTCCGCTTCCCTCACGACAACACAATGCACACCAACTATTGATTGAAAGAAACACGAGACCGAACCACTTTTATTTACATATATATCTTATGAAGGGTAACACGGGTCGGTACAGAAAGGTAGGCCAAGACTCAACTATATGCTCGGCCTTCACCCTCAAAAAGAGACACACGACCCTCAAAATAAAACGTGTAAGATCTCCCCTCGGACTACTCGTGTCGGCCATCCAAAAAGTTGCCAACCCCTAATCCAGGTGCTCGGACCGTCACACCCATCCCGGTGCGTCAGGCGGTGGGGGTGGCAGCATCCCCATCATGACCCCGTCACGGCGGATGTGAACGGACACGTACTCTGGATAAGCGGCCCTCCGGATGGGCCACGTCGTAGGATACGATCGCGCGCGCACGAATGAAAGTCAGTCCCGGCAGGGTGGGACAATCTATCTCGGTCAGCTCGACCTCCACGTCAGATGGAAGGCCGTAAAACACTCCCCGCGTGACGGTAGGGAGAGGCATCGTGCTAATCTAAAATGTTGGTCCCCGAAGGGGTGAGTACAACCACTCAACAAGTGAAGAGATCCAATCACCGAATCAATGCATTTAAACAATACAAGCAATTTCATCATACACGTCACACTTGCATTCCAATATACTTACCTCGAAGCCATGTACATGCCATCATACATCCTCATCACAATCATAATACGTATATAGCATAGACTTCGAATGATCATCATCATCATCATCATGTCATATCACATATGCATGTCATCATCATGTCATGTCACACATGCATGTCATCATCATGCCATATCACACATGCATGTCATCATCATGCCATAGGTGGTCGTCATCATGTCATATGACATATGCATGTCATCATCATGTCGTATCACACATGCATGTCAACATCATGTCATATTACACATGCATGTCAATTTCCACTTTGAATTCTCGATTGATCATCGCATCTCCCTTCCTCTAGATCATCCATCCCATACTTTACACTCGCACCCTATTCGGGCCTTGCGAGAAGAACCTCCGGAATTATGCCAATCATGGCCACCGGGCATCCGGCAGCCCCACCGCTCCGGGCGTCTCGCACCCCAACTGGCATCACGAGGTATCCCCTCGGGCAAAGACCTCCGAGGCTTCCGGCACCCTACCATCCCGGGCATCCTGACACTCCCAGGGTCATCCGGCCATGTATCTCTATACATTCCGGCCATTAACATCCTCCCCCAACAATTTTCATGGATCACGTTGCCAATTATATCTCAATTTATCATACACATGATGTCATGGCAAAACAAGATCATCTTTGTACTTGTACATGCATCAACAAGCATTTACACATACATGCAATATATGCAATCACTCATATAGATTAAATTCTTATGGGGTTATATGACACTAATAACCATATACTCACCACATGCAATATATAAATTCCAATTTATTCTATTTTGCAATTAATTAAATAATCACACAAATCCCAAAATTCATGAAATTAAAACATATAATATCTTAATACAATAAAATGGAAATTTCTGCAGAAAATACATAGCCAAACAATTTCCACACGATAAACAATATTTCCACCATTTCCGTACACAGTTTCGGACTAGGGCAGAATGCACAGTTTTCTTGACAAGTCAATTAAAATACCCATATGACCTCAGAAAATTATGAACTTTTACTGGGTTATAGTTAAGACATTTAACTAGACTTTTCATGAAGGAACCCAGGCCAAATTCATTTTGGATAAATTATTACAGATCCACGAAGCTTCTGGTCAAGTTACCGAAATGCCCAGGGTACTATGTCCGAAATATGGAGATTTGACCTACCTACACTTCTTCGTTTTCTCTGAAATTTGGATATGTTTTACTTATAAGGATCCTCTACAACTTTCATGAAGGAACTTAGGCAAAACTACCAAAGAAAGACCTCCAAATGGTTCCACGAAGTCTCGGGTATCCCATATCGCGACTCCAGTTTCATCGTCTTCAAGATCAGGTTGGTTACCTAGTCTAAACTTGTTATTTTTCCTTCAAATTTGAGTATGTTCATCCTTAAGATGTTCTCTACAAGTCTCATGCAGAAGTCGAAGAGAGATTCTTAGTAAAAATCAACATGCAAACACAAATCCACCTCAAGGTCAGAAAAACGATTCCAGATCTAGGGTCTCCGAAAAATGAGGCTTTGACCCCTCAAATCTCCATCATTTTTCACGAAATTTCAGTATGTTATAGTTCGAGGTGTTAGCTACAACTTTCTTGAAGAGATCCAAGCCAAAATCGAACTCCAAACATGCATTCAAGCCCTCACAAGTTTCTGACTCCAGTGATCCGTGCGAAAACAGCATGCACCTCCAAGAACAAGCCATCCTCACTCCATTTCGTGCATTCCAAACAACAAAAACCCATCCAACATGCAAAGCACACATGCAAAGAGATGATGGACCCTAAACTTGCCTCTAAACCGAGAAGAAACGACAACGAACGGCGGACGGACGGGCGGCGTGCGGCGGACGGACGGCTCTCCTCTCCCTCGCGCGAGCCTCCTTCTTCTTCCCTTTCTCTCTTTCTCTCTCTCTCTCTCTCTCTCTCTCTCTCTCTCTCTCTCTCTCCCTTCTCTCGCACGACACCCCCTCCCCCATCCGGCCACCCCTTTTCATTTCCCCCAAAGGCAATGATTGCCTTGCCTTTCCTTGCCCAATGCATGGCAAGCAAGCTTTGCCACTTGGCAAAGCCCCATGCATGGGCTTGGGCTTGGGCTTGGGCCCATCTTGGGCCTCCTTGGAAGAAGTGGGCCGGCCACTTCTTCTCCTCCCCTTGGGCCGGCGACAGCCCACTTGTGGGCCTTAATGGGCCGGCCACTTGGCCCATTAGGGTCCACTCTTGGGCCTAAGGCCCAATCCAACTTCCTTTTCCCAATTTAATTAAAACTAACAATTAATTATACCTAATTAAAATTCTATAACATTTAATCTATAACAAATTAATCTTTAACAAGCATGGCAACACATAATTTATCCTTATAAATTATCTTATAAATTAATTTAAAATAAAAACACAAGGCACAAGCACAAAGCACAAAGCACAAAGCACAAAGCCTTAAGAAAGAACTAAGGCTAAAACACAAACAAATAGGTAAATTCATTACCTATTTAAAAGCTTTAGGGCACCTTAGGGCTTGCCCTTAATTCCTAGGATGCCACAATTCTCCCCTCCTTAGAGAATTTCGTCCTCGAAATTTAAACGTTACTTACGACCTTGAAAAGGTAGGGGTATTTCTCCTTCATCTGATCTTCACTTTCCCATGTGGCTTCTTCCATATCGTGATGTTGCCATAATACTTTAACCAAGGGAATCTTCTTATTCCCGAGAATTTGTTCTTTCCGATCCGGTATTTGCACGGGTTCCTCGATATATCTCACTTTCTCATCCACTTTGATGGCTTCATGATCGAGTATGTGCCAGGGATCAGGCTGATACTTTCTTAGCATCGACACATGAAACACATCATGCAAATTTCCCAAATTAGGAGGTAGTGCCAAACGATAAGCCGCATCTCCTATTCTCTCAAGTATCTCAAAAGGTCCAACGAATCTAGGACTCAACTTTCCATTCATTCCAAAACGAGATACTCCTTTCAACGGAGATACCTTAAGAAATACATGGTCCCCTACTCCAAATTCCAAGGGCCTCCTACGCTTGTCCGCATAGCCCTTCTGTCTACTCTGAGCTGTCTTAAGTCTTTTCTGATAATCTCAACAGCTTCTGTGGTATCTTGTACCAATTCAGGTCTGTCAATCTTCTTTCACCTACCTCGTCCCAACGAATAGGGGTTCTACACCTCCTCCCATATAATGCTTCATATGGGGCCATGCCTATACTTTTCGAAAAGCATGTTGTTATAGGCAAATTCTATCAAATGCGAGGTTCTCATCCCATCTTCCTTTAAAGTCAATGATACGGGCTCTCGGCATATCCTCTAGAGTTTGTATCACTCTTTCCGTTTGTCCATCTGTCCGAGGGTGATAGCGATGCGGAATTGAAGTTTCGTCCCCAACGCATTTGGCAGACTTCGCCAAAAATTCGAAGTAAATCTAGAGTCTCGATCCGAGGTGATGGTTACAGGTATACCATGCAAACGCACTATCTGACTTACATAGATCTCAGCAAGTCTATTCATTGAATAGTTCATACGGACAGCTAAGAAATGGGCAGACTTTGTTAAACGGTCCACTACTACCTAAATTGAATCGTGGCCACTTGCTGTCCTTGGCAATCCTTGCACAAAATCCATTGTCACATGCTCCCACTTCCACTCTGGTATGTCTAACGGTCTTAAAAGTCCTGCTGGCTTTCGATGTTCCGCCTTTACTTGTTAGCACGTTAAACATTGAGAAACATACTTGGCCGTATCCATTTTCATACCATTCCACCAAAATTGTTGACGCAAATTCCTGTACATTTTTGTACTACCTAGATGGATACTATACTTGCTCTTATGTGCTTCCGACAAAATCTCTTTCTTTACTTCTTCGTTGTTGGGTACACAAAGTCGTCCTCGGCATCTTATCGCCCCATCTTCTGAAATTTGAAACTTTGGTCTTTTTCCTAGGGACATCGCCTCCTTCAATTTCGAAATCTCCGGATCAAACTTTTGCAGGGTCTTGATTCTCTGAATGATTTCCGGCTCGATCCTTAAGGCTTTAAGCATACCAGTAAGATTATCCACCTTCAACTTAAATTCTGAGTCTGCTACAGACTTTAATAGACTCCATTCTGCTATTCTTAAACTGGCCATCTCCATGGCTGACTTACGGCTAAGAGCATCTGCTACTCTATTCGCCTTCACTGGATGATATCGTATCTCGCAATCATAATCTTTTAACAATTCCATCCACCTTCTTTGTCTCATGTTCAACTCTTTTTGCGAGAATAGATATTTCAAGCTCTTGTGGTCCGTATAAATCTCAAACTTTTCTCCATACAAATAATGCCTCCATATCTTCAAGGCAAACACTATAGCTGCCAATTCCAGATCATGCGTGGGGTAGTTTAACTCATGGGGTTTTCAATTGTCTAGATGCATAGGCTATGACCTTGCCATGTTGCATCAAAACACATCCCAATCCTTTGTGAGATGCATCACTATACACTGTAAAACCATCCGGTCCAGAGGGTATGGTTAAGATTGGAGCCGTGGTTAACTTCCTTTTAAGTTCTTGAAAGCTCCTTTCACAATCCCCACTCCATTCAAATTTCGCATTCTTCCGAGTTAACTTGGTTAAAGGACCTGCCAATCGGGAAAACCCTTCAATAAACCTTCGGTAATAACCGGCCAATCCTACGAAACTTCGTATTTCGGTAGGTGTGGTCGGTCTCGGCCAATTTATTACCATCTCCACTTTTGCCGGATCCACTGCAATTCCCCCTCTTGTCACCACATGTCCTAAAAAGGTTATCTGGTCCAACCAAAATTCACACTTGCTGAATTTGGCATATAGCGGTGGTCCTCGAGTCTGCAAAACTATCCTCAAGTGTTGCTCATGATCTTGTGGTCCTTTTGAATATACCAAGATATCGTCGATAAAAACAATCACAAATTGATCCAAATAGGACTTAAATACCCTATTCATTAGATCCATGAATCTTTGCCCAGTGCATTTGTCGGTCCAAAGGCATGACAAGGAACTCGTAATGTCCATACCGAGTCCTAAATGCAGTCTTAGGAATGTCTTCCTTCTTAATCCTTAAGCGATGATATCGACCTTAAGTCAATCTTAGAGAAAACCGAACTTCCCCTGAAGTTGGTCAAACAGATCATCAATTCTAGGCGAGAGGATACTTGTTTTTAAGGTCACTTGATTTAGTTGCCTATAGTCAATGCATAAACGCATCGACCCATCCTTCTTTTTCACAAACAGAACCGGTGCACCCCAAGGTGAAGCACTTGGCCTAATGAATCCTTTGTCAAGCAACTCCTGTAGTTGCACTTTCAACTCTTTTAATTCCACTAGGGCCTTTCTGTATGGGGCTTTTGATATTGGTCCGGTTCCAGGCATCAATTCAATTTCAAACTCAACTTCTCTTTCTGGAGGTAACCCAGGCAATTCCTCAGGAAATACATCTGGAAACTCATTTACTACACTAATTTCATCAAGTTTCAGTTCTTCCTTGGCACAATCTTTAACCATTGCTAGGTACCCTTGACATCCCTTGCTAAGTAACACATTAGCCTCTACTGCAGAAATAAGTGCTACTGATAGGTGGGTCTGACCACCTAAAAATTCACAACTGGACTAGTCGGGTAAAGCGAATTGGATTACTCTTCTGTAACAATCCATTCTAGCCTAATACTTACAAAGCCAATCCATTCCTAGGATAACATCAAAGTCATACATGGCCATCACGACTAAGTCTATTTCCGTGTCCTTTCCTCCTACGGTTATCTTACATTTCTCACACACCAACGTAGACAACACCGCATCTTCTAAAGGCGTAGAAACACAAAGAGGAATTCCAAGAAAAGTCGTTTCAAATTCACTCAACAGTCTATATCTGTCAGACATAAACGAATGCGTAGCACCCGTATCAAACAATGCATAAGCCTTCTTGCCATTTATGTAGATTGTACCTGAGATGACGTTGTTGGAAGCTTTCGCTTCCTCTTGGGTGACTGCATACACCCTTCCTCGAGCTGGTGGCCTCCGAGAATTCCCTTGTGAATTTGATTTGACAGCACTCTGATATCCCTATCGCACTGAGCCAGCACTCACCTGCGACCTCTCTTGTGGGCAATTTCTCCTAAGATGGCCCACCTGTCCACAACCAAAGCACTTGCCTGCCCGGTACAAGGTCTGGGCCATGCCGTCCATTGCACCTTTGACAAACACCGGGCGATAGGGCGCTTTCCCTATATTCAGACCACTCCTTGCTCCCGAGTTTCCAAAATTACTTTTCTTCCTAGCATCCCAAGTCTGACCCTGACCAGAATAGGGTCTCTTACCCCTTCTCACATCACTAAAATTCCACGGTTTCTTGAACTCTGACCGCTCTCTTAACAGCTCCTGCTCCACCAACTGTGCCCTTTCATAGACCTCATGGTAATCTCTTATGTTCAAAGGCACCAGTTGCTTTCTAATATCAGTTCTCAACCCTTTCAGAAATCTCTTGGCTTTCTCCTCCTGATCCTCAATCAGTCTAGGAGCATATCTAGATAGTTCAGAAAATCTAGCCTCATACTGGTCCACTGTCAGTTCCTTTTGTTCTAGCTGAACAAAATCTGTGATTTTCTTATCCTTTGCACAGTCAGAGAAATGCTTTCTATTGAAAGCTCTAGCAAACTCATCCCAATTCATCTCAGTACCTGGTGGTAAGATTGTATCCCGTGAAGCTCTCCACCAAAACTTCGCATTTCCCTCCAGCTGGTACTCTGCTAAAGTTATTTTCTCAGCATCAGTGCAGTCCAACAACCGGAAAATTCGCTCCATACCATCAATCCAATGCTCCGCCTCCTCAGGACTTCCCATGCCACTGAACTTGGGTGGCTTCAGCTTCAAAAATTGTTCCACAAGTCCCTCAGTAAGGCGTTCTGCTCCTGGTTGTTGCTGCGCCTGCCTTTCCATCAAATTTCCAATGTTGGCCAATGCTTGCAGGATATCCTCCATTCGGGGTTCAGCCCTTGATGAAGAGGCTTCAGCCCTCGGTGGACAATGACTTCCAAACCGTACCATAGCTTTCCTGCAGTTCCAAGCATTTGCCTTAGGAAAAATCTGAGACTCACTGCCTCCATTCATAGCACCCACTACCACTACTAAAGTAACATACACATGTTACTGGTAACCTAAAACAACTACCAAGGATCTACGAGCGAATACCCATCACCCGTTATTCAATTATTCCATTTTATATCCTATGGTGTGCATTGTCGAAACTTCCCTCATTTGTCAAATGAGGTCCCCTTATCACTCCAAGCATAAACCTTATGCTCTGATACCAACTGCTGTGGCACCCCCAAAACCTGATAGGGTCGCCACAGATACACGCGAAAAGAAACTAAGGCAAGAACAGCTTATAAGACGAAAGAAGAAATCAGGCCAAGGCTTAGGCGAACAATTTTTTTCTTTCTTTTTCTTTGAAAGGGTTTTAAGGATTTGCGCAGCTCATAGCAGAAATAAGAGGCGAGTCTCCCCAACACACCGCTTCCCTCACGACAACACAATGCACACCAACTATTGATTGAAAGAAACACGAGGCCGAACCACTTTTATTTACATATATATCTTATGAAGGGTAACACGGGTCGGTACAGAAAGGTAGGCCAAGACTCAACTATATGCTCGGCCTTCACCCTCAAAAAGAGACACACGACCCTCAAAATAAAACGTGTAAGATCTCCCCTCGGACTACTCGTGTCGGCCATCCAAAAAGTTGCCAACCCCTAATCCAGGTGCTCGGACCGTCACACCCATCCTGATGCGTCAGGCGGTGGGGGTGGCCACATCCCCATCATGACCCCGTCACGGCGGATGTGAACGGACACGTACTCCTGGATAACTGGGCCTCTAGATAGACCCACGTCGTAGGATACGATCGCGCGCACACGAATGAAAGTCGGTCCGACGGGGTGGGACAATCTATCTCGGTCGGCTCGACCTCCACGTCGAGATGGAAGGCCGTAAAACACTCCCCGCGTGATGGCGGGGAGGCATCGTGCTAATCTGAAATGTTGGTCCCCGAAGGGGTGAGTACAACCACTCAACAAGTAAAGAGATCCAATCACCGAATCAATGCATTTAAACAATACAAGCAATTTCATCATACACGTCACACTTGCATTCCAATATACTTACCTCGAAGCCATGTACATGCCATCATACATCCTCATCACAATCATAATACGTATATAGCATAGACTTCGAATGATCATCATCATCATCTGTGGCATCCTAGAAATTAAGGGCAAGCCCTAAGGTGCCCTAGAGCTTTTAAATAGGTAATGAATTTACCTATTTTGGTTGTGTTTTAGCCTTAGTTTTCTCTTAAGGCTTTGTGCCTTGTGCCTTGTTTGTTTTTAATTTAAATTAAGCTAAGTTAATTATTAAAGATAACATTTTGTGTTAATATGCTTGTTATAAATTAATTTGTTATAGAATTTTAATTAGGTGGAATTAATTGTTGGTTTTAATTAAATTGGGAAAAAGGAAATTGGATTGGGCCTTAGGCCCAAGAGTGGACCCTAATGGGCCAAGTGGCCGGCCCATTAAGGCCCACAAGATGGGCTGTCGTCGGCCCAAGGGAGGGGAAGAAGTGGCCGGCCCACTTCTTCCAAGAAGCCCAAGATGGGCCCAAACCCAAGCCCATTTGCATGAAGTCCTTGCCAAGTGGCAAAAGGGGCTTGCCATGCATTGGGGCTTGGGGGAGGCAATCTCATGATTGCCTTTGGGGGGAGAAAAAGAAGGGGAAGTGGCCGTATGAGGGGGAGAGGAGAGAGAGGGTGCCGTGCGAGAGAAGGAGAGAGAGGGAGAGAAAGAGAGAAAGAGAGAAAGAGAGAAAGAGAGAAAGGAGAAGGAGGAAGGGGCTTGCGCGAGAGGGAGAGGGAGAGCTGCCGTCTGTCCGCCGCACGCCGCCGTCCACCGCCGTTCATCGTCGTTGTTTTCTTGGCTAGAGGCAAGTTAGGATCCATCTCCTCTCTTTGCTTGTGTGTTTGCATGTTGGTTGGATTCTTGGTGGTTTAAAGCTACGAAAATGGAGTGAGGGTGCTTGGTTGTTGAAAATGCATGCTGTTTTCGCATGAACCAGTGAAGTCAGAAACTTGTGAGGGCTTGCATGTGTGCTTGGAGTTCGATTTTGGCTTGGATCTCTTCATGAAAGTTGTAGCTAACATCTTGAACTATAACATACTGAAATTTCGTGAAAAATGATGGAGATTTGAAGGGTCAAAACCTCATATTTCGGAGACCCTAGATCTGGAACTGTTTTTCTGACCTTGAGGTGAGTTCGTGGTTTGCATGTTGGTTTTTACTAAGAATCTCTCTTCGACTTCTTCATGAAACTTGTAGATCACATCTTAAGGAAGAAAATAATCAAATTTCATGCAAAAATAACAAGTTTAGACTAGGTAACCAACCTGATCTTGAAAACGTTTGGAACTGGAGTACGATGTGTGATATCCGAGAATTCATGGAACCTTTTGGAGGACTTCCTTTGGTAGTTTGGCCTAAGTCTCTTCATGAAAGTTGTATAGGATCCTTAGGAGTATAACATATCCAAAAGTCAGAGAAAACGAAGAAGTATAGGTAGGTCAAATCTGCATATTTCGGACATAGTGCTCTGTGTATTTCGGTGACTTGACCAGGAGCTTCGTGGGTCTGTAATAATTTATATAAAATGAATTTGACTTAGGTTCCTTCATGAAAACTATAGTTTAATGTCTTAACTGCATCCTGGTAAAATTTCATAATTTTCTGAGGTCATATGGGTATTTTAATTGACTTACCAAGAAAATCGTGCGTTCTGCCCTTGTCCGAAAATGTGTACGGAATTGTGAAAATATTGTTTTTGTGCAGAAATCTGTTTGGCCATACTTTTCTGTGGTGAAATCACTGTTTTATGGCATTACAATATTATGTGTTTTGATTTCATGAATTAATGATTTTTGTGATTAATTAATTGATTATTTAATTAATTAATTGCAAGGTAAAAATTAAATTAGGATTTAAATAAATTCTAATTGCAATTGGCAAGTACATTGTTTTGAATGGCATATGGACCTAATTACTATGGGTGTTTGCAATTACTCTATGTATGCAAATGTTTGATGATGCATGTGCAAGAACAAAGGTGAGCTTGTTTTGTCATTGCATCATGTGTATGGAATATTGAGACCTAAATTGGCAAACATGTGTAATGTTAAATGGGAAAGTTGTTCGTGGCGGATGATTATGCCCTGAAGTGTTAGGATGCCCGGGATGAGATGGGTGCCGGATGCCCGGAAATGTATAGAGATACATGACCGGATGTCCCCAGGAGTGTCGGGATGCCCGGAATGAGATGGGTGCCGGAAGCCTCGGAGGTCTTTGCCCGAGGGGATACCTCGTGATGCCGGTTGGGATGCGAGATGCCCGAGCGTTGGGGATGCCGGATGCCTGGTGGCCATGATTGGCATAATTCCAGAGGTTTTTCTCGTGAGACCCGAGTGAGGGTGCGAGTGTAAAGTATGGGATGGAGGATCCCGAGGAAGGGTAATATGGCATGATGATGATATGTATGTGTACTATGATATGATGATGACATGCATGTGTGGCATGATATTATGATAAGGACATGTATGTATTACATGACATGGTGATGACATGTATGTATGACATGACATGGTGATGACATGTGTATATATGATATGACATGAAAATATGATGACATGTATTGATCATATGGTATGATGATGATGATCAATTATAATTGATGCTATGTATGCACTATGATTTGTGATGATGAGGTATGATGGCATGTACATGGCTTCGAGGTAAGTACACTACAATGTATGAATGACATGTGTATTGTAATTGTTTGTACTGTTTAAATGCATTGAGTGGTGTTTGGATTCCTTTACTTGTTGAGTGGTTGTACTCACCCCTTCGAGGACCAACATTTCAGATTAGCACGATGCCTCTCCCTGCCGTTACGCGGGGAGTGTTTTATAGCCTTCCATCTGACGTGGAGGTCGAGGTGACCGAGATCGACTGTCCCACCCTGCTGGGACTGACCTTTTTGCGTGTGCGCGCGATAGTATCTTATGACGTGGGCTTATCTGGAGGCCCAGTCATCCAGGAGTACATCTCCATCCACCTCCGCCGCAACGGGGTCATGATGGGGATGCTGCCACCTCCACCGCCTGATGCACCGGGTTGGGTGTGACGGCCTACGCACGAGGAGTGGGGGTTAGCAACTTTTTGGATGGCCGCCACGAATAGTCCGAAGGGAGATCGTTACACGTCGCATTTTTAGGGTCGTGTGTCTCTTTTTGAGGTTGAAGGCCGAGCATAGATGAGTCTTGGCCTACCTTTTTGTACCGACCCGTGTTGCCCTTCGTAACTATATATGTAAATAAAAGTGGTTCGGCTTCGTGTTTTCATTTAATCAAAGATAGTTGGTGTGTATTGTGTTGTCGTGAGGGAAGCGAAGTGTTGGTGAGACTCGCCTCTAAAATTTCCGCTTTGAGCTGCACAAAATCCTTAAAGCCTTTTTAAAGGAAAAGAAAAGAAAAGAAAAAAAATTTACGTCTAAGCGTCGGCTTGTGTTTCAATTCTTTCTTCTATCGCATAGTTTCTGTGGCGACCCTACCGGGTTTCGGGGGTGCCACATCATCATCATGTCATATCACATATGCATGTCATCATCATGTCATGTCACACATGCATGTCATCATCATGCCATATCACACATGCATGTCATCATCATGCCATAGGTGGTCGTCATCATGTCATATGACATATGCATGTCATCATCATGTCGTATCACACATGCATGTCAACATCATGTCATATTACACATGCATGTCAATTTCCACTTTGAATTCTCGATTGATCATCGCATCTCCCTTCCTCCGGATCATCCATCCCATACTTTACACTCGCACCCTATTCGGGCCTTGCGAGAAGAACCTCTGGAATTATGCCAATCATGGCCACCGGGCATCCAGCACCCCCACCGCTCCTGGCGTCTTGCACCCCAACTGGCATCACGAGGTATCCCCTCGGGCAAAGACCTCCGAGGCTTCCGGCACCCTACCATCCCGGGCATCCTAACACTCCCAGGGTCATCCGGCCATGTATCTCTATACATTCCGGCCATTAACATCCTCCCCCAACAATTTTCATGGATCACGTTGCCAATTATATCTCAATTTATCATACACATGATGTCATGGCAAAACAAGATCATCTTTGTACTTGTACATGCATCAACAAGCATTTACACATACATGCAATATATGCAATCACTCATATAGATTAAATTCTTATGGGGTTATATGACACTAATAACCATATACTCACCACATGCAATATATAAATTCCAATTTATTCTATTTTGCAATTAATTAAATAATCACACAAATCCCAAAATTCATGAAATTAAAGCATATAATATCTTAATACAATAAAATGGAAATTTCTGCAGAAAATACATAGCCAAACAATTTCCACACGATAAACAATATTTCCACCATTTCCGTACACAGTTTCGGACTAGGGCAGAACGCACAGTTTTCTTGACAAGTCAATTAAAATACCCATATGTCCTCAGAAAATTATGAAATTTTACTGGGTTATAGTTAAGACATTTAACTAGACTTTTCATGAAGGAACCCAGGCCAAATTCATTTTGGATAAATTATTACAGATCCACGAAGCTTCTGGTCAAGTTACCGAAATGCCCAGGGTACTATGTCCGAAATATGGAGATTTGACCTAGCTACATTTCTTAGTTTTCTCTGAAATTTGGATATGTTTTACTTGTAAGGATCCTCTACAACTTTTATGAAGGAACTTAGGCCAAAATACCAAAGGAAGACCTCCAAATGGTTCCACGAATTCTCGGGTATCCCATATCGCGACTCCAGTTTCATCGTCTTCAAGATCAGGTTGGTTACCTAGTCTAAACTTGTTATTTTTGCTTCAAATTTTAGTATGTTCATCCTTAATATGTTCTCTACAAGTCTCATGAAGAAGTCGAAGAGATATTCTTAGTAAAAATCAACATGCAAACACAAATCCACCTCAAGGTCAGAAAAACGATTCCAGATCTAGGGTCTCCGAAAAATGAGGCTTTGACCCCTCAAATATCCATCATTTTTCACGAAATTTCAGTATGTTATAGTTCGAGGTGTTAGCTACAACTTTCATGAAGAGATCCAAGCCAAAATCGAACTCCAAACATGCATGCAAGCCCTCACAAGTTTCTGACTCCAGTGATCCGTGCGAAAACAGCATGCACCTCCAAGAACAAGCCATCCTCACTCCATTTCGCGCATTCCAAACAACAAAAACCCATCCAACATGCAAAGCACACATGCAAAGAGAGATGATGGACCCTAAACTTGCCTCTAAACCGAGAAGAAACGACAACGAACGGCGGACGGACGGGCGGCGTGCGGCGGACGGACGGCTCTCCTCTCCCTCGCGCGAGCCTCCTTCTTCTTCCCTTTCTCTCTTTCTCTCTCTCTCTCTCTCTCTCTCTCTCTCTCTCTCTCTCTCTCTCGCACGACACCCCCTCCCCCATCCGGCCACCCCTTTTCATTTCCCCCAAAGGCAATGATTGCCTTGCCTTTCCCTTGCCCAATGCATGGCAAGCAAGCTTTGCCACTTGGCAAAGCCCCATGCATGGGCTTGGGCTTGGGCTTGGGCCCATCTTGGGCCTCCTTGGAAGAAGTGGGCCGGCCACTTCTTCCCCCTCCCCTTGGGCCGGCGACAGCCCACTTGTGGGCCTTAATGGGCGGCCACTTGGCCCATTAGGGTCCACTATTGGGCCTAAGGCCCAATCCAACTTCCTTTTCCCAATTTAATTTAAACTAACAATTAATTATACCTAATTAAAATTCTATAACATTTAATCTATAACAAATTAATCTATAACAAGCATGGCAACACATAATTTATCCTTATAAATTATCTTATAAATTAATTTAAAATAAAAACACAAGGCACAAGCACAAAGCACAAAGCACAAAGCACAAAGCCTTAAGAAAGAACTAAGGCTAAAACACAAACAAATAGGTAAATTCATTACCTATTTAAAAGCTTTAGGGCACCTTAGGGCTTGCCCTTAATTCCTAGGATGCCACAATAATGATCTTGGCAGATGAGCACGATTGAGCAGCCAATTCCTAGTCAAATCCTCAAGTCTATTTACCTTAAAATCCTTATTGGCAATAGTTTAGTTATCTCACAACTCTTCCCCTCTTATAAAAATTTAGTCCTCGAAATTTAAACCTTACAATACTTAAGCAAAAAGGTGGGGGTACAAACGTCTCATCGACTCTTTAGTCTCCCAGGTTGCTCCTTCAGTACCGTGGTGTTGCAATACCACTTTGATTAGTGGGATGGTCTTTGTATGCAGAACTTGCTCTTTTATGTCCATGATCTGAGCCGGGTTTTCAACATATGACACTCGGTCATCCACGTCCAATTCCTCGAAATTGAGCACGTGGGTTGGGTCAGGCTCATACTTTTTCAACATTGACATGTGAAAGACGTCGTGCACTTGCGCTAATCTCGACGGCAACGCAAGACGATATGCCAAAGTCCCGATTCTCTCAAGAATCTCAAATAGATCTACGTACCTCGGACTCAATTTTTCTTTCTTGCCAAAGCACGAAATTCCCCTCATTGGTGACACCTTCAGAAAAAAAAGTGATCACCAACTTGGAATTCCAAAAGCCTTCGATGCTTATCTGCGTAGCTTTTCTGATGACTCTGAGCGGTCTTTAATCTGCCTCTGATTACTGTAATGGCATCCACTAACTGCTGGACCAACTCTAAGCCTATAATCTTTCTTTCTCCAACTTCATCCCAACATACCGGTGTTCTGCACGATCTGCCATACAAGGCTTCAAAAGGAGCCGTCTGGATGCTCTACTCAAAACTGTTGTTGTAGACGAATTCCACGAGATGAAGTTGTTTTTCCCAACTTCCTTTAAAATCCAGTACACAAGCTCTTAGCATATCTTCAAGAGTCTGAATTGTCCTTTCGGGCCTGACCATCCGTCCGAGGATGATATGATGTACTATACTGAAACTTTGTACCTAAAGCACCTTGCAAGCTCTTCCAAAAAGCGGTGGTAAACCTCGGGTCTCGATCTGACGTTATCGTAACCGGCACTCCATGAAATCAAACTATTTGAGGCACGTATAACTCAGCGTGCCTATCTAAGTCAAGATACTTTCGCACTGCAATAAAGTGAGTCGATTTTGTCAGCCTGTCAACTATTACCCAAATCGAATCATTACCTCTTTGACTTCTTGATAACCCGATCATGAAGCCCATTGTGTTATGCTCCCATTTCCATTCTGAGATCTCAAAAGGTTGCAAAAGTCCTCCCGGCTTGCAATGATGAGCTTTAACCAGTTGACACGTCAAACACTTGGCGACATGCCTGGCGATGTCCGCCTTCATACTAGACCACTAGTAGTGTTGACGCAGATTTTGATACATCTTGGTACTTCCGAGATGAATGTTGTAACTATTACGGTGAGCTTCTGATTAGATATCCTCTCTAAGCTTCGCATGATTATGTACAACCAATCATCCTCGGAACTTTAATGTTCCATCATCAGAAACCTAAAAGTCAACTTTCCTTTCTTTGATATCCTCTTGCAAAATTTTTTGAACATCTAAGTCTGTCGGCTAAAGTAGCTTGATTCTGACCTGGATATCCGGCTCAATTCTGAGGGTAGCCATAAGATAAGAAAGGTGACCTACCTCAAATTTGAACACCAAATCTCAAGCTCGCTCAATTAAATTCCACTCCTTCATTAATAAGTGAGCAATTGACGAATTTCAACTCAAGGTGTCGGCGACCTTATTTGCTTTTCCTGGGTGATATAGAATATCACAATCATAGTCCTTCATCAACTCCATCCACCAGCATTGTCTCATATTCAATTCCTTCTGAGAGAATAGGTACTTGAGACTCTAATGGTCCGTGAAAATCTGAAATATTTCCCCACACAAGTAATGTCTCCAAATCTTCAACGCAAATATGATTGATGCGAGTTCTAAGTCATGTGTCGAATAATTCAGTTTATGAGGTCTCAACCGGCAGGAGGCGTATGCAACAACCTTACCATATTGCATCAACACGCAACCCAGTCCTCTGAACGATGCATCACTATAGATTTTGTACCCTCCAGGACTAGATGGAATTGTCAACACAGGTGCGGTAGTTAGCTTTTGCTTCAACTCTTGAAAACTACACTCGCACTTGTCTGACCACACAAATTTCTCGTCTTTCGTCAGGAGTCTTGTCAAAGGCGACGCCAAAGCTAAAAATCCTTCAACAAACCTTCTATAGTAGCTTGCCAAACCCAGAAAACTTTGAATTTCTATCACTGTTGTCGGTCTCGGCCAGTTGATCATGGCTTCAATTTTGCTCGGGTCCACAGAGATTCCTTCTCCTAAAATCACGTGACCTAAAAACGCAACACGAGTCAGCCAAAACTCGCATTTGCTAAACTTAGTATACAGCTGATGAATCCTCAAGGTCAGGAGCACTAATCTCAGATTATCCTCATGCTCCTCAGCACTCCTTGAATACACCAGGATATCATCGATGAACATGATCACGAACTAATCTAGATATTCCTTGAAATGGTTCATCAAATCCATAAAAGCAGCTGGAGCATTCGTCAGCCCGAATGGCATTACAATAAACTCATAATGACCATACCGAGTACGAAATGCTAACTTTGGAATATCTTCTTTCATGATCCTCAGCTGATAATATCATATCCTCAAGTTAATCATTGAAAATATTGACGCTCCTTGTAACTGATCAAACAAGTCATCGATCCTCGGCAATGGATACTTGTTCTTGATCATTACTTGATTGAGTTGGCGATCGTCGATGCACTGGGACGTATAAATCCCTTATCCAATAATTCCTGCATCTGCACCTTCAGTTCTTTCAATTCTAATAGCGCCATCCAATAAGGAGCCTTAGAGATTGGCTTTGTCCCGGGTGCTAACTCAATCACAAATTCAATCTCTCTCTCTGGTAGCAGTCCTAGCAATTCCTTCGGAAATACATCGGGAAATTCTTGCACAACATAAATATCTTCAATCTTCAGCTTCTCAACTGTCATATCCACGACAGTTGCTAGGTAACCTTGACAACTACCGTTTAACAAACGGGTTGCCTCTTGCGACGAGACTTAGGAAATCGAGAGTCCTCCTCAGTTCCCTACAAACTTGAAGCTCTCACCCCTTAATGGGTAAAACTGAATTGACTTGCAATAGCAGTCCATTTTAGCTCGTTGCTTGGTGAGCTAGTCCATGCCAATTATCAAATCAAAGTCATACATGGCTAGGACTAACAAGTCTTCTTTCCCCTCTCGCTCACCAATCTCTAATTTGCAACCAGAACAACCCAAAGCAAACAACACCTTATCCTTCAATGGTGTAGATATGCTAACAACAGATTCCAATAATACAGGATTCAATCCTATCAACTTAATGAACTACTCGACAATAAAGGAATGAGTTGCTCCCGGATCAAATAAAGCATAAGCGGGATGGTTATTCAGCGAAACCATACCTGTGATCACGTTAGGCGCAGCCTCTGCCTGACCTTGTGTGATGGCATACACCGTGCCTTGAACTGGTGGTCTTAGCCGTCCTCCCTGTGGCGCGTTCTGAGGTGCATGCCCTCTAATCTGTCCAATCTATGGCGGCGGCGGTAACTAAGCTTGTCCTCTTGGTCGCCGAGGACAATTCTTGGCTATGTGGCCCTACTGACCGCATTCAAAACATGCACCTGGTCTAGATTGGCATGGGGCTGACCCGTGTTGCCTTCCACAAAAGCGACACACTTCATTCCTTTTGGGCACTGACCTTCCAACTCCACCATTCTATTGAGCGGGGTCTAAAATCTACCTCCTGTCACGGGCTTCTTTCCCTGACAAATTCCTTCTCTGTGAGAGCTAAACCTCAACCCAAACGAGGCAGCTTGCTCATTCAATCCTCTCTCTATCATCTGAGCTTGACGATAGACTTCCCGATAATTTGTCAAATCCAGCGGCAGCAAAGGTTGCTTTAGTTTAGAACAAAGACCGTTCCTGAACCTTCGGGCTTTTTCTTTAGGGTCCTCCACTAACCTCGGAGCATATTGTCACAGCTTCGCAAACTTGACCCCATATTGGTCAACTGTCATACTCCCTTGGCGGAGGCGCTGAAACTCCTCCATCTTTTATTCTCGAGCACTACCCAAGAAGTACTGATCGTTAAATGCTCTAAGGAAGGTGTCCCACACCTGGACCACCCCTTCCAGGAATACCGTATCCTTGGCAGCTCTCCACCAGATATTCACATTTCCCTGAAGTTGGTACACAACTAGTACCACCTTCTCCTCTTCGTTGCACATCAAAAGTGCAAACGCTTTTTCAAGATCCTGAATCTAGAGCGATGAGACTTCGGGATCTCCTTCACCAATGAACATCGGCAGGTTCGGTTTCAAGAATTGCTCCACTAACTTGTGAATCGGCCTCCCAGCGGCCACATTCCCAAGTGGAATTTCAGTAGGGGCGACAACAGGTGCAGTAACAGGTGTGGCAGTGGGGGCAACTTCGGCGGCGGTGGCAATAGCAGCAGTAACGGCGGCTTGAGCAACGGTTGTAACAACGATGGCTTGATTCTAAGCCTGCTAGTCCATCCGACTACCCATGACCTCTAGCACCCGCATGATCCCTTCGATCCTGGATTCACCAAGGGCTACTACCCCAGCATCAACAAGAGGTGGTGCTACTCCACTAGCACTAGCCTATACCGATGCCCTCCCTCGGCCTCCTCAGGTACTGACCCTGGTCGGTGTCTTACCCCGAGTCACGAGCTTTATAGATCTCTTACTTGGAGTTCTCTACTCCTACTCGCTCATGGTTCAGTCTTTTACTGAAACCTGTCTTCCAAATCTACACCGGATTAGAAGATGACCGATCCGCACAAAACAAACAATTCTACAACACAATTATCACTGACATGCACCAGTAATGAATCTAAAGGCCAATTCTACTTATTATCCCATATCCATCGCATCTTATCACTCCAATTTCTAACGACCACACTCTAATACCACTAAACTGGGATGTCACAACCTGACTCTCCAGACCTGTGCCCATCTCTACTTGGTCCATATAATAGCGATGTCCCTAGATGCATCGTCAACCCATTCATTTTAATATACGCACGCGGAAACAGATACATAAATCCCCAGACAATAAATCAATGGGATAGGAAAGTAGGCCAACTTTTTCAAACCAACACGACTACACTTATATATGTATACATAGCAAATCATGTCATATATTATACAAGTTGGTCTAAGTATATAAACACATACAAAAAGGTCGGTTCTCAATCGGGGTCTAGCAACCATGGCTACTCATCATCGCTAAACTCCTCTTGCTCCACATCCTCGTCCTCATTGGAGCCATCTATTGAGTACATCGAGGACTCTAACTCTTCAAGCTCTGGGTCCTTCGCATCCTCCACCGCTCCATCTCTAAGGTCTGTTGTACCCTTACCAAAGGCAACCTCCAAAACGTACATAGGTACAATAGACTCCAGCATAGGACCCTCCCTTCGCCCATCATGATAGTGACGATACCATGCTCGGTACTTATGGGGCACCTTTTCGGGTCCACCCATGTCAACCTAAATGGTGGATTTCACCAGTACATATTCCAATCCTTTAGGGTGGGGGTGTATCAGAATATGATAACCTATTTTTCTGATTTCCGCTGGTATACCAAAATGCTCGGGAGGAGCGGGAGGTGCTGTCATCTTTGGGCCTGAAATATTATCCCACAATGGGGTGAGATGACGTCTCAGCAAGTTCTACCCGCTAAGACCCGATTAGGAAGCAAATACGCCCTAAGGGCTGCCTAAGCACAAATAGGCGTTAGAGGACTTACCTTGGCCTCAGTTTCTCCTTGCAATTCAACACAATTCATAACCCATCGAGTCACATTAACAAATCAAATCATTCACTTAGATCGACTCATCGATCAATCGATCTAGTTGATTACATGTCAAATAGACCATTCTTCGGTCATTCTAGTCAATACTATCTATTCTCCAAGATGACATATGAAATCATCGAGCCAATATAATATACTATTCATTCTTCAAGATGACATATCAAGTCACTGAGCTGGTATAATATACTATTCATTCTCCAAGATGACATATCAAGTCACCGAGCCGGTATAGTATAATGTCTTTCTCCGAGATGATATACCGAGTCATCAAGCCGACATAATATAACATCTTTCTCCGAGATGACAAACACCGTCATCGAGCCGACATTCTTATCGTCCAATGATTTTTCACTTTTTATCATACCCGATAAAATAGCCATGTGTGGGTACACGGTTGGCCTTAGCCAAAATACCATAATTTCACTTTTAATCCTCCCACTTCTTTTAACAATCCAAAAGTATATTTTTGGTGCTGTAGATCGACGCCCAGTAATTTTCTAATTAATTACCAAAATTAATTAATTTAGGAATAAAATCCTAAAATCACAATCATGCAAAATTAGTGCAAATTAAAGCTCAATTAAATAAACAAATTGCACCATAATAATCAAAATAAAATTTCAGTCACCGCCTATCACGACCTAATTTTCGGAAATTAATTAATTAATTAATTAATTACGGAAAATATTAAATAAATGCCAATAAATCCAACTTAGGCCCGTAATGCCTAATTGGTCGTTGTAACAGACCCGGAAAATTTCCGTGTCACTCTATATAAATACTAAAACTCGTCTAGGCCCTAATTGTACTAACTATCCGCCTAACATGCATTGGAAAATAATTAAATTTCACTAATCTAATCTAACTAACCATCTAACCATACTTAACTTAATCTAATCAACATTTAAGTGTCATTGACCTACTAAGCGAGGATTAGTGAGTTAAACTCACTTGTTTTGCGATACGATTGGCTCAAATTGTAGAGGACGCAACGGAGCTCATTTCTCTCCAAAGCGGGCCTAACTTTCAGGGCCGAGAACAACCTCAAAACGGGCCGTGAAGGCTGCTAGAAACCCACTCTATTTGTTGTTGTTCTTGGTTGAAACAGAGGGCAACAAGCTCGATTTGAGGCAGGGATGGACCAAGGAAGGTTGAAAGGGCTAAACCAGGCCTAGACAAGGACTCACGGTGGTGAAACAAAGGCGAGACAGCTCCGGCTGAGCTCCACCAAGCACGAGACAGCAGTTGGGAATGGCAGGGGGCGTCGGGGTCGTGTGGTGAGGCACGGTGGCACGCGTGCAAGGCAGAGCGGTGAACGATGATGGGCGGGGCTGCTCGCGGGCGGTCTAGTGGTGGCTGGCTGCTCCGATGGCTTCTCCTTCGTTACTGGAGTCCGAACGGCGCAAATGGAGGGGAGAAAGGAGCTGGTCGACCGGTCTATGAGTGGAGAAGAGGATGGAGGAGAGAAGGGAACAAAGGGGGACCACTTGGCCTTGTTTTCTCCTCATTTGTCCCCTAAGACCAAGTCCAACTTGTCCACCAAGGTTGGCTGTCTTCCATGGCCCAAATTCAGCCACTAATGCTCCATTCTAGAAGCTTGAGTTGGTCCATAAGTCATGGTGGTGGGGGGCATACGAATTTCCTTTGGTTTCCTCTCAATTGGCCATCACTTCTTCCTTGAATCAACACAAACCGGCCTCAATAAAATCAACCGACGCCTCAATGATCCAATTGGTATTTTTCCTAACCAATTGATCTCACTTGCTTCCCAATTTTGCGATAAAAAATTATCCCCGACTTTTCTAAATAAAAACGGCCCTATGACAACTATTTTCCCAAAAAGTCTCGGTTTGCAGAAAAATCTTTGGAGGCTAAGTCGACATTCCTAAAATGACCTATGACATGACAACTTTCAATTTCTGAAATCGAATTCAAATTCGCGGTTAATTTCAATCTGGCGCGTTTTTATCGTGACCTAGGCTACCGGGTAGCTTTCGGAACTTTTTAGTGTAATGTCCCGTGGTCAATTTTTTTCAAGCCACAATGAACCTCTTCAACACATTGGCGACTCTCAGTTGTCGTGAAAATCTTGAGATTTCGAATATGGACACATGGTACCAAAATGATAGAAAAATCAAACTAGTGTCGATCAATGAGAATTTTGCAATTTAGTGGGATCGCCCACGTTTAACCACGCATCTCAGTCGAACCGACCTATCTCTGATCTCTAACCGATTTTTAACTGTGCCGTAATGATCTCGGCAAATGAGCACGGTCGAGCAGCCAATTCCTGGTCGAATCCCCAAGTCTATTTGCCTTAAAATCCTTAATGGCTTCCATAGATAGTCTAGTTATCTTATGAGTGATCAGCTCTGAGAATAGCACTATAGGCGCGTCGATGAAATGCCCGATTATTCAATTGAAAGCAGAATAAAAAATCTAGGATGTCCCACATGTCCTTTTTGTCTTCACAATTTAATAAGTGACATTTATGGAATATTAGCCTTGAAAAGAAAATAGAACGCCAATGCCTCACTCGAAAGGATTTTTTATTCATTTTAGAATACGAAACATTCAAATAGATTCTTTTTTTATGGTACTAAGAAAAGTCAATTTGGAAACTACAGAGAAGTTTCTTTTCTAATCAATGTGAAAGATATGCATAAATAATTCCAACATTGTGTTTTGTCACCTAGACTACAAGGGTTGCGATTTCCACGCGATTTGCACTTTTCTTCGCTAGACTTGGCTTTGTCGGTTGACTTGGACATTTGTATGACCGACGACTCCCGACGCTTTTCATTCATATAACTAGGCCCCCATCGCATTACCAATTAGCAAAAACTTTCATCGCATCAGATCAAACGTTAGAGAGATGATTAAGTCTCTGAGCTCCATGAGCATGTTCCATGTTTTGCGTTTCATATTGCATGTTCTACTACTACTGGGGATGAGTTGTAGTGCGAAGAAGAATTACTTGTGCATTGCTTCATCTTGTGGTGAAGTTCGTGATATACACTATCCTTTTCGATTGAAAAGCGACCGGGAAGGCTACGGCCGCTCTAAGTATGAACTAGCTTGTGAAAATAACCGCACCGTTCTATATTTGTATGCTGGTCGATATTATGTGAAGTCGATTTACTATAGCAATTATGCACGGGATCATTTCTCTGGTAAAATCACGGTGGTTGACAGTGGATTGCAAAGAAGTAATTGCTCATCCCTCCCTCGTTTCTTATTGGCGAGATCCAAGTTGAGTGATGGGTATCCATACTATATTTTTGCTTTAACCCCTGTGGTGATGGTCTTCATGAAGTGCTCTAATAGTTCCCAAATGAAGTTGTACTCATGCCCTATGTATGGGTCTGGTCTACAAGTAGGGCACATCAAGGATTCTTGCAATATAACCATGATGACTTTCTTATCGAATTATGACCTGACGTGGGAAATAGATCGGTATAATCTTGTGAGCCACCGTACAAGGACCTCCACAACATGATGGCTAAAGGATTCAATCTCTCTTATTTTGGACCTCCTTCGACGGTAATATTCCAGCTTTGCTGGATAGATTACCCAAAGATGTGGTGCTACAGATATTACTCCTGTAAGCTGACTTTCTCTTAAGCTTTTCTTCCTTTACTCTCTTACTTTCTTTCTTCTTCTTCGTCCTCATCCTTTTCTCAAATGTTAGCTCTACTATGGGATCTTATCAAAATTTACTGACTGATGAGGCATGTTTCACTTGAATATCGTAATACGTTGGTTCGATTTATTGAGTCATTACTTTCTTTAATACCCAATAAAAATATTGCCCCATCCGTTCAATAAAAAAGTTTGATAAGATTTTTTAGTAGATTTGGCGTGCATTGCTCTTTTATTTTACATATGTGGAGCTTTTTTGGACTTGACACTTTCTTTATTTTTAATTTTTTTGGGCCTTATTCACTAAAAAAAAACCACAACTTTAAGTTTAGTCCCGATTCTGCTCTGAACTTTTTTTGTCTAAAAAATACCCTAAACTTTAGGTCCAAGCCAAATCTACCTCGAACTTCTCTTTATCTAGAAAAAACCTCAAACTTTAGGCCAAATCCTAAATCTATCTCCAACTTTTTTTTGTCTAAAAGAAAAAACACCATTTTTTACTCTAATTTGCAAATCTACCCCATCAGCCCTATGACCGAAAATTACCGTTAGTCATCCCTAATTTTCATATCTTAGAACGGTTTCATTTTGGAAATAATTTTCCATGTCACCTTACTGAAGTGAAGTTGTTATCAATGTGGAAATGTCATGTCAAATTGGGACCAGACCATGAGGGGTAAATTTCGGAATATATTAAAAGTTGGTGATTTTTTTTTTAAACAAAACAAAATTCGAGGCAAATCTGGGACTACACCTAAAGTTTAGGGTTTCTTCTGAGACAAAAAAAATTCGGGCCAAAATTGGACTAGAACTTGAGGTTTTTTTTTTTTCATGGAATTAGGCCTTTTTTGGGGAAAATTGTTTGATTTGATCATAGCTTGTGTCCCTTGAATCGATGTTATTGTTATAGGGAACTTATGAACATTTGGAACATTTTGGAGAACAAAAGAGAAATTGTGTTTCTTCGAAAGAAAAGATCATGCAACGATAACATGGATTTCATGAGTGAATAGAATAAAGTTGGATCTAAGCGTTATCAAGAAAATGTGTTTTTTTAATTCTAGAATTGTCCACTTGCAAATTTTAATTAGCAAAAGTGTCTTGGCACTTTGCAGTGACTGTATGAAGTTATCCATCACTTGGGGTATGTCTTAACGTGAATTGCCTTTATTATTTAACTGCTAAAACAATGGATCTAGTTCTTTATTGATTGGTTGTTAATTCTAATAAACCATATTGAGTAATCTCTCACGAATTCTCTTACTATCTACAGATGATTCTACGCAAGTATCATGGGCGATTTTGCTGAAATTGCCGCATGGAATCTCTTCTTTGTCTTGGGTATGATAAGTCATTTTCTCTTCACATCTATGAAGCTCTCATTCAGCACTCTGACAAACAAAAATTGTATGTGTAAAAAAAATTATCACACTATGCTAATCGATGGCCAAATTTCTCCGTAGTCCCCTTCCTAGCAGCAAAATTCATACTTGGAGCTCCGTGTGTGTTGATACTTCTTATCTTGAAGTGGATGAGAAGGCATCAAGCTACCAACGCAAACATCAAAGAATTCCTTTGAGCTAACAATAACTTTTTGCCCATAAGGTACTCTTACTCGGATATCAAGAGGATTACAAAAAAATTCAAATGCAAGTTAGGTGAGGGGGAATATGGTTCCGTATATAGAGGAATACTTAGAAGTGGCAATGAAGTTGCAGTTAAGATTTTGAACAAATCAAAATCTAATGGCCAAGATTTTATAAGCGAAGTGGCCACCATTGGAAGGATCCACCACGTTAATGTGGTGCAACTTGTTGGTTTTTGCTTTGAATACTCCAAACAAGCTCTTGTCTATGATTTCGTGCCGAATGGATCTTCGGATAAACACATTTCCTATAAGGATGGTGATGATCCTCTTGATTATAAGAAAATGTATGAGATCTCTCTTGGCATAGCTAGAGGGATAGAGTATCTATATCGAGGGTGTGAAGGGATCTTCTCGGCACTAGATTCACCTACTGAGCGCATGGAACGGATTTGATTATAAATGAAACCATGGCTTTGATACCATGAATGGACCTAAGATTGACTATCTCTATGAAGTCTCTCTTAGCGATGAAACCAAAATCTATGAAACTCAACTTCCCCTTATGAACCCCTATTCTGCTTTTGCTAAACCCACCTCATCATTCTCTCCCATTCGCTCATTTGACAACTCATTCGCCAAACTCCAAAGGAAGTAAAAGAGTACGTCCAGTCCTTCAAGTTTGATCAACATCCCATTCTTGCCACCGAAAATAAGTATTTTGTTACCCTTCAAATTCCTCCAGAGTTTCCCAAGCAATAGACTCAACAAGGATATTCTCATGTCCATTATAAAGCTGTTCGTCTTGCTCTTACCTTTCATGGTCGAAAAGGCTTGCCAGTTGTGGCAAGAATAGTGTTATTGGATACTCATTTTCTAGAATACCAACATGCTTGTATTGGTACTGTCCAAACCACTTTGAATGCCGAAACAATCTTTGTAACCCTATATCCAAATTTCAATATCGCTCTCTTAGATCCCCAGCTACTTTCCTTTCTAAAAGTTCAAGTCCAACTCACTGGAGCTCCTCATACTACTAACACTGTTACAGCAACACTTCACTACCCAAATGGTTTATCGAGTGCATAACCATGCTCTTGACTTGAATTTCCACAATGGAAATGAAGATGCTCTATTCATCTCCATGCAAAATGATCAAGCATCTTGCATTCATGTTCCCAGACATATCCCAAAAGAGAAGTTGGCCAAGCTCATTTCGGAAACCTGGATTACCAACTATGAGAAATTATATCAAAATAACAAGCCTTTCCAATCCTCAGATTCTGAATTTGTTAGAAAAAATGATGGCACCATTTCTATCAAATTTGGCAAGGAAAATGAAGAAAATCCTTCTATCTTCCAGACCCTCTTCATGATTGAACCTTGTGTTCCTGAGTTAATTTCCAAGCCAGATCCCAAAAGGCTTGTTCAATATTTCCAGAGTAATAGAAACCCTTTCCATTACTATAAGGACCAATATGGTCACTATTTTTTGGACCCTTTTTGTCAATGCTCTTATTGTACCAACTCTCCCAACGAGTTAGACCCAAATGCAAGACCCTGACAAAAACACAAGTCAAAGGATACCATGTACCAAAGGTACTTGGACGGAGATCCCTCTGTTGATACTCTTGGTGAGTGCGATAAATTCCAATTTGTGGTCTCTTATGCTCCATCTCCACCACCAGAGTTCACAGCTTCACCCTCAAATTCACCAACTCCACCACCAGCACCTCCTTCTTGTAAGAAACCAACTATTTCCCTGTTTTATAAGTCAACCCTAAAGTGGGCAAAAAAGCATTCTTACCCACTTGAAACTCCAGAAGAAACATCACCCAGCTCTTCCATCGCCATGTTCCAAGAGGCAGATTTTCCTCCTCTTGTCCGAGAAAGCTCGAAACTTTTGTTTCCTGCTCCAGAAGAATTTATTGATCCACAAGGCAGATATCGACATACTCCCAAAATACCTATTCCTAATGATGTGAACAAACATGGAAGACAAAGAAGGAATCCTGTTGTTGAAGCTGTCCTGAATTGGCAATCGGAGACTTTGTTGATACACAACAATGCGTTCAAAACAATTGATTCCAAAATTGTAGATGTGCAACGAGATCTTCAAAAATATGATGAAACCACCAAGAAGATGCTATCGGATTTCCAAAAAAGTCGTCATGCCTTGGAATCCGGAAAACATTTGGGATATCATCATCTCAAACGCCCCAAGGCGGACATAGAAAAGCTTAAAAGGCAGATCCAACTCCTTGAAGAAGGAAAATTCAACCCTCTTAACCCATTTCCGACTACATTACAAACATTAACAAAAATAGCCACCCCGCCTCCAACCATCGCAAATCTTCGCCTCATTTGTGCTCCTTTTTGACAAGTAGCATTTGCTTCCTCCATCTCAGAATACATCTATCTTTGCTGCTCTAATGGAAGCTCCCACCAGACAAGATAACATAGATGTGGTAGAAATGCGAAATCACCTCAAAGAATTTTGATCGAATAAGGAAAGAAAAAAGGAAAAGTGAAGATGCTTGAAGAATCATCGCTTGTTATAAAGGAAGAAATCTATCCACATATAATTAGTAAAATCTATATAGGTAACTCTATCAATAGAATTTTAGAATCCGTGCGATCTTCGAATTTGGTAACATTGGTTACTTGAGTTTTTCTCTTTAATTGATGCTTTCTTGCCGAACGAATTGCGTGACTGCCCTTTTTCTTTTCCCAAAGGGAAGTGAAAGAAGGATTGGAGTTTGAACATCCTCGACGATTATACCTGCCTTAAATGTCGTTCGAAAGCCATTCCATTACCTTTTTATTCTTCTCATCACTTTGCCTTTATCCTAAGAAACAAATTTTGCAGGTCCTTCAAGGCTCTTTCCTCTCTTGCCTGTACATCCTATCTTTTTAATCTTCCACACCATCTTCCATGACTCTACCTTCACTAGCTCTGTCTCCCTTCCTTGCCTTCGAAAATTCTAAGAGTTCCCGACGTTGATCCTTTACTTCCGATTCATATTCCCAAATCCATTTTAAATTGCCTTCCCTGTCCCTTCCTCATCTTCACTTCGATCCAATCCCCTTCCAACTCCTCTTTCCATTCGAAAAGAAAAAAACATCGATATCGACCAGCTCCATTTTCCATCGTTCCGTCCCTCATCCCAAGTCTTCATTTTAATTTCTCCCGGTAAACACCTCCTTCCCTTTTCGATCCCATCAAAAATAGCCATCGAGCAATCGATTCGTGGTGATTCGGCTACTACCCCTATCGAAAACATCATACCTTAAAGAGTTCTTCAGCCCTCGGGTTTGATTTTCCTACTTCATTGTAATAATCAATTTCCCTTTTTTTCTCAATTTTCTCTAGTGAGTCATCCCTAGTTGAGAAAATTAAACGAAAAAGAAAAAGGAAAAAAGGAAAAATCTGTTAAACGCTGGTAACGAACCCACCAACCACCAAACAAATAATTAATTTAAACAATGAGGAAAGAGATTTATGCGAAAAGTCAAAATCTTCGTCTGCGAGCCTTTTGGCAAACGCCGTCCTTCTTCTCCTCCCCTCCCCCACCACCTCCCTCCTCCTCCATCCCCACCACCTTCGCCGCCGCCACGCGGCCGCCCCCCACGTCTTCGCCGAAGCCCAAGTTCCCCTTCGTCTTCCGCGCGTCAAGTCCACTCCGGGTCCTCCCGATCCTTCTCCCTTCTTCTCATCAAGCCTCCTCTCTGCCCCGCTCCCCACCAACTCCTTCTTCCAAAACTTCGCTCTCAACAATGGCGACCAAGTCGAGTACATCCACCCTACCTCGTCAAGCCCTCCCCGTCCTTTGTCTCCGTCTCATTCCCTTCTCGCGTTGCCACTTCCACCTCTTTGTACCAAGTCTTCAATGCTGACCTCATCATCTCTACCATCTCAAGTGACGACACCGCACGGCGTGGTGCCGGAGGCGTCGTCGCACCTAATCTCTTGTACAGCGACCTCGGCAATACCCCGGACTTTGTGACTTCGAACCTAAGGTTGCGTCCCTCGTTAGGGGGAGCCCCTGCTTGACCTGCTTGGTCAACCGCGGGACCGAGGTTGCGATCTCCACGATTCACACAATCCTCTCGCTACCTTCGAACAGAAGTTGCACCAAGCATACTTTGAAGCTCAAGAACAATCAGACTTGGCTTGTTTACACTTCCTCGACGATCGGTTTCAGTCACAGTCTCAATGCAATTACTTCCGGAAGGTATTCAGGGGTTATTAGGATTGCTTATTTGCCCGACGGTGGATCATTTAGCGAGGAGGTTTTGGAAAAGTTTAGTTCTTCGTATGCTTTGTCTGGTGATGCAGTGTTGACTAGGCCATTTTGTTTAGAGTACAAATGGGAGAAGAGAGGATGGGGGGATCTGCTCATGCTTGCGCACCCGCTGCACGTTCGACTTTTGTCTCGCGAGGATTGCCTTGTCATTGTGTTGGAGGATTTTAAGTATAGGAGTATCGATGGTGATCTAGTTGGCGTGGTTGGAGATTCCTGGGTGTTGAGATCTAATCCCTGTCTCGTTACTTGGCATTCAATCGAGGCATCAAGGAAGAGTCATGCGATGAAATCATTCAAGCCCTCTATAGGCATGTAGCGTCCCTTAATCCAGCTGCAATAATGGCAAAATCATCTTATTTTTATGGGAAATTTATTGCTAGAGCGGTGAGGTTGGCTTTGATTGCTAAGCAGGTGTGTTATCCTGAAGTTATCCTGACCATCGGGAAATATTTGAAGAGCACCATAGAGCCATGGTTGGATGGGACTTTTAGTGGTAATGGATTCTTGTATGATGCGAAATGGGGCGGGATTATCACCAAGCTAGGATCGACCAATCCTAGTGAAGATCTTGGTTTCGGGTTGTACAATGCTCATCACTATCATTTAGGGTACTTCCTTTATGGAATTGCTGTTCTTGCCAAGATTGATCCGGCATGGGAAGGAAGTATAGGCCTCGAGCTTATTCACCGATGGCAGATTTCATGAACTTGGGGGAAAGATTGAATTCCAATCATCCGCGCATCAAGGTGCTTCGACTTGTATAAATTGCACCTCGGGGCTGGTGGATTGACCTGAATTTGCGGATGGGCGGAATTAAGAGAGCACAAGCGAGGCTGTGAATGCTTACTATTCAGCTACTTTAATGGGATTAGCCTATGGAGACAGCCATCTTGTCACCGTCGGGTCGATGCTCGTTGCAATAGAAATTCAGGCAGCTCAAACATGGTGACATGTTAGAGAAGACGATAATTTATATGAGGAAGACTTCACTAGGGAGAACAGGGTGGTGGGTGTTCTGTGGGCTAACAAAAGGGACAGTGGTCTTTGGTTTGCCGGTGCGGAGCGGAGAGACTGTAGGCTTGGAATTCAAGTTTTGCCTCTATCGCCCATCACCGAGGTTCTATTCTCGAATGTCCGATTTTTAAACAGTTGGTGGATTGGACATACTTGGCACCGAACAGGAGGGAATTGAAGGATGGAGAGGATTTGCGTGTGCCTTGGAAGGGATTTTTGACCAAGGTAATGCGCTGGAAAAAGTGAGGAGCTTGAAAGGTTTTGATGATGGGAACTCTATTTCGAATCTTCTGTGGTGGATTCATAGTAGAGGTGATGAAGAAGAGACAGGATGCAGGGATGGAGGAAAGTACTGTTGGTTTGGTCACTATTGTCACTAAAATTCTTATTTCGAGGATGGATTCAATTGCTTTAATGAGATATTCTATTTGGAGTATTCATGTACTTATGTGAGGATTGCTTTGTGCCCTGTGTATCTATCTTCAGAATAAAATTATTCACTAGCTCTGCTTCTCTCTGTGACCCTTCATTATTGTCTCACATTGCTACAATTACATAATTCACTTTGTCAAACATTTTCGTGCTTTTAAGATGTTTGCTGATATAAGTTAAATCTCTTGCATTTTGTTTCAATAAATCAGTGACGAGTTCGGTGCATTATGTGCTTTGATGCCACTTTAGGAACCCATTCGATTTAGAATCGGTCCATTGGTAAAAAAAAAAAATTATATCTCATAATTTCACCGAATGTTATTGTCTCAAACCTTGAGAATAATTTCAAATAGAATCCATTTCTTTTCAATTCAATAATGACTACGAAAGTTTTAAATCGACCAGTCACTTTAATTCTTAAACTTTTTGTTAGATCATTTATGTCTTAAAATTCATTCCCGTTTGTCGTTTGAGTACTTTTGATATTGAGTTAGTTTTAAATGGAAGGAAACTCTACGTGGAACTTTTTTTTTTCCTGAACTTTCATTTTTTAGACTCATGGTGATGATGCGGCATTGGTGAATGTCATACGACAAAAATTCGACAAAAAGAATAGAAGAAGAATAAAAAATACAAAAAAAGATGGTGGAGGAAGCTGGAAGTGTGCGTAGATCTTTTTTCCTTTTTCGCCGCAAGAAAGGGCAAGGGGCTGCTTGCCCGGTGTTTGAATTGCCTTCTCTTCCCCAAAGAGGTTGAAGAGGCAGAGAAATGCGCTAAGTCAATATGAGCTGTTCTTAAAATGACCTTTTCTTATTTTTAATGGAAATTTAAGAGCTGAAAATCATATGCCCACGACTCCCTCTCTCCCTAATTATTGCTCTAAAAAGGATGCAAGAGAAACCAGGGTTTGCCCACGTGGCCACCCTTCCACCATGGAAGGGGAGATGGGGGGTTGAATCCCCACCGGGGGGTTGGGGTGGGGACGAGTGGTTTCGACTCCCATGGCGAAAATGCGAGAATGAGAGTTAGAGTATGAATAAAAAAATAGTGACTGAAAAAAAAAAAAAAAAAAAAAAAAGGACGCAAGAGAGAACAAAACAAGGACTCATCATATTTTCGAATGTCATCATCAATCTTTCGATTATACTGCTAGGAAAAATACTTACATAGATAGTGGTGAGTGTATTCATATCGATCATAACCTATATATACGAAAATTTCTAGTAAGATTGACTTTTAAGTTATTATCGTGATTCTTGTGTTGTAATTTCATCTTTGATCTTATCGCGTTTCATATGTGTAAAATCATTAGGTAGACCAACCGGAGGACATATCTCTCCGGTACACCACGGACTACAACTTCAAGCGGTGGCACCTCCCAAGCACAACCTACCCTAGCCACCTTTTGGGCCCCCTTCTTGGTCCACACCACTGACGCTGCGGCGGCCAGACCCTCGACGGCATCCTCACTCTCCACCTGGACGAGCCCCACCCTTCTTGGTCTGCCGAGATCGGCGCCTTCGACTATGTCATTGTCTTGGCGGGCCAGTGGTTCTTCCGCCCGCTGGTCTACTACCGGAGCGGGCGGCTCCTGGGCTGTTCAGCATGTGGGCAGGACAACGTGACCGAGGTGTCGAGGTTCCAGGCATATCGAGCGGCGCTCCGCACCACGCTAAGAGCTATCACGGGAAGGAAGGGCCGCAAGGGCGGCGGCGGCACCACGTTCCTGAGGACGTTCTCGCTGGCACACTTCGAGCACGGGGATTGGACCGACCGGGGGGCGGCGGAGCTGCCCAAGGACGCGGCCGTTCGGGAGCGACGAGAAGAAGCTGGAGGGCTACGACCTGGACTTCTACGTGGCGCAGGTGGAGGAGTTCCTGGAAGCGGAGAGGCAGGCGAGGGTGGATGGGTTGAAGATCCGGCTGCTCAACACGACGCGGGCGATGCTGCTCCGGCCCGACGGGCATCCGAACCGACAGTGCAACTGGCCCAAAAGCAAGGTGGGCTGGGCCGATTGTGTGCACTGGTGCTTGCCCGGCCCGATCGATACGTGGAACGAGCTCTTGTTTTATGTGATGAAGTCGGACAGAGGTGGAAAGTTCGCTCAAAGGAAGCTACAGAACTTGCGTAGCTGATGTGTATGTTTATACGATATCGAGTGGAATTGGGAAAAAGGCAAGCGCATTTTTTTATCGTTCGAAAAATGGTTTTGGCAATTTTCTGTTTTTCCGCTCTCGAACACGACCCTAAATGACCTAGCATAACCCCGTTGTTGCAGGCCACTAAACCCGTCAAAATGAGTGATAAATTCAGTGTTAAATGGGTTAATTATATTGGCAAAATTGGTCGTAAATGGGTTTAAATACAATATAAGTGTTAAATAGGTCATAAATAGATTATAAATGTATCATAGCCCAATTTATTACTATGACCCTCTCTTCACACTCTCCCTTCTTCACTTGTTCTTGCGCTCACTCTTATCTCAGTTTTGCTATGAGTTTTCGTGAACTAGATTAGATATGGAATTGTGTTAGCAATATGGATTGGGTCGCGTATAAATCAGGTTAAGTATGAATCATTAGATTCGCATTGCATGGAAATTGATCAAAATGGGTGTCGCGACCAAATTTTCAGTGAACTACCTAAAATTTGGCTAATGGATTGCTAAGCCTAGACTTAGTTCGGGCTCTTCCAAGCCCATACAAACTCGCGATTTAAATTCAAATATCTAGCATGCAAAAGGGAGTCGCCACTAATCAATTTGTGGTAGGTCGATTAGATACTTAAGTAAAATAATGGGAGAATCGTTTTACTCCTACGAACCAGAAACTTTGGGTATGGGGACTTGGTTACACTAGATTATCCTAATGCCCTTTAGGTACCTTTCTCTTTTATTTGAAAAAAATTGTTTTTGTGCAGCTTGAATTAATTTTAATTCACTTTCCTAACATGTGAAGCGATAAATGCGGTGCGCATACCACCAATTTAACATTCATGAAAGCAATTAAATAATGTAAGACTTACCTCAAAGCAACGGTAAAAGCATGCGGTGTTAGATTAGAATTCACATCAACAATCCTAGATATGATTTCTAATTAACAAGCAATCACTCAATTTTTGCTTTCACTTTTTAACGAGAATATAGTCCATATGCAATGCAATGCTTCTAATCTAATATGAAATGATATGGCATGGCAAAATGTCTTAAACTATATGAATGAGTAAAAAAAAAAAACTAATGATTTCTTAATGAATATGCAATAATTAAATATGCAATCTAAATTAACCAAAATGACCTAATTCTAATTACGGACAATTTCTAATTAAATGAACCCAATAACAATCACTAAATAATGCCGTGCATTTCATGAGCCTAATTCTATATGACATGCACATGATTTTTTTTTAATAAGAACATGCAATCTATCTAGGATAAATTATTTAAACCTATAATTAATAAACATGCAATCCTAATATGCAATGACGTACAAAGAATGCCCTAATTCTACATGATAGATGCATGATGATTTTTTGTGTTTTTTTATAAAAAATTCGAAATTAAAATTGCCAAATAATTAAACATGCAATTCAAATCTTAAAAAACTAACATCCTAAATGAATGCATTTTTTTTTGGATTTTTATTTAAAAATTCGAAATAGGTAAACTTCCTATCCTAGATATGCAATTTAATTTAAAGATATCATCTAACCTAGATACTACATGCATTTAAAAAAAAAAAAAAAACTATTCTATCATGCAACCTTATCTAGGAAAACAACCCTAATCTACATGATATGCAAATGCAATTTTTTTTTTTTTTTGTATTTTCGAGATAAATGGAACAATTAAAAGATAAACACCAAATCATCCATGATCATTGAAAATATCATCCATCACTCAAATTGAAATTCAAACTTAATTGTTTCGCTAATAAAATCGATAAATTGATCTTAAGCCTTAAAGATCAAGATATCAATTTTACTCCCACGTGAATAATTATTCCATCCAAACCTTATAGATAGAATAAAAATGCGTGCGGTTGCGAAGTGGATTCTACATCATGGAATTTCAATCATGCATTGGAAAAAAATTCAAACAAAGAGATAAAATATCAAAACCTAAAATAAGATAAAGCAAATCTATCTAATAAACTAAATCTAACAAATCTACCTAATAAAATAAAATATATCTATACCTAAATTTGAATTTTTGAAAAAATTCAATCGGTAGAATGGACCAACACGGCATGGCTCAACTTTAGGGCAACGGTTGTGGCGGTGTCTCGTGCACGGACAATGGCCCCAATGGTGGAAAGATGACGTTTTTTTTTTTTTTTTTTTTTTTTTTTTTTTTTTACTGTCAAGATCACCTCCACAAATTTGCAGGCATCACTAGAGAAGCCGGACTCACCAGGAACCTGCAGGAAATCGCTTAAAATTATTGGATATTTCCCGGAATCGCTGTTGGTACCGTCCGGATGGCAGATCTTCAAGGTCGCTCGGTTGACTTCTTGAAACGCCGGGGTTAAGAACGGTGCTGGTCTGGGATTAATTTGGACACAACTTAGTATTGAGGAACCCTCAGTCGCATCCGCACCAATGGACGGACACGGCAACACTGTCCAGCCACCTGGAAGCACGCCTGGATTGCTGGCAGAAACTGAAACTCGGTGGGATGGTAGAACAGCGGGGACAGCAGATCGGTTGACTTTTGAAGACTCGAGTGTATGCTGGAGAAGCTGAGGGCACCGCTGCTATGGGACAACAGCAGCACACCTAACGTGTGGAGATCACCGACGTCAATAGAGCCCCTTTGAACTACCGAATGTCGAAGGGCAGAACTTTTGTTCGTCGACAATTTTCCCTCACTATCCGCCCTTTCCTCTCGATTCTCACGTATGTCTCTCAATTTTTCGTCGTGTACTCAATTGTCCGGCCCCGAACCCTATGCGTTCTCACCTATTTATGGCTGGAGATTAGTTTTTCAAAAAATTTTTTCGAATCGATATCCACAATATTCATTTTGTTGAACGATATCACTTATTGATAACGATTCAAGATTTCGATAAGATTATTCTTTAATTCCAAATCTTGCAAAGATAAACCGCAATATTTCGTCATATCTACCCAAAAATTCATCATATCTCGGAAAAATTTCGAAATCAATTTTCCCACGAGATAATTTTCAATCATTAAAAATATGGGCTTGGGCCGACTTGCTCACTTCGTGGGCCTGAACCATCTAATTTGAACTCATCCACCACCGGTCCAATAAATGCGACCTAAATCTATATCTTTATGCAATTAATAAATTTAACCCCTAATTTTCTATGCAATAAAATAAATAAACTAAATCGCGAAAATTTAGGTGTCAATAATGGGTTAAATGAGTCTATTTGGGTCGGATAATAGATGATCCAATCTAATCCACTCGTTTGATGGCTTTACTTATCATTAAGGGTGATTGGTTCTTGGTTTGGTCCGATCCCACCAACAAACTAGTAATCGGACCAAGAGAATCGGTACCTCACTTATGGAATCATGAATCAGACCACCCGATCCTTGGACCAGACCTCCAATTGGATGGTTCCTAAGCGGTTCAATAGACTGGTAGATTTACATATCTTAGTCGAAAATTTTGGATTAATTGAATCACTAATCCATGTTGCAAGTCGAAATTGGGATTTCCTCCAAGATTTACGAAGAAGATTGAGAGATGATGGCATCGTAATTATAGGGGCATGCTCGAAAGGAGGATGATTCAATGGATTCCTTTCCATCAATGACAGACTCATGACTAAAAGGAAGGTATGAGTAAGTGAGGGAGGTAAAATTGGGAAATCTTTGTAGGAAAGAAAGAAAGTAAAATAAAGAAAGAAGCAAGAGGCAAAAGGAGCAAATTGGATGAATTCATGCAGCAATATGAAAGAAACAAAGATTTGCTTCATCATTCAAAATAAGTGACGCGTGAAAGGAGATTAGGGTTGAGGTTTACACTTTACTTCTTTAAGAAATCAAAAAAATATAAATTGGTTTGGTCGAGACGGTCCGGTTCGAAGTGGGAACCGGGAACCAGAAGCTGGATCGAAAATCATTGGTTCCAATTTGATGGGCCGAGAAGCGGACTAACGCCCCCATAGGACCACTTAAAACGAGATGGTTTGATCTAGTTCGGTCCAAACAATTCTATATGATCATCCCTACTTGTCATAGGAGGGTATAAGCTGTAGGAGTAAACGGTTCTAGGATGGTAGATTCTAGACTTGAAACTTGGAATCTAACCTGTGATAGCGGATTCCCTTTTTTGGATCCTATACCCTACACTGTTTGCACTGAAACCTAGTTTGGAACTTACCCTGTTTTTCTGCTCCGATTTTAGGGTCTATCTTGTTTGCATTGGAACCTATTTTGCAACCATCTAATATCCTATATAGCTTTGAATTTTACTCTCCTAATTTGTATTGAAACGTTAAGCATATGTAATAAATAAGTATATGAACTTTTTAACTAAATGAAAAACTAAGGATCGACAAGAATAATTATCATAAATAAACGTCACAAGGCAAAGCAAAAATCCTAACATTGCATAAGCATTAGCAGTGAACATGGATGTAATGTTAGTCTCATTCTCACAATTAATACTGGAAAGCTATTTATTTATCTAAAACGGTTAACAAATCTTTATTACAAGCACAACTTTTCCTTTGAAAGTGAAATTAGGCGAGCCAAGTTATGTGGTATAAAATCTTTAACAAAGACCTAAAATTTATACATAAAGAAAAATCAACAAGACTGAGTGAGTTAAGATCGCGTGAAGAGAGAGACTGGGGGTGGGGGGGGGAGGCAGTGAGTTAGTTTTTATTTTTTAATTTTTTAACCCCAGTAAAAACCGGTTCCAAAACCAATCTAGGTAGGCCTTTCCTTCGAACTGGGAACCGAACCAGTTCCAACTGGTTTCCAAAAAATGAAATTAGTTCGCGGACCGGTTCAAATAGGAACTTGTTCGCAGACCTATTTTCCAGGTGATCCGATCCAGTTTCCAAATAAACCTAGTCCGGTTGCACACCCCTAGTTGTCGTGGAAAAAAGGATATGTGCTTTGGAATGTACCGGCGCAAAAGGTTCTGGATGAAGTTTCGATTGCTTGATGCGGGGCGTCAAGCGCGGACGCACATCGATGGACATTGGCCGCCTCGTGCGGATGACGTGAACAGCCGAGATCCGATCGATGGGGTCGGTGTCGGTGCTTTTGTCAGTTGCGCCCGGTCCCATCGGCACTCGGGACCCGACACCTTTGCTTCACCGGGAAGGAATGTACTCTGTTTCATGTCGTCCTCGAAAGTGTCCACTTGCGGTAATCTCTCTAAATTGCAGAGAGAGGAGCTTCCTCTCTCTTTTCGTTTCGGATGGGGTTTGCCTCGGATCTCGACACTTGTCCACCCGATCGAACAAAAGAATTCTTGATGACGAGCGAAAGCCGGATACTCGTAATATTAACCCTTTTTTTATTCCTCGGTCTGATGGGCATATGGTCGTTCCCCTTTTTTCTGGCGAAATCTGTGGAATCATTCCTTGGCTCCAAAGCCACTCCACGGACTTTTCACTCACCCATCGACTCAGTAGTTTGCAAAGCCCCTTTTGGAGGCCTTACGCATCCTCACCCAAGCCAGCCTCCAAGATCAGTGGCCTCGAGCAGATGGGAAGAATGTAGAGTCTATCTATCCGGGTTGACCGTATAGAAAAAATCAATAATTTGAAAATTATTTTTCTAATTTCTAAGTATTTTTTTTAAAGTTTTTCGCCATCACTATCGTTAACCAATCCCCCTCTTGCTATTTTTGAGCTGCACTCGTGCATAACTAAGAACTAAGGATGGTCCCGTATCGAGCGAGCTCTGATGTTCCATCGATCCAGTGGATTCTTTGCAAATGAACTGAATCCAAACGATCAAAAAATGGTGGCTCGCAACCGAAATAAGACAGTTCGATGAGCACATTGTGAAGGACGGACCAGAATGAACTCGACCATGACGCATGATGGCCATTTAAATTTAGAGAGTGACTTCTTTCAGATTCTTGTATTGCCCATCATTAGCTGTCGGTTTGTGAAGTTATGTGGCTGGATGTCGAAGAAGCCAAGGTCGAATCGGGTCATAGTTGATAACGACCCAATCGATCAACTGTTTATGCAGGCACTTACTGTTACAGACCATGTAATGCAAAGGTTGATGTCCTGACTGAACAAAGAGCAATAAGGCCAGTGTCCCCCACATTTATACATATTGATCTAGGTACATGATGATTTTCTTACACTTTTGCCTCATTCACCCATGAAGTTCCCAATTTCTGAACTTCACTCAGGCAAAAGCCCTCCACAGTTCACCAGCAGCGCCAAGAAGGTGCTGGTGGCGCTGCTGGTGCTGGTGGCGCTGCTGGTGCTCGCCTCAACGCCGGTTCTCCTTGCTGCGATCCCCCTTTATTTGTTCGTCACCAGCATGCGTCTCAATGTCCTGTTATCTCAAGAGCTGGAGATCAGCACCCGTGTATCCAAAGCAATAGGGGAGTGGACAGGAGATGCGATGTATTTAGAGGGAAATGGGTCCATCACCCCAGTGCCGTGTACTACACCAACATGACTTGCGCTTTGATCATCGATCAGCACAACTGCCTGAAGTTTGGGAGGCCCAACACCGAGTTCTTGAAATGGCAGTGGTAGCCCAATGAGTGCGAGCTGCCTCAGTTCCACGCGGGCCGGTTCTTGGAGATAGCTCAAGGGAAATCGCTCCCGTTCAGGGGGGATTTGGTCGGGAGGAACCAAATGCGGTCGCTGCACTACCTCCTGGCCAATGTAAGTGCTGTCTCTGTGTCCTTACTCAGCTTATGCAGCATTTGCATTTGAGGCCTCCTATGGCAATAGTATTCGTCTGCATAGAGAGAATCCTGCCTCGGCTTATTGGCTGAAGCAAGTTTAAGTACAAATCAATAGTTTATAAAACCGACTTTGGCATTAAACAAGTTGGCTCTCAGATTCAAAGGATGATCTTTCAGGTGGAATTTCCTGAGGAAATATCTCACAAATACTCAATAGACACAACATACTTCAAAAGGTGCTATTTCTAGGATCACAAGTTCACGCTAGCCACCTCCTGGGCTCCATTCTTGGTAAAGTCCAGAGATGCAGACCCAGATGGTCACTCCTTGAACAGCATCATGAGCCTCTACTTGGATGAGCCCGATACACCTTGGGCTTCCTGTTGGAAAAATATTAGAATACATAAAAATAGTAATAACTGTTGTAAATACATTACAAAATATTAGAAAATAAAAATAAATATTTGAGACATGCAAGCATTGTCTTTAAAGATAATTTTGTCCCTCGTAGTACAAAACTCCGTGCATAATGCTTTAGCGGCTATCCTGTCACGCCCGAACCCCGAGACGCGTGAACATCCTGCACCTAAGCCATACAAATGCGACATTCCTGGTGGTGTCGCCGACCCATTAATTCATTATGCGCATGCGGAACGTATTATAAAAACCCCTGACAATGAAATACGGGATAGAAAAGCAGGAAGCAAAACCACAACATAACACTTTCATAATTCAACAGAATTACAAACAAAGGCCTACAGCCAAAAGTCTACAAAAGCCGCTGCTTAAAAAGGAATCGTCCTACGACCTACAAGTCGGACACGTTCTCCAGTCCTTATGACTTCACCTCGCAACTCCTCGAGCCAACCAAAGCTATATAGCCGCTCCATCCACCGGGGACCGAAATTGTAATCCCCAAACCGGGATGAGACGATGTCTCGCAAAGTTCAACCCTCTAAACCCCTATTAGAAAGCAAATACACCTGCAGGGGTGGCTTACCACCTCACACGAAGACTTACCCGTGCCTTAATTCCTTTCCCGGAGTTGTACGCTTATAATTCAACCACTCACCGATAACCAAACAACGGTGGCACAATCACATTATCAGGTCAACTCAATCACTTAGATCGTCTCGGCGATCGGTCGACTGTGCCGATTACATGTCATTCCCTAGCAAATCAATCACTACTTCCAATCACAACCCTATAGGAAGGTTTAACGACTAGTGGCAATCACGGTCCCACTCACACAATTAGAATCGGTCCCAGGCGCGACCTTTATCGTGGCGAATTACTGGCGCCCACTGGCGCGACCTTTTATCGTGGCAAATTACGGCCCCACCGGCGCGACCTTTATCGGGTGGCAAATTACGGCCCCACCCAGGCGCGACCTTTATCGGTGGCAAATTACGGCCCCACCAGGCGCGACCTTTATCGGTGGCAAAGTGCAAAGAATACTGGTCGTCGGCTGGCCACTACTTGCGACCGGGTCTATCAACCAAAGACACGACAAATTATTATTGACTTAGGACATTCCACATTTCATTCACATACTTCAATTTCAATAGTAAACCATAACGTCAAATTTCTGCATCAAAATCCAACACTTGGGTTTTTATAGCTAAAAACCCTATTTATCACAATCAACCTTCAATTTACCACATCCATTCATCAAATTCAAATTCTAAATGCACAAAGAACGATCGCACGAAATTATGAGAGTTTAGGGTCCGACAAAATTTTCGGAATTTAATAAATAATTAAATTTATTCCGAAAATAATTAAATAATAATATCCATTTTTCACGATCCACACTCAATTTATAATATCCAATCATAAATTTCAAAATCTCGACTACACTAGCCGATGACGAAATTACGAGCAAATAAGGTCCAAAAATAATTTTCGAGTTTTTTTAAATTAATAATATTTTAATGATTTTCGGAATATAATATATTATTTAATTAGAATTTCGAAACAATTAAATAAATCAAAAATAAAACACATTATGTCACATCAAGGCTTATATTAAAAATAAACTTACTTAACTTTAAACTAAACACCATTTAACTTAATTAAACACACTAATTTAATCCTCAACCAAATAAACAAATCAACCCACATAAACTCACTTAACTTAGACTAAGACACTGGGCAAGATCATTAACCTTCTAATCAAGATTTAGTGAGTTAAACTCACCGGATAATTGGCGAGCCGAAGACGCCAAAACGACGGGGCGAGGCGAGGATCGACTTTCCTCAAAGCGGGCCGAGCATCCGGGGCCGGGAAGACAGGCAAAGAGGGGCCCGAAATTCCAGATCTAAGCTGGAATTTCAGCCCTCAACCGAGGCTGGCCGGAGGGGGAAAATGGGCGGCTCGAGCGCGGAGGAGGCGGAGGAGTGGCGGCGGCGAGCTGGCGGCGACGGGCGGCGGCGAAGGGGCGGCACTCGGGCGGGGCAGCGCACGGGCGGAGCGGCGCGCGGGCGCGAGCGCGGCGCGCGGGCGAGGGCGCGCGGCGACGGCGGTCCGGCGGCGGCGGCGGCAGTCCGGCGGCGGCTGTTTCCCCTCCCCCTTCCAAGCTCCTTTGGTTGCTGGTTTTTGAAGAAAAATGCAGGACAAGAATGGAGGAAGAAAGCTACGGGAGGAAGAAGAAGAAGAAGAAGAAAGAAAGAGGGAGGAGAGAGAAGGGGGGCTTTTCTTTTCTTTTTCTCTTTTTCTTTAACCCACAAAAATAGCCCCCCATGTGATGTCATACCCCACTAAGTTCAACCCTCCAAAATCTTGGTCAGGTGGGCCCATTTCATTTTTCGCCGCCTAAAATCTCGCGCGAATTTTCAAATCCAATCATTCTCGTCCGGTGAGCTCAATTAAATTCCATAAAATTCATACATGATCCTCATAAGGTATGTGACACCCCAGGACTTCCAATTTCTTAATTCGCCACAATTTCACGGTTAATTTCATTTCAAGCGCGATATTAGCGCGTCCCGACCTACCAGGTTAGCTTTTAGAAATTTTTATGCGGTCGACCTGTGGTTGATAAATCTCAAGCCACAATGTACATCTACACTTGTGGCGGCGGCCCGGTTGTCGTGAAAATCTCGAGGTTTCAAATACGGACACAGGGGACCCAATCGACGAAAAAGTCGGTCCAGGTCCGCCCGACAAGAATAGTGTGATCGGTGGAATCACCCACACCCGATCACACGCTCTGTCGAGCCAACCTATCTCCGCTTCTAATCGATTTTTAATCGTGCCATAATGACCCTCCCAGATTAGCCCGGTCGAAAGGTCGTTTCTGGTCAAATTCTCAGTCGATGCATTAGAATCTCTTAACTGGCTTCACCGATAGGCGGTTTTTTTCACGAGTGTGGCCAACTAGGAAAGGAACTATATGCGTGTTGATGAAATGCCCGTCTCAATTTACTAAAAATAAAATTGGAAAAATCGGGATGTCACAATCCTCCCAAGATATAACATACTTTCTTCTATATTCCGTACTGAATATTAGAAGAAACAAAACAATGTTATGTGTATAACCCAGCAAAAAGAAAAGGAAAAATATGAGAACATAATGCATCTTCAAAAATTGTGGTTTGAAGTTTAATTTATATTTAAACAAGAGAAAGAGAGAGCCATTAGGAGACCATCATAAATCAATTGGTAATTAAAAGAATGACCATTATCATTATAAAATTATGAAGAGTTTATGAAGTAATAAATCAAAAGTTATAAAGTCATTAGACGGTCGTTTTAAAGCGGTTAGAAAGTCGTTATATGGTCGTTGTAAAACCATTACAAAAATGGTGACTTTAATGATGGTCTAAGTTAGGCTATGAACCAACCCTAGAAAAAATGAAATATAATTCACGAAAATCATTGTGAAATTTAAAACTTCTATGAACCAAGACTTTCTTTTTGTGAATTATAATTTTCATCGATCGCATTACACTCTCACAAACTTTGTTGTTCAAACGTAGTTTTGCACTAATATGCCATGTGCATGCTTAGTTTATTCATAAGTACTTTAGAGATTATCATCAATAATTCTCAAAGGAGCGGCCCCGATTCCATCAAGTGTATTATGCAGCTTAATACACCACTAATAATGACTATGGAATTTTATTAAGAGCTTAGCTTAACCTCTTTTTCTTTTCTTTTTTACAGTTTTGCACTATTTTCACCTTATGAGAAACACAAATTTTTTTAATAGTGCACTAGATTAACAAGTGACTTGTTATTACCCATATGAACCTAATTCATGGGATTGTTAATTACATAGGTTGGGTTACCATCATTGTTGATTTTCTTCAATTGGCTTGATCCCATTCCCCTCTATGTATAGTCAAAGGATTGGCCAAAATCAATTCTGACTTAAAATAATCGATCGATATAAATCCTTTTTTTTTTTTGTAAGGAATTACTTTACAACATCATGTCTTAGCCAAACATCTCTTTTTACAATTGAAAGTTTCATTCTTTGCAATGGCTATTGCCTTTTGGCAATCACAATGTCTAGACATAGGTGTCATTTCATTTCCATAGGAAACATACGCTAAGAAATTTCTCAACTACTCAACCTCAATTTTAATTTAAGTTTGAGAAATCCTCAATTTTAATTTGAGTTTGAGAAATTTTTCTTCTTCCCAAGAACTTGAGTAGTTCTTCAATCACCAAAATAAATATTTTCTTCTCCTTCCTTACTAGAAGTTAGGAGGATAAAGCATTATGTTTTTAACATATATGCCTGGTAGCACCTGAGTCTACCTCCAATTCTTTTGCATTTGCCAAAATATTGGCTTGGAAAATGACTATTATAATTACATCATCAAATCATCTGCTTCAATCAAGTCAAATTTTGGTTTAGTAGGATTGTCATTTCCTCCACAATTTTGTTTGGTTGATTTCAAAGTTACATCATCTCCGCCAAGGGTGAACACATATCTTATAGTGGCTTTTGTCTCATATGAATTCGAGATCCAATTAACATCACTGTATCCTTTTAATACAACGAAAAATTCACTATGTATGATGACCTAATTTATGGTTCCTCAAATAATGTAAAAATCCAATCCAAGAACACCTTCACCAATTTATTTATATGTCAAAATTGACGTGTTCAAGCTTGTGGTGATTTTATAAGTCAGATAATATGGTTTTGAGGTTTTGAGGTATCGACCAAAATATATATATATATAAAATATATATATATATATATATATGTGTGTGTGTGTGTGTGTGTGTGTGTGTGTGTGTGGTTTTGAGGTCTTGTTTTGAGCCTAATTGGGGCGTCATGCACCTTGTCAACAACGAGATTCCCGATGACCTAATCGAGTGTGTCGAGAAGGGTGGGGAGGTGTTCTTCAACCTCCCGATCAAGGAGAACGAGAAGTATGCCAATGACCAGGGCTCTGAGAAGGTGGGACGCGCGGAGAAAAATAGAGGAAGCATCGTGGGTTGGGCGTTGTTCTTCTCTAAGAAAGAAAGAGAAAAAGCCCTGAAAATTGAAATGAAGAAAGAGAAACTTTCAAGTAGGAGTTTGGTATTTACTACGTTGTCCTTTTTTTTTTGCCACCAAGCTGAGCCAAGTCAAGCCAGCCAATTGACCTTAGTGGCCACCCTTTCAACTTGGAAGGGGGAGGTGGGGGATTCGAATCCCCACCTTCTCAGGGGGGATTGGGGTGAGGACGAATTAAGTTTCATGAGTGGGTTTCGACTCCCACGCCCTACAAGGAGGCAGGGCAAAAGTCTGAGAGTGAGAGTTAGAATAGGAATAGAGTAGAACCGATCAAAAAAAAAAAAAAGCAAGCCAATTGAGAAACAAAGCATTTATATTTTCCAATGGGTCCCACTCACAAGACATGTGTCAATATTTGAGTGGCACATGCACGCCATGTGAGCGGATGACGTGATGCGCTCATACCATTGAATATTTTCTCAAAGTTTGGACATTCTCAATGATGATACTTGCAGTAAATGTCATCCAAAAGTCATTCCATTATCTTTGTTTTTGAATCACTTTGCCTTTATCCTAGGAATCAAGTTTAGCATGCCTTTATCCTAGGAACCAAGTTTAGCATGTCCTTCAAGACTTTTTCCTCTTTTGTCTGTATGTCCTATCTTTTTCAATCTTCCGCTCCATATTCCATGACTTCACATTCACTAGCTCTCTCTCTCACCCTTCCTTGCCTTAGAAGGATTCCAGGAGTTCCCTTGCGTTGATCCTTTACTTTCTAAATTCACATTCCCAAATCCAATTTAAATTGCCTTCTCATTCCCTTCCCCGACATCACTTCCAACTCTATCTCTTTCCAACTTTCTCTTTCCACTCGAAAAGACAAAAAAACATCAATATCGACTCACCAACTCCATTTCAATGGTCCTTGTCCTCATCCTAAGTCTTCACTAAATTCGTCCCTGTAAAAATCTCATTCCCTTTGAGATCCCATCAACAGAAGACCCTTTGAATCGGGATCGAGAAAGAAGCCCACGAGCAATCAGTTTTTGGTGTTTTGATAGCGACCCAATCATACCTTTCAAGAGTTTTTTTTTTTTTTTTCAGTCCTCAGGTTTCACTTTCCTAGTTCACTGTAATAATCCATTTCCTTCTTTTTCTCCTCTTTCACTAGCGAGTCATCTTCAATCAGATAAAAAGAAAAAAGAAAGCGTGTAACGACTTGCCAACCAGCAAACAAACAGAAAATTCAATTATGGGGAACACCTACAGTTATACAACCAATACTCTTCCTCCTTTGGCGCCATTGGAGAAGCAAGGGGCAGCGGCGGAGGCGGCGGCGAAGGCGGCGGCGGCGGAGGCGAAGGCGGCGGCGGCGGAGGCGGCGGCGGCGGCGGCGCGCAGCGAAGGCGACGGTGGCAAAGGCGAAGGCGGTGGCGGCGGTGTCGGCGTTGGAGGCAGCGGAGGCGAAGGTGGCAGTGGCAAAGGCGGCATGGGCGGCGAAGGCAAAGGCGGCGGTGGCGGAGGCGGCAGCGGCGGGGCCAGCGGAGGCGGCGGCGGAGGCGCGTCGGCGGAGGCGGCGGCGGCAAAGGCGGCGGCGGTGGCAGCGTTGGCGAAGACGGGGAGGCGGCGTCGGCAAAGGCGGTGGCGTTGGCGAAGGTGGCGTACGCAGCGTCGGCGTTGGCGGAGGCGGCGGAGGCGTCGGGGAAGGCAGCGGAGGCGGCGGAGGCGAAGGCGACGGCGTCAGCGATGGCGGCGGAGGCGGCGACGGCAAAGGCGGAGGCGGTGGCGAAGGAGAAGGAGGCAACGCGGCCCGCGGCAAAGGAGAACGAGGCAACGGCAATGGCAAAGGCGGAGGCGGCAGCGAAGGAGAAGGAGGTAGCGGCGGCGGCGGAGGCAGAGGCGACGGCGGTGGAGGCAAAGGCGGCGACGGTGGAGGCAGCGGCGGCAGAGGCGGCGTCAAAGGCGGCATCGGCGAAGGTGGCAACAGCGGTGGCGGAGGTGGCGTCGGCGAATGCAGCGGAGGCGGCATCGGCGAAGGCGGTGAAGGTGGCGGCAGGCGAGGCGGCGGGGCGGAGGCGAAGGCAGTGGCGGCGGAGGCGGTGGCAGCGGCGACGAAGGCGGCGTCGAGAGGTGGCGGAGGCAAAGGCGGTGGAGGTGGAAGTAGCGGCGGCGAAGGCGGCGGCAGCAGCGGCGGAGGCGGCGGTAGAGCGGTAGAGGCAGCGGCGGTGGCGGCGGGAGGCGGTGTCGAAGGCGGCGTTCGCGAAGGCGGCGGCGGCGGCGGCGGCAGAGGCGGCGGCGGTGAAGGCAGCGGAGGCGGCGTCGGCGGAGGCAAAGGCGGAGGCGGCGAAGGCAAACGCGGCGTTCCCCTTCGTCTTGCCGCGCGTCGAGTCCCCATTCCTCCCTAATCCTTCACCCTTCTTCTCACCGAGCCTCCTCTCTGCCCCGCTCCCGACCAACTCCTTCTTCCAAAACTTCGCTCTCAACAATGGCGACCAAGCCGAGTACATCCACCCCTACCTCATCAAGCCCTCCCCGTCCTCTGTCTCCGTCTCGTTCCCTTCTCGCGTCGCCACTTCCACCTCTTTGTACCAAGTCTTCAATGCTGACCTCACCATCTCTGCCATCTCAAGTGACGATGCCACGCACGGCTCATCTCCGGAGGCTCTGCGGTACGTTATCTCCTCGTACAGCGACCTCGGCGTCACGTTGGACTTTGCGGCTTTGAACCTGAAGTTCGTCCTCATTAGGGGAGCCCCTACTTGACTCGCTTGGTCAACCGCGGGACCGAAGTTGCGATCTCCACGATTCACGTGATCCTCTCGCTATCTTCGAACAAGTAGTCGCACCAAGCATACTTTGAAGCTCAACAACAATCAGACTTGGCTTGTTTACACTTCCTCCCCGATCGAGTTTCGAGTCACGGTCTCAATGCAATTACTTCGGAAGGTTTTCGGGGTTATTAGGATTGCTTATTTGCCCAATAGTGGATCATTTAGCGAGGAGGTTTTGGATAAGTTCAGTTCTTCGTATGCTCTTTCTGGTGATGCAGTGTTGACTAGGCCATTTTCCTTGGAGTACAAATGGGAGAAGAGAGGATGGGGGGATCTGCTCATGCTCGCGCACCGCCGCACGTTCGACTTTTTGTCTCGCGAGGATTGCCGTGTCACTGTGTTGGAGGATTTTAAGTATAGGAGTATCGATGGAGATCTTGTTGGCGTGGTTGGAGATTCCTGGGTGTTGAGATCTAATCCTGTCTCTGTTACTTGGCATTCAATCAGAGGCCTCAAGGAGGAGTCGCACAATGAAATCATTCAAGCCCTCCGTAGGGATGTGGAGTCCCTTAATCCAGCTGCAATAACGACAGCTTCATCTTATTCTTATGGGAAATTGATCGCTAGAGCAGCGAGGTTGGCTTTGATTGCTGAGGAGGTGTGTTATCCTGAAGTTATCCCGGCGATCGGGAAATATTTGAAGAGCACCATAAAATCATGGTTGGATGGGACTTTTAGTGGTAATAGATTCTTGTACGATGCGAAATGGGGTGGGATTATCACCAAGCTAGGATCGACCAATCCTGGTGAAGATGTTGGCTTCGAGTTGTACAATGCTCATCACTATCATTTAGGGTATTTCCTTTATGGAATTGCTGTTCTTGCCAAGATTGATCCTGTATGGGGAAGGAAGTACAGGCCTCAAGCTTATTCACTGATGGCGGATTTCATGAACTTGGGGAAAAGATGGAATTCCTATTATCCGCGTCTGAGGTGCTTCGACCTGTATAAATTGCACTCCTGGGCTGGTGGATTGACTGAATTTGCAGATGGGCGGAATCAAGAGAGCACAAGCGAGGCTGTGAATGCTTACTATTCAGCTGCTTTAATGGGATTAGCCTATGGAGACACCCATCTTGTCACCGTCGGGTCCACGCTCGTTGCAATGGAAATTCAGGCAGCTCAAACATGGTGGCATGTTAGAGAAGACAATAATTTATATGAGGAAGACTTCACTAGGGAGAACAGGGTGGTGGGTGTTATGTGGGCTAACAAAAGGGACAGTGGTCTTTGGTTTGCCGGGGCGGAGCGAAGAGACCGTAGGCTTGGAATTCGGGTTTTGCCTCGTCGCCCATCACCGAGGTTCTATTCTCGATGTCCGAAACAAAGCAGTGGTGGATTGGACATACCCAACACTGAACAGGGAGGGAATTGAAGGATGGAGAGGATTTGTGTGTGCCTTGGAAGGGATTTTTGACCAAGGTAGCGCGCTGGAAAAAGTGAGGAGCTTGAGCAGTTTTGATGATGGGAACTCTATTTCGAATCTTCTATGGTGGATTCATAGTAGAGGTGATGAAGAAGAGACATGATGCAGGGATGGAGAAAAGTACTATTGGTTTGGTCACTATTGTCACTGAAATTCTTATTTCGGGGACGGATTCAATTGCTTTAATAAGATATTATATTTGGAGTATTCATGTACTTATGTGAGGATTGCTTTGTGCCCTGTGTATCTATCTTCAGAATAAAATGATTCACTAGCTCTGCTTCTCTCTGTGACCCTTCATTATTGTCCCACATCGCTACAATTTCATTATTCACTTTGTCGAACATTTTCCTGCTTTTAAGATGTTCGTTGATATAAGTTAAATCTCTTGCATTTTGTTTGAATAAATCAGTGACGAGTTCGATGCATTATGCGCTTTGATGCCACTTTAGGAGCCCATGGAATCCGATTTAGAATCGGTCCATTGGTAAAAAGAAATAAATCATATCTCATAATTTCACCGAATCTTAGTGTCTCAGACCTTGGGAATAATTTCCGATAGAATCAATTTCTTTTCGATTCAATAATGACTATGAAAATCTTAAATTTTATGTTGACCGGGTCACTTTAATTCACACGTAATGATTTATAAATAATCGATTTTACTTTGATATGATACTTAAATGGCGAAAAAAAAGGTTATAACACTCAAATGAATATCATTTAAAAATTATAACCCTTTCATCGTTTTTCTCCTTATCGTAACTACTTTTGCTCGAAGAAATTTTGCCATAGGTTTATACGTGCGTCGTCCCAAAATATCCGATCGATGTCTGACGAACATTTTCCTGATGATGGTAGGTGGAATGTCCGATCGATGTCTCGCACGTGCCGGACGAGCACTACAGGCGCCCGAGGTATTCGACCTCCAACTTTCTGCTCCCCAACTTTTGGACATCCCACCTGGTCCAGTCCACGCAAAACGGACCCGAACGGGACGCTAGTTCCATCGCCCGCTGGTCTTCTACTTGATTTTTGGACGATGGCTTTTCTTGTTGGGCAAGGGAAATCGGAAAAATTGGTTGTCCTCTATTTTTTTGTTTCGGTGGTTCCATCAGAGCGAGTTTATTCAAGAAATAAAATTATTTTCATGTACTGGCCATAAATATGTGTCCTTGATACGTGGAAAAAAATACCAAAATAGTAATATTTCAATTAAATCAATTTATTCTTAAAATTTTCATATTGATTCCAATTTTTATCGAAAATTATTAATGTGGATGCCGGCGATCATTTAGCAAGCTGACATTGGAGTGGACATTTTTTTAATATATATATTTTTAATTTTTCTTCCTTTTTCTTTCCCTACTCCTTCTGCCAATGGCTGGTTGTCGACAATTTAACTTCATCCATTTATTTGAATCCTAAATAGAATACAACAAAGGGAATGACTTACCATTCTAAGGCTCTGTTTGTTTCCTTTCAAATAATTAATTTGATAAAAAAATATTTTTAATCTTCTCTTATTCTAATATTTAATTCGTGTAAATCTATGGTGTAATTCATATTTAGATGCACTAAGCTGTTACATTATATTTAATTTTCATGATAAAAAAAAAAAGCTCTTATTCTAATCAATCAATATAAATTTTGGTGAGTGATTAAAGATTTATTAAGGTATGATTTTAAATAAATTCATACGTATATTTTTTGTAAAATAAATCAAAATCCACAACCTTCGCTTCTTGAGACATATGGCGTGCGCCTGCCATTGCTGTCGGAGCTTTAACTCTGACGGGGCTTAAAAAAAAACATGGAAAAAAACACGACATAAACGACAAAAGAACATTGGCCTCGAAAGACTAAAAATATATCAAATGCTTCGATTCCATATATGAAGTCCTCAACGATGACCTCATATTTTATGTCGTGAAAAGTAAGTAATTAAATAATAAAATAAATCAAAAACGAGATTTATATTATTCGATCGTAGTAACCTACATTATAGGAAGAGTGGTAACGAATTATACTATAAATCAAGCGATATAACGAAGATTACAATCAGACTCGGATCAAGTCGGGTTTTGTACAATGACTCAAACTCAAAGCATAATATGAACAAAAATCCCTCTGCAATAGTTGCACACATCGAAACCGGTGTTATGAGAAAATGAGAACTAGAACAATGTTCCCCAAAGTACGTTTAACCAATTTTGATTGGACCTAAGGATGATTGTCACTTGTCATTAGAATAAACCGTTTGGTTCTTGAAAAAGCTTTTGTTCGAAATAGAACAAACCATGGTCTGTTATGTGATACTTGACGAGGAGCCTTGATACATGCATTAGACATAATCAATTTATAGATAAAGTTGCATGCTAACTGACTATTTGTTCAACAATTGTTGCCTTGCCAAGGGGAAATTAAAGGAGCATGGCAATGAATAATTTGGTTGCGCATGTGGTATATGATCAATGTCTTAACTTAATCAAACCCACCAGATACACTTGAAAGATACCAACCAAATTCTACCCTATGTGATGCAAAACATAATCCTAACAACTGATTATAGTAATGCTAGTGTCCCTATGCAGGAATAGTTAATTTCTTGTACTAAACGTTTACCTCGATCAATTGCGAACATGAAGTTCCCAATCTCTGAGCTCTATTCAATGAAAAAGCCCACTACAGAGCACCATCATCAGCAACAAGAAGGCACTGTCGCTCGACTCAACACTGATTCTTCTCCCCGCGTTCCCTCTTTATTTGTTTGTCATCAGCTAGCTTCCAGATATCCAACCATCAATGGAGTTGAAAAGAAGAGAGCAAGTGGAGAAGAGATGCGACGCGTTTAGAATGGGTCGATAACCCCAATGGCATGTACTATACCAATGTGAATTGACCTTCGATCATTGATCAGCACAACTATCCGAAATTTGGATTCCCGACACTGAGTTCTTGAAGGGAAGGTGGAATCCTAAAGGGCGTGAGCTGCCTCAGTTCAACGCGGGCCAATTCTTGGAGATGGTTCGAGGGAAATCGATCGTGTTTGTTGGCGATCCGATAGGATGGAACCAAATGCAGCCATTGTTATGTCTCCTGGGTGGTGTAAGTGCTCTCAGCGTCACTTAGCGCGTGCATGACAAAATTTATATTTCTTTAATTTTTTTCTTCGGAAAAGGTTTGCAAATAAATGTAAATCCATTTGATAACTCAATTTCATTTTCTTATTTTTAGAATAGATTTCTATTCTAGAAATAAATTTAAAGTAGAAATCGAAGCTAAATTTTTAGCTTTTCTATTTCGGAACAAAATTGAGAAATAAAAATTATTCTCATAATTCACTCTTGTCACTAGGCGCTGCCCACTCGCTACCATGGGACGTCGGCTGCTTGCCACCGGATGCTAGCCGCCGCCACCGAGAAATAAAAGTTTATTCTGTTATCAAACAAATTTTTGTTTCTAAAACAGAAATTTTGAATCGTTATCAAATGTGTTTCTTTACTTAAAAAATCGTCTAGGGAATATAAATTGAGAAATTAATTTTTGATCAGAAATTGATTTTTGGAATAGAAATGTTATCATGCGTGCTCTTAATTTCTTGGCTTTCGTAGCATTTGCATTTAAGGGCCTCTTTTGGCTAGTGAACTTTTTTGCATAGTGACTAATGCTTCAGCTGTTGTCACGAGTCGACAGTTCTTTGGTCGCGAAATAACCCGTGCGGCACTTGGTGAGCCGACAACACCAAGCCATTCTTCCTCCTTTAGTTATTCGTAAGAACAGTTCGGCAAATTGCATTTTCGTATCGAATCATACCCCGCCTAGTGTAGCTCGGTAATCCAATCCATAGAGCGAGATAACATATCACTTTGGGCATAATAACTAGTTTCAACCTATTATGACCTTATTAAAAGAGCGGCATCAACTCTCGATTAGTTGTGCACGAGGAGCGAACCTGCATTCAGAGCTCCGAAGGATATATTCATTCTATCCTAGAATTCTTAATATCAACCGTCCCGACACAACTCTCATAGACTAGTTGTATTCATGTCCTTTACATCACTATCTCTTCAATTAGTAACCCCATCGTCCACTCATAAGGGCACACGAGTATGGGAAAAATCATGGACCTTGACATTCTCTCCTACTCATTTCCGCAACACCCTCATCACAGGATGTTATGTCGGTTCCTTGTGTTTCCCAACCATCAATACCATTCCCTGGGACTTACATAGATGGCAATGCTCGTCTAACAAAATAGGCCACCCCGCTCCATTAGCAACTTCCCTCAATTAACATCGATCGCAAATCTTCAGTCATTTGTGCTCCTTGACAAGTATGGCATCCCCAACCAACTATGCTCCCTTGGTAACACCTTCTTTCCCTTACTTAACTCCTCCTGATCTCTGTAGACCAATGGAGGGTTCTTCCCTTGTTGGAATGTGATAATAGACCTCTTCTTAAGATTCGTCGATTGATCTGGGAACATTATCCTTATCTAGTGAGCAATTCAGTCCCTTCCTACACCCCATTGCCATTCTAGAAGGTAGACGAGAGTTGCACGTTGTTCGAGCCCTCTTGGCCTCGACAATCACTCTCCGCCCTCGTAGGCTTTCCCTAAATCAACCACCTACTGGAGGGATCTTGCTCTATTGTCATTTCTCATGAGTCGACAGTTTCTTGGCCGTGGAATAACCTGTATGGCGCCTGGTGAGCCAAGAACACCAGCTCGGCCTTCCTTCTTTAATTATTCTCAAGATAATCTGTATGGTGCCTGGTGAGCCAAGAACATTAGCTCGGCCTTCCTTCTTTAATTATTCTCAAGAACAGTCTAGTGAATTGCATTTCCATTTTGGATTGTACCATGCCCATATAGCTTGGGCATCCAGCACAACGACTGGTTTCAGTCTACCATGGTCTCATTAAGAGAGCTAGATTAACTCTCAACTAGTTTGTGCATGTGAGGACAATGTTGCATTCGGAGCTTCATTGAGTTATATTTGTTCTATCTTAAAACTCCTTGCACCAACTGTCCCAATGCCACTCTCACAGACCAATTGTTTTCATCTCCTCTATATCAACTCACTCTTTATCCGATAATCACAAGCTCCACTCACAAAGGCACATGAGTATGGGAGAATCACGGATGCTGACACAAGCATGCAAGGTTGTGTTCAATAGTTTTTCAGTGATGATGATTCGAATTGAAGCTAATTATGTAGGTCTTCGTTCGGACGCTAGCACATTTGCTCTTGAAAATGGCATTTCTTTGACTTCTCTGGGAAAGAATGTGAACGAAATGAAGAAGTCTTTTGTTTCTAATGATGTGGAATTCTAGATTTGGAAATGGCGATTGGATTTCTTTTTCTTTTTTTAATGCTATAAGAAATAACGAGACTATTTACGGGCGACACAATAAAGCTCAAGGGACACGATTTCGAGTTCTACTAAACTCAAGTAGAGGAGTTCAGGGTGGCCGAAAGGGGGGAATCGAGAGGGACTTGACATTTTGACTTCTGGATACCATCGAGGCCTGATCCTTAGACCGATGGATGCCTCAATCGACGCGGGCGTTTGTCGGATTGGAACATGACGGCGGTCGATTGCGAGCACTGGTGCGTGCCTGGTCCTATCGACATGCGGAATGATTTCTTTTTCCATTTTATGAAGTCAGAATGTCGAGTGTCTCTTCAGGTCAAAAGAAGGGTGCGTGATAATGATGATGGGGAAAAATGAACCCTTTCGTCCTCACTTGAATACTCATAACATGCATCATATTTTGAGAGCAACAGAATTTCATATGATAAATCTATCCACATATATTAGTAAAATCTATATAGGTAACTCTATCAATAGAATTTTAGAATCCGTGCGATCTTCGAATTTGGTAACATTGGTTACTTGAGTTTTTCTCTTTAATTGATGCTTTCTTGCCGAACCGAATTGCGTGACCTGCCCTTTTTCTTTTCCCAAAGGGAAGTGAAAGAAGGATTGGAGTTTGAACATCCTCGACGATTATACCTGCAGCAAATGTCGCTCGAAAGCCATTCCGTTACCTTTTTTTATTCTTCTCATCACTTTGCCTTTATCCTAAGAAACAAATTTTGCAGGTCCTTCGAGGCTCTTTCCTCTCTTGCCTGTACATCCTATCTTTTGTAATCTTCCACACCATCTTCCATGACTCTACCTTCACTAGCTCTGTCTCCCTTCCTTGCCTTCGAAAAATTCTAAGAGTTCCCCGACGTTGATCCTTTACTTCCGATTCATATTCCCAAATCCATTTTAAATTGCCTTCCCTGTCCCTTCCTCATCTTCACTTCCGAACCAATCCCCTTCCAACTCTCTCTTTCCATTCGAAAAGAGAAAAAAAAAACATCGATATCGACCAGCTCCATTTCCATCGTTCCCGTCCTCATCCCAAGTCTTCATTTAATTTCTCCCGGTAAACACCTCCTTCCCTTTTCGATCCCATCAAAAATAGCCATCGAGCAATCGATTCGTGGTGATTCGGCTGCTACCCTGTCAAAAACATCATACCTTAAAGAGTTCTTTCAGCCCTCAGGTTTGATTTTCCTACTTCATTGTAATAATCAATTTCCCTTTTTTTCTCAATTTTCTCTAGTGAGTCATCCCTAGTTGAGGAAAAATTAAACGAAAAAAGAGAAAGGAAAAAAGGAAAAATCTGTTAAACGCTGGTAACGAACCCACTAACCACCAAATAGATAATTAATTTAAATAATGGGGAAGAGATTTCTGCGAAAAGTCAAAATCTTCGTCTGCGAGCCTTTTGGCAAACGCCGTCCTTCTTCTCCTCCTCCCCCACCACCTCCTCCTCCTCCTCCTCCTCCATCCCCACCACCTTCACCGCCGCCGTCACCGTCGCCGCTCCCCACGTCTTTGCCAAAGCCCAAGTTCCCCTTCGTCTTCCCACGCGCCGAGTCCACGGTCCTCCCCGATCCTTCTCCCTTCTTCTCACCGAGCCTCCTCTCCGCCCCGCTCCCGACGAACTCTTTCTTCCAGAACTTCACTCTCAACAATGGCGACCAGGCTGAGTACATCCACCCCTACCTCGTCAAGCCCTCCCCGTCCTCTGTCTCCATCTCATTCCCTTCTCGCGTCGCCTCCTCCGCCTCTTTGTACCAAGTGTTCAACGCCGACCTCACTGTCTCTGCCATTTCGGGCGACGACACTGCACGCGGCGTGGTGCCGGAGGCGCCGCGGCACATAATCTCGTCGTACAGCGACCTCAGCGTCACGCTGGACGTTGTGACTTCGAACCTAAGGTTCGTCCTCGTCAAGGGGAGCCCCTACTTGACCTGCTTGGTCGACCATGGGACGGAGGTCGCGATCTCAACTATTCACGCGATCCTCTCGCTTTCTTCGAACAGTAGCTGCACCAAGCATACTTTGAAGCTCAACAACAATCAGACTTGGCTTGTTTACACTTCCTCGCCGATCAGTTTTAGTCACGGTCTCAATGCAATTACTTCTGGAAGGCTTTCGGGGGTTATTAGGATTGCTTGTTTGCCTGACGGTGGATCACTTAGTGAGGAGGTTTTGGATAGGTTCAGTTCTTCTTATGCTCTATCTGGTGATGCAGTGTTCACTAGACCGTTTTGTGTGGAGTACAAATGGGAGAAGAGAGGATGGGGGGATCTGCTCATGCTCGCGCACCCGCTCCACGTTCGACTTTTGTCTCCTGAGGACTGCCGTGTCACTGTGTTGGAGGATTTTAAGTATAGGAGTATCGATGGTGATCTTGTTGGTGTAGTTGGAGATTCCTGGGTGTTGAGATCTAATCCAGTCTCTATTACTTGGCATTCAATCAGAGGTGTCAAGGAAGAGTCACGCGATGAAATCATCCAAGCCCTTCGTAGGGATGTGGAGTCCCTTAATCCAGCTGCAATAACGACAGCTTCATCTTATTCTTATGGGAAATTAATCGCTAGAGCGGCAAGGTTGGCTTTGATTGCTGAGGAGGTATGTTATCCTAAAGTTATCCCAACCATCGGGAAATATTTGAAGAGCACCATAGAACCATGGTTGGATGGGACTTTTAGTGGTAATGGATTCTTGTATGATGCGAAATGGGGTGGGATTATCACCAAGCTAGGATCGACCAATCCTGGTGAAGATGTTGGCTTCGGGTTGTACAATGCTCATCACCATCATTTAGGGTATTTCCTTTATGGAATTGCTGTTCTCGCCAAGATTGATCCTATATGGGGAAGGAAGTACAGGCCTCAAGCTTATTCACTGATGGCAGATTTCATGAACTTGGGGAAAAGATTGAATTCCAATTATCCGCGTTTGAGGTGCTTCGACCTGTATAAATTACACTCCTGGGCTGGTGGATTGACTGAATTTGCGGATGGGCGGAATCAGGAGAGCACGAGCGAGGCTGTGAATGCTTACTATTCGGCTGCTTTAATGGGATTAGCATATGGAGACACCCATCTTGTTGCTGTCGGGTCCACGCTCGCTGCAATGGAAATACAAGCAGCTCAAACATGGTGGCATGTTAGAGAAGGCGATAATTTATATGAGGAAGACTTCACTAGGGAGAACAGGGTGGTGGGTGTTCTGTGGGCTAACAAAAGGGACAGTGGTCTTTGGTTTGCCGATGCGGAGCGGAGAGACTGTAGACTTGGAATTCAGGTTTTGCCTCTATCGCCCATCACTGAGGTTCTATTCTCAGATATCCAGTTTTCGAAACAGCTGGTGGATTGGACATACCCGGCACTGAACAGGGAGGGAATTGAAGGATGGAGAGGATTTGTGTGTGCCTTGGAAGGGATTTTTGACCAAGGTAATGCGCTGGAAAAAGTGAGGAGCTTGAGCGGTTTTGATGATGGGAACTCTATTTCGAATCTTCTGTGGTGGATTCATAGTAGAGGTGATGAAGAAGAGACAGGATGCAGGGATGGAGGAAAGTACTGTTGGTTTGGTCACTATTGTCACTGAAATTCTTATTTTGAGGACGGATTCAATTGCTTTAATAAGATATTCTAGTTGGAGTATTCATTTACTTATGTGAGGATTGCTTTGTTTCCTGTGTATCTATCTTCAAAATAAAATGATTCACTAGCTTTACTAGCTTTGCTTCTCTATGTGACCATTCATTATTGTCTCACATCGCTACAATTATATTATTCACTTTGACGAAAACTTTCTTGCTTTTGACATGTTCGTTGATATCAATTAAATCTCTTGCACCCTGCTTTAGTAAATCAGTGATGAGTTATATTGCACGCACATGTTTCTCGGTGCATTGTGCGCTTTGATGCCACTTTAGGAGCCCATGAAATTCGATGTAGAATATGTTCATTGAAAAAAGAAGTAAATCATATCTCATAATTTCACCAAATCTTATTGTCTCTGGTCTTGTGAATAATTCCCGATTGAATCCATTTCTTTTTTATTGAATAATGACAACGAAAGTCTTAGATCTTATATAAACTAGTCACTTTAATTCTAAAACTTTTTGTTAGATCATTTATGTCCTAAAATTTGTTCCAGTTTATGGTTTGAGTCCTTTTTTTATCTAGTTTTAAATGGAAGGAAAGTCTACATGGAATTCTTTCTTATGAACTTTTCATTTTTTTGGACTCATGGTGATGATGCGACACTAGTGAATGTCATATGAAAAAAAGTCGACAAAAGGAATAGAAGAAAAATAATAATAATAAAATGATGGTGGAAGCTAGAAGCGTGTTTAGATTATTATTTTTTTGGCCATCGGAGAGGGTCATAGTCCTCTCTCCAAGAAAGGGCGGGGGGCTGCTTCCCCGGTGGTGGCAAGTGGTGTCGCCACCACTACGAGAGTGATTTCTGTTGTATTGTACTTGGTAAGAATAGTGTAAGTGTAATTATTTTCACACGATATTCACTTAAATATAATTTTTTTTCTTCACTTAAGTGCCACAAATTTTAAAAAATTGATCACTTCAATATCATCGGCGATTTGTCTTGCCAAAAATTCCAACATCGATGCCTATCATCTAACGTGGCTTCGCCAGTACTGACATGAATAATTTTTAAATAATTTTTTATAATTTTTATTTTCCTTTTTTCTTTGTCATTTTTTAGGACCGGCGAAGGTCACTGACCTTCGCTAGCTGCAAAGCCCTCACCCAGAGCTAGCAAGGGCTTTTGTGGCCTCACCTGCAGCCACGAAGACGTTAGGTAGAAATCACTGGGTGAGGGCTGCCTCGTCCTCGTACACAAAGGCCCATTGTGACATCCGGATCATTGCTCAACAAAGCTGCGCAGTCTTGGGCACTAAGCTCGCCACCATACCATATCACCCGATCATCGCACCACCTCATTGCACAACACCTCGTCGCCGTGTTACAGTTGCACCGCCACCTTGCCCCACCAAGTACAATACAACATGTGTCTAATTGCCCCACCAAGTGGGCTACATAGGTTGATTTCCGTATGTCGAGGTCGATTTCCTTGAGTTTTAAGCGTGTTGATTGATTTCGTGTCTAATTGCGCTCGTCGACGGTTTCAGTATACATGTGTTGTAAGGGTTGTTGAATTTCTAGTTCACAAAAATTATGGATAACCGATAAAAAAAAAAAAAAAAAACTATGGATATGGTGTCAGAATGCTAGATGCTGAAATGCGTACTGGATTGAATTTAATTGACACGAATCTTGGACAGATCCGAGGTTACGACTGTTTGCGGGTCAATTTACTGTAGGCCGAATTTTGCCAATTTTCTGTAGGTTTTTGTGGTACAAATTCGATGGGACCTTCTTCATGAAAGTTGCGCGTTATGCCTTGTTCTACAACATACTTTAATTTCAGAATTTTCGGACTTTGTATATGCAAAATATATTTCAAAAACTATGCGAGTTCAAAATTATTTTTATAAGCTATTTCCAAACCTTTTCTCAGTTAAGGATTTTTGATAAACAATTTGGATTAATGTCCTTCCGCATCTTAAACTATAAGGTGAAATTTTTCCATCATTTTTGGAGTTCAATTAGGCATCCAAAATGCCATTTCCTGAACCTGCTGTAACCTGTCTTCGTGCCCTATTTTGATCCGAAATGCAGAAAATTATTAGGACCCTTACAAGCTAAACTGGACCTTGAGTTCCTCATGAAAAACGTTCCTCGGAGTCCCATCCACGTCATGTTAAAGTTATGTGATTTTTGAAACTGATTTGCTTGGCGAATACCCTTGATTTCTACGGATGGGCAAGCTACCCTTTTTCTTTCAATTTTGGATAAACTCTTGTTTTGCAATTCGTTTTTTAATCTAATACAGTCAACTAAATGTTTATATCATTTCTCTGATTTTCAAAGGATAGTTGGTGGTGGATACTGAACTGCTCCTGTGCATTTTACTTTGTGAATGGCTAGTTTAAATTGAAAGATTTGAATTGTTGCATCATGGAATGAGTGTGTGATTTGGGAATACCATCCGTCCTTGGGACGATGATGCTCTGGGTGTTAGAAGGGATGCCTAGAGGGGAAACTGAATTCCTTCGGATGCCTTGGGGGTGTAACATGATTCGGCAAATGTCCTTGCAATGTTGAATGGGTGCGAGATACCCGAGGGGTAATGGGGTTTTTGGGAAGATGATGGCAGTCAATTCACAATAAAGATGATCAATTGCATTTCCAAATTGCATTCAAGCTTTACTAGGTTAGTGTTTTTAAAAGAAAATGTTTTCTATTTGCTATACTAATTTTGAGAAAGGTTCTCATGTAAGTTGATATCATAATAATTTTCTGTCTTTTATATTTAAACTTTCTCATATGTGTTTTTATTGATTTATGTGGTATAAATAGGTTAGTAGTTTGCTTACTAAGCTTTGTGCTCACTCGTGGTTGATCATTATTTCTCAGTTCGGTAGCATTTTGGGAAGACTAGACTAAGATTTTGGATGTTCTGTGGGTGGAGGACAGATGACATAGTACATACATAGTATTTAGGTCGAAATGACGCAACTATTGGAACTTTTGGGTGTAGTATAGAGTAGTGGTACCTTTTGCTTATCATCCAGTGTACCCCAACCCTATCACTTAAAATATATATAAAAAAGAAATGAAAGTGCTTGGTTTTATATTTCTGCGTGAATTGCTTGAAATTAGTGTGTACTGAATTGTCGTTACATATTTCTACATGCTTAAAAATGGAAAGAATTGGATAGTTATGTTAGCCATGACGTGATAGGGACGTCACACTCTTGCCAGATTTGGGCGAGTGTTTTGCAAGCAACAAGGCTCGCTGGCCTTACAAAAGGCAAAAAGAAAGAATTCAAAAATAAAATAAAAAAATCCATGTAGGATGATATGTTAGAGAAATAAGGTTTTCTTCTTTTTTTTTGATACCCAAGGAACCCCGTACAGCTGGTAGCCGACAGGTAAATCTTGGGGTGACGCTAGCAGAGGACCCACCACCCCGACACCACACTTAAGACACCAAATGCCTCCACTGGGTTTTGAGCCCCTCACCTTTGGGAAATGATCAATGTGGTTCTTATCCAGGCGGGCCACCACGGCCAGTGGTTGTTAGAAACAAGGTTTAATACCCTGAAAAACCCCAAACTAGTACACCTATGACAAATTTACCAAAAACTAATTTTTTTACCATGAAAAATCTCAAATTGATATATCTGTGACAAATTTACCCCGATTGACCATAAAAAATCATAAATTGATATATTTATGACAAATTTACTCAAAACTAATTTATTCGTCCGCAAAAAATCACAAACTGGTAAATTTGTGACAAATATACCATCCGTTAAATTGGATTAATACCACAAAAAAATCACAAAAATTGTAAACTGTGACAAACTGAGCGTAAAACCCCAAATTGGTATACTAGTCAACTATCACGTGTCATTTAACTTAATTTGACTGTAAAATTTAACAAAAACTAACATAGGGTAAATTTGTTACAAGTATACCAATTTTTGGTAAATTTGTCAAAGGTATACTAGTTTAGGATTTTTTGTGGTAAAAAAAATAGTTTGCACCACCGGTTATGGTGGCTCCGTTAAATAAGGGCTTCATTAATCCTTCCCCAAAGGTGAGGGGTTCGAAATCCAGTGGAGGCGCTTGGTGTCTTAAGTGTGACATCGGGGTGGTGGGTCATCCGCTAGCGTCACCCGAGTTTACCTCGCCGGCTACCGGCTGTACGGGGGTTCCCGGGTCACAAAAAAAAATAGTTTTTGGTAAATTTATCACAGATGTATCAGGTTTTGGGTTTTTAAGGTATTAATCCTAGAAATAACATTCAAATGATCAATTTTACTCTGATATGACATTCAAGCAAGGAAAAAAAAAGTTATAGTACTCAAGTGAGTACCATATAAAAGTTTTCACTTTGCTAAAAAAAAACTTGCCATAAGTTGACACGTGCATTGTCCCAAAATATCTGATTGATGTCTCGCACACGTCGGACGAGCACTACAAGCGGTGGAGGCATGTGACCTCCAACTTCTCGCTCGCCAACTTTTGGACAGCCCACCTGGTCCAGTCGACGGAGACGGACTCGAGCGGGCCAACCAAGACGGGCCTCTCCAACCTACTCCTCGACTAGGCCAACGACAAGCGGACATTTGAGGTCTAGGAGTTCGATCGGCTCCGCGGGACACCAGTTCTACTGCCTGAATTTTGGACAATGCCTTTTTCTTGTTGGGCAAGGGAAATTGGAAAAATTGGCTGTCTTCTATTTTTTTAATTCGGTGGTTCCATCAGAGCAAGGTTATTCAAGCAAAAAATAAATTATTTTCATGTACTGGCCATAATTATGTGTCCCCGACATAGGGAAAATTACCAAAATATTAACCTTTTAATGGAGCTAATTTAATTTTAAACTTTTTTTTCATGTTGGTACTAATTTAGTTCATTTGGTCAATTTTGACCGAAAATTACTTAAAATCGCTAATGTGGATGCCAATAATCATATATAGCATGGCTACTACTAACGTAGACTTTTTAAATATTTTTTTTTATTTTTTTTCTTTCCTTACTCTTTTTGCCGATGGCTGATGGCCGACAATTTAACTCCATCCATTTATTCAAACCCTAAATAGGACACACCAGAGGGAATAACTTACCGTCTCCGTTTATCTCCTTTGAAATAATTAATAGATAAAAATATTTTTAATCTTCTCTTGTTCTGATATTTAATTCGTGTACATCTATAGTGTAGTTTATATTTAGATGCACTGAGCTGTTACATTATATTTTATTTTCATGATAAAAAAAAAAGTTCTTATTCTAATCAATCAATGTAGAATTTTGGTGAGTAATTAAAGATTTATTAAGGTATGGTTTTAAATAAATTCATACGTATATCTCTTGTAATATAAATTGAAATCCATGACCTTCACTTCTTGAGATGTATGTCGTGCGCTTGCCATTGCTGTCAAAGCTTTAACCCTAAAGGGGCTTTAAAAACCATGGAAAAAAAAAACACTACATAAATGGCAAAAGAAACATTGGCCTCGAAAAAGACTAAAAATATATCAAATGCTTTGATTCTAAATATGAAGTCCTAAACGATGACTCATAATTTATGTTGCAGAAAGTAAGTGATCGAACAATAATAAAGATAGAACAAGAAAATAAATTGGATACTAGATTTACATTATTCAATCGTAGTAATCTACGTTCACGGGGAGAGTAATAACGAATTTACTATAGATCAAGCATACAACACTATCAGGGTTTCTAAAGCTTCAATTACACCTAATAACCCATGCATTGATTAGCTCCACAAGTTCTCGCGAAATAATTTCTCAATCTCGTGGAGAAATTAAACAAATTTTGAACTCATAAGATTTAATTAGCTTGGTTGATGCCAGATTTTTAATCGACGTTTTAATAAAAGGTAAAGTGTTGGGATTAGGATTTCTGTGACAGAACCATTTTCTTGACCAAAGAGTATTGTTTTTCATTTCTTGTTCATTGTTCTATCATTTATGGGTGATTTCTTAATCATATTTATTGAAAATTCGAAAAGTCAAAGGTGGGTCAACCTTTTGACCAAAAAGTCAATTCTATGTCAAAATTTCATTTTTTGTACAAAAAAATTCCTAAATAGTCACAAATTTCAGTTTATCCAAAAACGATTTCGAAAAAATCAAAAATTTGACCATAAATCGGCCTTTTAGTGATTAATCACTAAAATGTTGACTTTTAGTTAACTCTTTGACCAAAAAAATTTGAAAAAATTGAAAACTCACAAATCACTTTATTTTAGCTTCAATTTGACTCTGGTCACAAAAATTTCACAAAAATCGATTAAGAATCTATTTTTTCGATTTATTTGGATTTAGGTTCGGAATTAATCAAAAATAAAATTATTTTCTTTTTAGTCATATTTTGACTTAGCTTTTTTTTATGACATTTGATCTAGATGTCATTTTAAATTTACTCGTGCAACCAATTTTGTGATATGGCATATTGAGGCAAAAATTTCCATTTTTAGTCCTATTTATGGGTTCTGGTTGATTCTTCATGATTGACAAGATTGTACTTCTAATCAACTAGTTTTCTCAAGGTGAATTCAAATCTGGGGTCAATTTTGGTAAATTCACTTGGAAACTTTCTAATTTGATGGATTTATCTTTCTTGAACTTTGGAAAATCAAGCTAATGAGCTTCAATTGATGCAATTCAAATTGATCCATTTTAGACTAAGATTTAATTTGATAGATTAAGGTTCAATTTCATCATTGACTCTAAATTTATTTTTGACATAAAGTTTGTACCATCATTCTAATGTCAATTTGAATGCATTAAGCCCTCATGAGTGTAGTTAATTAAATCAATTGATATTTTGTTGTATCAATTGAAGTTAATTTCGATCAATTTGGTTTTTGAGGATGAAAATTGCATGAATTGCGCTAATTGATTAGGAATTCTGAATTTTGATCAAGTGGAATAAGTACCAAAAGTCTACAGATCATGTTTAATAAATTAAAAATTTATAAATCACATTGCATGTTCGCTAAAGTTAGGAGATCATATTAAATAAATTAAAAATTAAAAAACACATTGTGCATTATACCATAATCCAAGAACCATTTGTGCCATTATAAATCAATTCAAACTTTGAAGGTAGCAAATGGGATTGAACACCGGAAAGATGTATAGACTTTTTCTGAATTGGGATGCCTGCACCATAACTTAATTTTAGCTATGGAATAATATAATATTCTGCCACTTGTTAAGTTGACTATAATTGGAAGTAAGATTTTTCAAGTCACTTCCAAAATAAGAAAAAAAAAAACAAAAACTACACATTTTAATAAAACCATTTACCTCAAATGGTAAATTTCAAGTTTTCAAAGCTTATTTAATGAGATTAAATTTTAAGTTAACACCTTCCTTATATAATTATCATTTTTGTCGTATTAGTGAAAATGCCGGCTAAGGAAGCAAGGAAGCTACAGCGAATGAGATGTTGTGTCATTATTATTATTATTTTTCCCACATGCTAGAAAAGTCTACCTTCTAATCTTGAATGCCATTAATTCAAGAAAGAGTAGTAGTTAGAGTGAACAACATTTCTTTAATCTATACACATTAATCTAAACTTATATCCACCAATCAATGCACTTCATTAACAAGAGAACTTTGAAAAATAAAGTTCACGTTTAGAAAGAGTAAAATGGCAAGTCAATTTTGTTTTTGATCGTACATATGTACTTAACTGATGAGAGGAATCAATTTAAGGGAAAAGGGCTCATTCCCTTTAAAAATCCTCAATTTTAGGTTTAGTCTTAATTTTGCTTTAATTTTTTTTTTTGTCTCCTAAAAAAATCTCTAACTTTACTCTAGTCCAAAATCTGTTCCCGTGCCCGAAAATTGTCACTACTTTCTTCAATATTATTAACATTAAAATGTTGATATTGTTACTTATAAGGTGAGGGTGTTGATGAAGTAGGTTTTGATTATAAAATTTTAATTGGTTTTGATGTCAATAATTTTGAGCAAACCAATGGCGATTTTTTGACATGTGGGCGGATTAGATACTAGAGAGAAAGCTAGGGATTTTTTATAAGAAAAAAGAAAAAGTTCTAGGTAAGGTTGGGATTGAACCTAAAGTTTTAGGTGTTTTGGGTAATTAGACCATTAGGAAAAAAATTAAAATAAAATTTCATATGTAAAGCTCAACACACATTGAGTTAATACAAAATAAAATAAAAAATAAAATGGGATCGATCAACATAATTACTAATTATGAAAGTAGAATTCGAACCCACAACAGAGAATTCAATAGAGACAATGACGTACCGTTCTAACCTAATTCTAGATTCTCCACGCGCACAACCTCGACCAGCTCATAATCTCTAGCAAGAAACGACAAGCCCCGTGGACGTTGCTACTCTTGCCATTCAGTAGGTGTACAGCGATGTCTCACCAGAAGAGAAAATGGCATATTGGCATTACTTCACTTTGCTTGATTTATTCATGAATCGTTGGCTTTTGTCTTAGCCTCCTCTCATTCTCCTATTTAATATCTAGGCGCATCGAGCTGTTGCATCAAATTCTATAGCTAAAAATCCAATTTTCACGATATACAAAAAGAAAATCTCTTATTCTAATCAGTCCACGTGGAAATTTGGTAAGTGATTAGAGATATGCCAATGTATGGCTTTTATAATATATTCGTACGTACGTCTTTTGTAATATGAAATATATATTTTTGGGAAAATGACACATATAGTCTATGAATATTTGGTTTAATATGCAATATGGTCCATGGACTTATAATTTGTTCAATGTAGTTCCTGGCCTTTTGATACATGTTCATTTTAGTCATTGGAGTATATGAAAATGTTCAATGTTGTCCATAATCTTGAATTAATAAGAGGATTGCATTAAACATTTTTACATAGTTGAAGGTGTTATGGCTAGCCTATCACATAGAGGGAGGTGAATAGGTGATATTGCGGAAATTAAAAGAATTTAAAACTAATATTGCAAAGGTACAACGTATGGTGATAAAAAATGTTATGGGCATATCTTATCAGTGTGCAATTAACTCTATCACAAATAAAATAAGAGAGTAAAGGATAGAAAATTGCACACAAACGATTATAGTGGTTTGGCGTTAACAAGTTTATGTCTACTCTCCCATGCTAATAACCTATTGGCTGGATTCGATTATAAAAATCAATTAGAGGTTAGAAAATTTGAGTACTGATTACTCAAGCTCACGTGAATAACTCCTCACACACTCTCAACCTCTAAGTGATTACATAATATTGCACACAAAAACGAATGTATTTGATCGGAAACACTCTTCAAACTTTGAAATTATAAGCTTTGATTATCTTATATTGTGTTTTTCCTTTTAGCTTCAAGACCTCATTTGATGCTCCCCTGTTTAAGCTGACCATTAGATATATCTCTAGAAGGATTATCCAACCAATCTACTTGTTGGCCTAGATCTTGCTTAGAAGAGTTGATCGCTTAGAGGTTGTCGAGGATAAAGCTTCTCGTCGATTCTGCTGCTCATATAGCAGTTTGGGTTTTCATAAGTTAAGTACTTCAATTTGAAAAAAAAAAATGCTTCACCTTAAATGCAACATTCTAGGAAATCCAAATCTTCGAGAGATATTTTGAAAAACTTTCTTTGGAACTCTTTATATATAAGGTAAGGAATCCAATCAATTGCCACTAACTTTTGCACGAGTATATTGACTTATTTCTAGCCGTTTGACAGAATATATATGGAAGGAAATAATTAAGTCATAACTTCGGTTTTGATTGATAAATCACATCCCATCAGATTTTCTATCTAAAAAATACTTATCATTATAATTAGAGTCTTTATTTTAAATAAGTTTTGTTAATCTTCAAAATTACTTAGAGTTTATGTCTATACTTTACTTGTTTAAGAAATAAAAAAAATATACATAAATCAGTTCTTAGCGGTCCGATTTCCACTTGAAAGCAAGAACTAGACCGAAGATCACCAGTTCTAATTTGATGGGACTGATCACCAGACAAGCGTCCCTAGAACTGCCTATATGCTCACCGTACTCATCACGGGAGGGGTGCTGCCGCGGAAAAAAGGAGGCTTGCGTGCTTCGGAACGAACTGGCGCAAAAGATTCTGGATGAAGTTTCGATTGCTTGATGCGGTGGCGTCGAGCACGGATGCGCACTGGATCTACAGTGGCCGCCTCGTGTGGACGATAAAGTGGGACTGACCATACGTGAATAGCAGGGATCCAACCGACGGGGTCGGTGTCGACGCTTTTGCCAGCTGCGCCTGGTCCCATCGGCACTCGGGACCCGACACCTTTGCTTCACGTCTCGTGAAGGAACGTACTCTGTTTCATGTCGTCCTCGAAAATGTCCACTTGCGGTGGCCTGTGCAAATTTCAGAGAGAGAGAGAGGAGCTTCCTCTCTGCTTTTGTTTCGGATGGAGACCAATGGTCCCTCGGTTTTGCCTCGGATCTCGACACTTGTCCACTCAATCGAACGAAAGAATTCTTGATAACGAGCCAAAGCCGGGTACTTGAGGGAGAATGTAGAGTCTATCCATCCGGGATTGTATAGAAAAAAATCAATAATTTGGAAAATAACTTTCTAATTTTTAAGCATTTTCTAAGGTTTTTCATCGTCAATAACAATAACCGATCCCCCTCTTACTTGCTATTTTTGAGCGAGCTTTGATGTCCCCTTCGGTCCATTGGATTCTTTCCAAATGAACTGAATCGAAACGACCATTGATGGTGGCTCACGACTGAAAAAAGACAGTTGGACGAGCACATCGTTAAGGACTATCAATAATGAGCTCGAGGGCCACGCATGGTGGCCGTTTAAATTTGGAGAGCGACTTCTTTCAGATTATCCTTTTGCCTATCATAAGCTGTCGGTCCATGAAGATGTGTGGCTGGAAGTTGAAGAAGCCAAGATCAAATCAGGTCATAGTCGACACCCACCGAATCAACCAACTATTTATGCAGGCACTAACTGTTATTCATTCAAGAAATGAGGACAAGGGTACTGACGAAATGATACAGACCATGTAATGCAAAAGTGGATGTCCTGACTGAACAAAAAGTAATAAAGCCAGTGTCCCCATGTATTTATATACTTATCCAGATGCAGGATGATTTTCTTGTGCTTTACTTTTGCCTCTCTCAACCATGAAGTTCACAGTTTCTGAACTTCACTCAGGGAAAATCCCACCACAGAGCAACACCAGCAGCACCAAGAAGGTGCTGGTGCTTGCCTCGACCCCTGTTCTTCTCGCTGCAATCCCCCTTTATTTGTTCATCACCGGCACGCATCTTGGTGCCCCGTCGTTTCAGGAGCTGGAGATTGGCACCGGCATTTCGAAAGGAATAGAGCGAGTGGACAGGAGGAGGTGTGATGTATTTAGAGGGCAATGGGTTCGTCACCCGAATGCCGCGGCGTACTACACCAACGTGACTTGCCCTCTGATCATCGATCAGCACAACTGCCTGAAGTTTGGGAGACCCGACACCGAGTTCCTGAAGTGGCGGTGGAAGCCCGACGAGTGCGAGCTGCCCCGGTTCCACGCGGGCCGGTTCTTGGAGATGGCTCGAGGGAAATCGCTCGCGTTCGTGGGGGATTCGGTCGGGAGGAATCAAATGCAGTCGCTGCTGTGCCTCCTGGCCAAAGTAAGTGCTGTCCCAGTGTCTTTAATTACTCAGCTTATGCAGCATCTGCATTTGAGGCCTCTTATGGCTGTAGGATTCATCTGTATAGAGAGAATCATGCCTTGAATTATTGGCTGAAGCAAGTTAAGTACAAATCAGTAGCTTATAAAACCGAAATCAGCATCAAAGAAGTTGGTTCTCAGCTTCAAAAGATGATCTTTCAGGTGGAAGTTCCTGAGGAAATATCTCATAGATACTCAGTAGACACAACATACTTCAAGAGGTGGTACTTCCCAGTTCACAAGTTCACGCTAGCCACCTTCTGGGCTCCATTCCTGGTGAAGTCCAGAGATGCAGACCCAGATAGTCACTCCTTCAACAACATCATGAGCCTCTACTTGGACGAGCCCGATCTGTCTTGGGCTTCCGAGATCGCAGACTTCGACTTCGTTGTCATCTCGGCAGGCCAGTGGTTCTACCGGCCTCTGATGTACTACGAAAAGCGCGAGGTCATCGGTTGCGGCTCTTGCGAGGTGAACAACGTCACCGACCTCACCAGGTTCTACGGTTACCGGATGGCCTTTCGAACTGCCTTTAGAGAACTCCTGAATCGAAAGGCCTATAAGGGCATGACATTTTTGAGGACGTTCTCTCCTGCGCACTTTGAGAACGGCAGGTGGAACACCGGAGGGAGCTGCGCAAGGACGAGGCCGTTTGCGAGTGGAGAGGCCAAGCTCGAGGGGGAAGATCTGGAGTTCTACTTGACCCAAGTGGAGGAGTTCAGGGCGGCCCAGAGGGAAGGAATCAAGAGAGGCCTGACGTTTAGGTTGCTGGACACCACCGAGGCGATGATCCAGAGACCCGACGGGCACCCCAACCGTTTTGGGCATTTGGCGCTGAGGAACGAGACGATGGCCGATTGCGTGCACTGGTGCATGCCGGGTCCTGTCGACTTGTGGAACGAGTTCTTGTTTCACGCTATGTGGTCGGAGAGTCGAGGATCTCTTCATGGGCAGACGCAGAAGAGTGCGCGACGAGCGAAAACCGCAGATTGGTTGTTCTAGACGTAGCAGAATTTATCCAAACCTATTGTTCTGCATTCATCTTATTTGAATTAAACAGTTTGGTTCATGGAAAAGCCGTTGCTCGATATAGAACAAACCGCACGGTCTGTCGTGTGATACTTGACGAGGAGCCTCGGTACGTGCATTCGACTGAATCAATCTGAAGATTAAGTTGCGTGCTAACTGACTGACTTTTTTCGACAAACGCTGCCTCGCCATGGCGAAATTGAATGAGCCTGGTGATGGATGATGTGGTTGCGCGTGTGGTATATGATCGACGTCTTAATCATAACTGCAAGAGAGACTTTGAAGGTACCGACCGAATTCTACCCTATGCGATGCAAAATCTAGTCCTAACAACTGATTGGAGTAATGCCAGCGTCCCTATGCAGGAGTAGTTAATTTCTAGTACTAAACGTTTGCCTCGCTCAGCGGTGAACGTGAAGTTCCCAATCTCTGAGCTTCATTCAGTGAAGATCCCACCACAGAGCACCAACGTCAGCACCGAGAAGGCGCTGTTGCTCATCTCGACACCGGTTCTCCTCGCCGTCCTCCCTCTTCCGTCATCAGCTCGCTTCCTGATATCCAACGATCTCTGGAGTTGAAAAGAAGAGAGCAAGCAGAAAAGAGATGCGATGTGTTTAGAGGAAACTGGCTTGATAACCCCAACTGCACGGGCTGCGCTGATGTGACTCGCCCTTTGATCATTGATCAGCCCGACACCGACTTCTTAAAGGGAAGTTGGAATCCCGAAGGGTGCGAGCTGCCTCAGTTTAATGCGGGCCAGTTCTTGGAGATGGTTTGAGGGAAATCGATCAGTGTTGGTAGGGGGAGTCAAATGCAGTCATTGCCATGCCTTCCTGACTGGTGTAAATGCTCTTTCTGGCTAGCACACTCATTTGCAGATAGACTAATGCTTACCAGTTTAACAGAACAAAGCTCAAGGGACACGAATCCGAGTTCTACTCGATCCAAGTAGAGGAGTTCAGGGCGGCCGAGAGGGAGGGAATTGAGAGTACCGCTGACGCCAGGATCCTTAAACCAATGGACGCCCCAACCGACACTGCCGGCTATTGGATCGGAACATGATGGTGGCCGACCTAGTCCTATCAACACTTGGAAGTTGTTCTTGTCTCGTGTTATGAAGTCGAAAAGTTAAGAGTTTCCCTTCGGGTCGAAAGAAGAGGGCCTGGTAAGGATGATTGTGGAAAAATCAAACCCTTTTCCCTTTCACTCGTACACTAGTAAAGCACACAACATTTCACATGCAACAGAATTTCACGCAATAAATGTATTTGTATATATTAGTATGATGTACATAGATAACTCGCCACCATAATTCTATGACCCATGCGATCCTCGAATTTGACAACACTAGTTACTCAAATTCTGCTCTTCAGTCGACTGTTTTCTTGCTGAGTTGAATCGCACGATTCGCCCCTTTTCCTCTTAAAGGGAAGTGAAAGAATTTACTAAGGATAGGAGTCTGGACATCCTCAATGATTTTACCTGCAATGAATGTCAATTTAAAGGCATTCCACTACCCTTTTTTTCTTAGTCACTTTGACTTTATCCTAGGCATCAAGTTTCAGCGGGTCCTTCAAGGCTCTTTCCTCTCTTGTCTGAATATCCTATCCTACCCTACCCTAAATTTTTTATCAATTTTCCTCACCAGCTTCCATGGCTTCACCTTCACTAAGACCTTCCGAAAAACGGACCCCCTTCTCTTTCCCTTTCCTTGCGTTTGAAGAATTCTAGGAGTTGTCCCCCGCCTGCATTGATCCTTTGCTTCTCACGTCCACATTCCCCCCAACCGCACTTTAAATTTTGCCTTCCCCAACTTCACTTCCAATCCAATCCCTTCCCAACCCCACCCCCCCCCTCTCGAGAAGACAAAAAAAAAAAAAAAAATCGATACTGACCCGCCAACTCCATTCATACCATCCTCGTCCTCATCCTCATCCTAAGTCTTTGTCGATTTTTTCCAGGTAAATGCCGCATTCCCTGAGAAATCACTTCCCGAAGACTTGATCGTGCACAGTAGAGAGCATCGAAACCTTAGAAAGGTTTTTTTTTTTTTTTTTTTTGAAGTCCTGATGTTTGATTTTCCTAGTTCACTGTAGCAATCCATTTCCTTCCTTTTCTCCTCTTTCACCGGCGAGTCATCACCATAATTGAAGTCAAAAACAGAAGGAAGAAAGAGAAAATCTGCGAAACGCGCGTAACGAAACCGCCAACGACCGATCAATTTTTTAATTTAAAAAAAATGGTGAAGAAATTGCTGCGTAAAGCCCAACTCTTCGTCACTAAGTCTTTCCGCAAACGCCGTCGTCCTTCTCCTCCTCGACCTTATCCTCCTCGACCTTACAATCCTCCTCCTCCATTCCCGCCGCCGCCACCGCCGCCGCCGGCCGCCATGGCTCCGCCGCAGCCCCAGTTCCCCTTCGTCTTCCCGCGCGCCGAGTCCACGGTCCTCCCCGACCCTTCCCCCTTCTTCGCGCCGGGCCTCCTCGCCGCGCCGCTCCCGACCAACTCCTTCTTCCAGAACTTCGCCCTCAACAGCGGCGACCAGGCCGAGTACATCCACCCCTACCTCGTCAAGCCCTCCGCGTCCTCCGTCGCCGTCTCGTTCCCTTCCCGCTTCGCCACCTCCGCCTTCCTGTACCAAGTCTTCACCGCCGACCTCACCGTCTCCGCCGCGTCGGCGGGCGGCGACGGCGACGGGGGGGCGGGGGCGCCGCGGCACGTGATCTCGTCGTACAGCGACCTCAGCGTGACGCTGGACTTCGCGGCCTCGGGCCTGAGGTTCGTCCTCGCCAGGGGGAGCCCTTACCTGACCTGCCTGGTCAACCGCGGGGTGGAGGTCGCGATCACCACGATTCACGCGATCCTCTCGCTCTCCTCGAACAGCAGCCGCACCAAGCATACCGTGAAGCTCAACAACAACCAGACCTGGCTTGTCTACACTTCCTCGCCGATCAGTTTCGGGCACAGTCTCAATGCGATGACTTCGGGGAGGTTTTCCGGGGTCATCAGGATCGCCTGCTTGCCCGACGGTGGATCGTATAGCGAGGAGGTCTTGGACAGGTTCAGTTCCTCGTATGCTCTGTCCGGTGATGCGGTGTTGACTAGGCCGTTTTGCGTGGAGTACAAGTGGGAGAAGAGAGGGTGGGGGGATCTGCTCATGCTCGCGCACCCGCTCCACGTCCGACTTCTGTCTCCCGATGACTGCGGCGTCACTGTGTTGGAGGATTTCAAGTATAGGAGTATCGATGGTGATCTTGTTGGTGTGGTTGGAGATTCCTGGGTGTTGAAATCTGATCCTGTCTCTGTCACTTGGCATTCAATCAGAGGCGTCGAGGAAGAGTCACGCGATGAAATCATTCAAGCCCTTAGCAGGGATGTCGAGTCCCTCGATCCAGCTGCGATAATGACGGCTTCATCTTATTTTTATGGGAAATTGATTGCCAGAGCGGCGAGGTTGGCTTTGATTGCTGAGGAGGTGTCTTATCCTGAAGTTATCCCAGCGGTTGGGAAATATTTGAAGAGCACCATAGAGCCATGGTTGGATGGGACTTTCAGCGGTAATGGATTCTTGTATGATGCGAAATGGGGTGGGATTATCACCAAGCTAGGATCGACAAATGCTGGCGAAGATTTTGGCTTCGGGGTGTACAATGATCATCACTATCATTTAGGGTACTTCCTTTATGCGATTGCTGTTCTCGCCAAGATTGATCCTGCATGGGGAAGGAAGTACAGGCCTCAAGCTTATTCAATGATGGCAGATTTCATGAACTTGGGGAGAAGAACGAATTCCAATTATCCGCGTCTGAGGTGCTTTGACCTGTATACATTGCACTCTTGGGCTGGTGGATTGACTGAATTTGCGGATGGGCGGAATCAGGAGAGCACGAGTGAGGCTGTGAATGGTTACTATTCAGCTGCTTTAATGGGATTGGCCTATGGAGACACCCATCTTGTTGCCGTTGGGTCGACGCTCGCTGCAATGGAAATTCAAGCAGCTCAAACATGGTGGCATGTTAGAGAAGGTGATACTTTATATGAGGAAGACTTCACTAAGGAGAACAGGGTGGTGGGTGTTCTGTGGGCTAGCAAAAGGGACAGTGGTCTTTGGTTCGCTGGAGCGGAGCGGAAAGATTGTAGGCTTGGAATTCAGGTTTTGCCTTTGTTGCCTATTACTGAGGTTCTATTCTCGGATATCCAGTTTGTGAAACAGCTGGTGGATTGGACATACCCAGTATTGAACAGGGAGGGAATTGAAGGATGGAAAGGGTTTGTGTATGCATTGGAAGGGATTTATGACAAAGGTAGTGCGCTGGGAAAAGTGAGGAGCTTGAGCGGTTTTGATGATGGGAACTCTATTTCGAATCTTCTGTGGTGGATTCATAGTAGAGGGGATGAAGAAGAGATAGGATGCAGTGATGGGGGAAAGTACTGTTGGTTTGGTCACTATTGTCACTGAAATTGTTTTTTCAGGGACGGATTGAATTGCTTTCGATGAGATATTTTTGTTGCTCATTTTTTTGGGAGCATTTATGTAGTTATATGAGGGATCGCTTTGCGCGCCCTGTATCTATTTTCGGAATAAAATGGTTCACTAACCCTGCCCCTCTCTGCGATTCTTCATTATCATCACACGTTGCTACAGTTACATAGTTCACTTTGCCGATTGCTTCCGTGCTTATGAGATGCTTGCTGATATCAGTTAAATCACTTGCACTCTGTTTTAGTAAATCAGTGATGAGTTATAGCAGTGTTTTGAAGTTTGTTATCAAACCTTATATCTTTTAAAAAGAGGAGAAGGTTCTTCATCTGACATATTGATTCCAGTATTCCATCAGGCTGATGATACCAAATTAAATTCCTGCTTGTTTTGATGGAAGGTGACTACCAAGTCACACTTCTTTGTGCAACAAATCATTGTCTGGTGGATCTCTGAATTTCAAGGTATGAGAAGAAAGTGGTCTATGCAGTCAAACTTCACTACTTTACACTAAAATTATTTTCATTGCTGTAATAACCGCAATTAGTTGAAAATCTGCTGGTTCTAGGGGGCCAGTAAATAAGGAGCCAGCTAAATCATTAGCTTTAGGTCTACTTGTTCATATTCGATGTGTCTTGCAGCTCTCTCAAGTAGATGGCAAGCTAATTTGCTAAATAATTGTTCTAAACATCTAAGTATTGATTGTCATCTGTGACCTGTTGGTATGTCATACCTCAGGAAACGGTCACACATGCGCATGCTCTCACGCAGATTGTGTGTTGTTGGTGTTGACCACTTGACAGTCACAAAACATGTTCTCTGCCAGCCCGTGTGATTGCTTGATGTGGACATTCGGTAGGATATCTCACCAAATATCTTCAAGTTATTTGCCAAGCACTAAAGCTATCGCTCTTTAGTGTGCTAGAAATGCAGGGGCTGGCTTTCTTGGTGGTGAACAGCGTGTCCTTTTCCTTTCCCACTCTTTGCATTTGTGGAGCTACCTCTCACTCTGTAATTGAAACTTCATGAGCTGAGGACTTCATGATTTTTGTTTTGCCTAGGCAGTTTATTATTCATGTGTCTCCAAGAAGAGGCCCTGCTGAATACAGTCTGTCAGTGGAACAATGTCTCTTCTGCTGATATTTGTATATTGCAGAGTTATCTTGTGCTCTTGCTAGAGTGAAATCTGTATTTATCAGTGTTCGGCAAGAAAAGTAATTGTCTTGGCTTGTGTGGTTTCCAACATCGTTAATCTTGTTGTTGCTCTGGCGAAGTACATGGGAGTTATGAAGCCTTGTCTACAGGTTTGTGGTGGCTGATAGATTCGAAGTCATCTTTACCGTATCAGTTGAGGGTCATCTCTTTTGAATTTGTTCTTTACAATTCTCCTTAGTATAACTAGCCAGCACACTAATTTCTCTCACTGAACATACTTGTGTTCCTCTGGGTCAATAATGCCACCTGGTTTGGACTTATGGTGACGCCCTGGCGATAACATATCTGCGATCCCTTTAAAGACTTCACCTGACACCAGATTGTAAAGATGTACGGAAAAAATGTCTGCCTGCTTCTTTGGTCTTGGAGCGCAATTTTGTGGAACATTTCTTTAATATGACATCACTGTAACATGAGAAAGATCGTTGTTAGCATAATAGAAACGCTGGCGTGCTGTTTGATTGATTGAGAATGAAGCCAATTTCTTGCTTTTTACTTTTATGAACACAAACAGCATATTGATGATCTCCAATCCTCAAAATGTTTTCATCAAAACAGCGACGTTAGTCCTGCACTGGAGACTTCATTTGTAGTTAATTGCTTTGATGATCATCTGGTAGAAAGAACTTTCAGCATTGTCAGTGGAGAACCCGTAATGCAAAGATGGGTAGTCTCATCAGCTGACCTGGTCGAAGCGGATTATTTCCAAATTTATAGCTGTAAGAAGGCAACTTCTCTCTCTCTCTCTCTCTCTCTCTCTCTCTCCCTTGAAGGATGTGAATAACATGTAGTTAAAAGTAAGGCGCTGTCCTTGTCGAAGCACAGAAGTCAGCTGAATTCTGTGCCGCCAGCGAAGTTAGGCCTTGCTCAATCATCATAGTGTTCATCCTGGTAAAAGCTGGTGAAAATCGGTTAAAATTACAACATATCTTGTTGGCATCACTAGCAGTCGCCACATTGACAGCCAGGCCGACCGAACTTTCTTTAGACTCGTAGGGCGATGAACATTACTCAATCGTGTGTGAACTAGACAGCGGAACGCGCCATGAGCAGGCATTTTTCTCTTCTCTCTTCAATTTTTTAATCTGGGTCTGGTTCTGCATTGTGCCGTATGAGATTTGAGATAATCATATAAAAACTAGAGCAGGTCTCAACTCCCGAGTTGAGTCAAGTTAAAGCTCAACGATCGCATTTGTTTATTTCTTCCCTTGCCTGGCATGGGAATTTGGAAGCCTAGTTTAAAGATTAGATCATGATAACACCCACTCTGGTTTTCCCTCAGGAAGGGCAAGAGAAACAAGACAAGCCACAACCATTGTTTTTCCTTGTCTTATAAGACAGCAATTACAGCCCCATCTTCCATCATTAGCTCAACAAACTTCATGGCGTTTTCTGTACATTGCCCTTGATTAAACATATGGTCCAAGAACCATCTCCCCATGAAAACACCAAAACACAGATCTCATCCACAAACTACTTGGGATCACACGGTTTGTTTGTATCCCTGGGAACGGTCTGCAGTATGTCTTCATACGACTGCTCATCGGCGAATCAAGCGGATCCCGAGCGGGAAGCCCGGTGCATTGGGCACAGCTTTCGGTTCATCAGTAGTTTATTAAATCATGAAGGAGATTGCTGCTGTAATGAGAATGTGCAGATCTGAGCAAGCACGGTGGCTGAAGGATCTGATGAATATAAAAGAAACAATTTCAGGGACTCCAAAGTCAATATGGGAAAGCATATGATATTTATTGCAAGGAGCATGGTCGAACATGTTCTTGCTGAATGGTACCATAAAACTGCGTCAAACCATAGCAAACCTTAACCGTCTTCGCCTATAATTCTATCGAATTGTCAGCGACGGACTGCCATGGAGCAGATCCAGTAACATGAACTTGATCTTGTCAAAACACGCTGTCGGTGTAAACAATTAGTTTCTGTAGATATCTTGATAATTCTATTCTGCTCCGATTGATTATTTTGTTCGTTCATCATTTCAACACTTTCAACACGATCTCATTGTCCATGACAAATAATCAATAAGCTAAGATTGATATATATATTACCTGTAAAATGGGTGAGTGCAGTTTGGGCTTTCGTGTTGCTTTCTTAAGCAAGTTTTTGTTTTTTCATTCAATAATTATATTGAGGATAATGACACAAATGGTCATTGAATTTTGACTTAAATGTAATGTGATTCTTAAATTTTTAATTTGTTTAATATGATCTCTCAACTTTTTGTACTTACTCAATTTAGTCATTGAACTATATAAAATTGTTCATTATTGTCCTTCCATTAAAATTGTTCATTATTGCCCTTCTATTAATTTAAATTTAAAGATAACATTGAACATTTTCATACAATTTAGGGACTAAATTGAATATGTAATAAAAGTCCAGAGATCGCATTAAGTAATTAAAAAGTTCAGGGACCATATTAAATAAATTAAAAATTTAAAGATCACATTGCACATTTAATCAAAGTTTATGGATCATTTGTACTATTTTTTTTATTAAATTTTAATAAAAAAATGTTATTTTGAGTTTTAAAAAAATCATGAATGAATCTTTGCATATCCGCGTATGTTAATGTGTTTCTTTGGAAAGAAAAGTCACAATACCCGAGCCATAAAATTTTAGAAAGTTCAAATGTAAAAGTATAGGTCAAATGGCAATATTGGTAATTTCAAGGAAGCACTAGTGAGTCACAGAAAATGAGCAATCTTGGAATGAATCTCCCTTGACGTGAATAGCCTGTTTTTACCCCCGATCCAAAGATGGCGAAACACAAAATAGGCAAGTTTAGATATAAGGATAAATAGGATCCTGTTATGGAGAATTCCTAAAACACTTGTCAAGTATATAGTACACGAATAATAATCAACTTCTTAAAATAATAATTACTGACGTTTTAGTATATTTAAAAATTGTAAATTTCCTTTTCAATCATCTGTCTAACCAAATCATATGGGTATTGTATAGAATTACATGTACATATATGCAAAGAATCCTTGAGGATTTGCATGAAGATTGTCTTGACCCCATGTTCCAAATCGAAAACGTATGGCACCCTCCATGATTTCCTTCTTTCTTGAGGAATGATAATGACTGGGAATTTAGGAGCGAAAAGATCCGTAATTGGCGTGGGGGAAAGAGTAGAAAAGAGGAGAGAGAGAGAGAGAGAGAGGAGGAGGAGGAGGGAGAAAGAAGACAACAGCTAGGATAGTTGCACACTGTTCAGCTGCCTTGCCCCGCGAACATGGCGACGATTTGACAATCCTTTTCTCTTTCTTCCACCTACATGTGAAAAAGACTCCGCCCCAAGTCGCCCCCACGTTGGTGTCCCCGCATATTCTGAGGCTCTCTACACGACTCGGCCACCATTTCTTTCTCCCTCCCTCCGACCAAGAAGCTTTCTCGTCCTTCTTGTCCCGCACGGGAATTTCAAGATTCCCGGTTGCCCGCACGGTAAGTTCGACCGGGGCAGCAGAAAAGGTAGAGGCTTTGCTGAGTTTCGTCGATTTGGCTGATCTGGGCTCGCTGCATTTGCCCCGTCCTGCACTCTGGTGATCTCAGGGAGTCGCATCTGGATCTTTTCTTGAGTGGGTGGCTCGAGGTGGCGTTTCTTGATCTGCTTGCTGCTCGGGGTTTTCGAGTCTGTTCGTCTGGGTTTTCCTCCCGAGAACGCGTTTTCTGAGAAAAGGTCGGTAACTGGCGTTTTCCACGGTTGACTTCTGAGGCTGGTTTTCGTGGAGTTTGGAGGAGAGCATGATTAGATCGTGCTTGCCCCTTCCGTTTGTTCGATGCATTTGTGTTTGTTTAGTTTAGTTTGACTGGGAATATTGGGAGCTTTCGGTATTGCTGGTGTTGAAAATCTTTGGAGATGATGGAGTAGCACTCGGACATTACGTTTCTGAGGTGAAAGATGGCATCGAAATCGCCTTCTCCAACTTCTTCTCCTTCCCTGGCCTCGCCTCCATCCGCCACTCCCTCCGGTTCTTCAGCTAGTCCGCCCCCGCCGGTGGCGGCGGCGGCGGCATCTCCACCGCCCGAGTCTCCTTCCGCACCACCTCCTTCGCCACCCGCATCGCCGCCGCCGCCGCCGCCGCCGCCGACAGCAGCGGCTTCACCGCCTCCGTCGCCTCCGGCATCTCCCCCGCCGTCGCCTCCGGCATCGCCCCGCCGTCGCCTCCGGCATCACCCCGCCGTCGCCTCCGCCATCACCCCCGGCCGCCCCTCCCCCGGCTGTGAACTCGCCACCTCCTCCAAATGTGCCATCGCCCCCACCACCAACCGTGAACGCCCCTCCCCCTCAGGTCTCCCCAACGCCTCCGGCAGCGACTCCGCCCGCTTCTCAACCTCCTCCTAGTCCCCCTCCTCCTCAAGCAGTTTCGCCCGCAAGGAGTCCTCCTTCAGCCCCGTCGTCAAAATCTCCACCTCCGCCACAAGCGAAGTCACCATCGAGTTCCCATCCGCCTCCACCACCAGCTAGTCCTAAAACTTCTCCAGCTCCAACAGCAAATTCACCACCAGAGGCCACGTCACCTCCTCCTCCTCCTCCTCCTCCTCCCAGCAATTCATCAGCAGCTGGAAGTCCGAATTCATCACCATTACCTTCCATTCCCACGGAAAAGCCAACGGCGGGATCTACTAATGGTACAAATGCAATGGCGAATTCCACATCCACGGACACAGGGGGGCTAAAGACTGGTGGAGTTGTGGCGATTGGCCTGGTAGTTGGGCTCCTGGTTCTTAGTCTTCTTGTCATGGCTGTGTGGGTTGCGAAGAAACGGAAGAGACGGGGTCCTCAGTCAAATGTTGGATACAACATGCCTTCTCCCTATGCCTCCTCCCAAAACTCAGGTAATGCACTAAACAATTGATGGATAAGTTGTGTCCCTTGTTACTTAATTTATAATGATACTATGGTCGGATCTCTCTTTGTGCTAAACTAGACCAAGTTGAATTCTGTATCCAGTTGCTAGACAGTTGACATTTCCATAGCTAAAAGTTGACACAAAGGGAAAATATCGATTTAGTCGGAATCACAACTGTTCTTTACTCTTTTCAAATGAGAATTTTGGATGTTGCAGTTTGACTAATGAGAAAACATCTGTAACTTCATTGTAGACTTACTCCTGGTCATTTCTAGTACCAATGACATTTATAAAGGTAATAAGTGATTAAACATATCTGGGTAGTGTTGCGCTTTGATTAAACCATGCCATATGTTAAATAGCACTTTATGGTAAAATATTCAATACTTCATTATGAAAACGTATCCGTTATGCTACACTGAAGAGAACAGTAGCTGAACATCCATCTTACTGATACTAGTTACATCGATAATTTGATCCCTTCATTTGAATTGCAGAATCATTATTTTTAAAGCCCCAGTCGCCAATTATGCCAGTAGGAAGTGGTTCTGGCAGCAATTTCATGTATTCACCCTCAGAGCAAGGAGGCATAAACAACTCAAAGTCATGGTTCACATATGATGAGCTAGCTCATGCGACTAACAATTTTTCAGCCCACAATCTTTTGGGAGAAGGTGGATTTGGTCGTGTATACAAAGGTGTGTTGGTAGATGGAAGAGAAGTTGCAGTGAAGCAGCTTAAGATTGGCAGTGGACAAGGAGAGCGAGAGTTTAGGGCAGAGGTCGAGATTATTAGCAGAGTGCACCACCGTCATTTAGTTTCATTGGTGGGATACTGTATATTGGAGCGCGATAGGTTGCTTGTCTACGATTATGTTCCAAATGACACCCTTCACTATCATCTCCATGGTAAGATGTACTTCCGATTCAGAGGTCGAAGTGTTAAGTTTGAATCCTTGTGCTTTACAATGTTTGCATACGTATGTAGCTCTTAAGTGAGCATAGCATCATGAAACTCATAGCTGTTCTAGTTAGATTCACTGGTTGTGTTCTAGAATATCTAACCGCACCACCCATTTTTTTCCATTTTAGGAGTTGTCAAATTTGGGCAAATAATGAGCTGATTTACTCACTTATGATCCTTTTACTTTCTTGAAAGTAGATGATCCACGTGCAAGTCCTCTTTACGATGTTGGTTCTCAAATAGTCATTAAGTCAGTTCATACCAAGTGCAGCATCATAGTTAATTTGATGCTTTCCTCACCTTTTCATACCTCTATTTCCTTTAATCTTAGATGAAGGCCGGCCTGTTATGGATTGGGCGACTAGAGTGAAGGTTGCTGCTGGTGCTGCTCGTGGAATAGCTTACCTCCATGAAGATTGTAATTCTCTCTCTCTCTCTCTCTCTCCCCTTCCCTCTCTCCCCAGTTTTTTTGTTTATTCCACTCAATTCCTGTCCATGCATACACCTGTTTAAAGATATTTTCCTGCTACTTTAACATGTGATAAGAGTTAAACATCCATTTGATGTTGTCTTCCCAATTACAAGTGCTCTGAGAGAGGTGCAAGAACTACCTTTTAGGGATCGCAACAAGAAGGAAACAGGCAGTAGAACTATTGAATTGTTTGGCAATACTTTCATGCAACATAGAGCTTCATCAATTGATTATTTGGTTTATCGTCATCTCCAAGCAGTGGTCTTCATGGAAATAAGATGAAAAGCTTACATATAATGTCCATTTACATTTCTTTAATCAGATTATTGCAGCTCTATACTCAATGCTGATCTCTCTCTCTCTCTCTCAAATCAGGCCATCCCCGCATAATACACAGGGATATAAAATCCTCGAACATCCTGCTTGACAAGAACTTTGAAGCTCAGGTGGGTAATTACTCTGCAAATGAAAGTTTTTTCTCCAAGAAACATTACTCTGTTTTGAGCTGGACTAGTTTTGCCTTGGATCATGTTTGGCATTTAGCTTTACCAATTTTGGCAAGATTCATTCTCTAATTGCAGGTCTCAGATTTTGGTCTTGCAAAATTAGCATTGGATTCAAATACACATGTTACAACACGAGTCATGGGGACCTTTGGGTATGTCAAAGCTTCCTTTTGTCAGTCCATCAAGCAAGGTTCCTTGTCATGTTTGCTAGGCTAAAGTTTACTTTTGTTTTCTTTTTCATAATAAGGTTACCCTGTCTGTTAGAGTTTCTTTCTGAAAAAGAATTGGAGTTTGTCTTTTAATTTGATTCACATGTGCTTTGATTTGAGAACAAACTCACTGTTAGGCGGATGTCATAGCCAGGGCTATCATGTTGATATGTTTAAATATGCATTAGAGCTTTCTCCATGGTCTCATGGCATGGAGGCTCCAGTACATGTCGTTAATCAGCTCCTGCATTCTTTCTGATTAAATTCCTTTTAACCTGCCCTGATTAGTTTAATCGGTAATTCAGATACATGGCTCCAGAGTATGCAACTAGCGGAAAGTTGACTGAAAAATCTGATGTTTATTCCTATGGGGTTGTTCTTTTGGAGATGATTACCGGACGCAAGCCTGTAGATGCCTCTCAGCCACTTGGTGATGAGAGCCTGGTTGAATGGGTAAGCTTTGGCGAATGTTGGTCGATTAATACTTCCATATGTGCAAATTTTTCATTTAGGATGAATCGGCATTCATTCAGAAATTATTAACACATTGGTGGGGTTAGTCAACCTTCTGGCAAGTGTTTGACATGTGCAAAACTGTTTTGCCCATGGTGCACGTGGACCTTTAGGAGATACTTGGAAGCTTTGGAACTATAATTTAAATGGCGTCACATTCTGTGGCGATTGTATTCGCGAGCATATATCTTCTGTGAATCCTTAGACAACAGATTCATCTGGTCGAACCTCATTTTTCAGGCCCGACCATTGCTGACTCAAGCACTTGAAGATGAGGACTTCGAGGCATTGGTAGATCCGAAGCTACAAAAACAGTATGTTGAAGGTGAGATGTTCCGAATGATAGAGGCGGCTGCAGCTTGTGTTCGGCATTCGGCCACAAAAAGGCCGCGTATGAGTCAGGTATTCCTTTTCTTGACCTGCTGTTGCTTCCTTGCTCTCAGTCTATTTTGAAGGTATATGCTAAAACCCAAGCACTGCTTGGGTCCTTCGTCTTCGGGCAGGTCGTTAGGGCCTTAGATTCATTGGACGAATTGTCAGATCTCAGCAATGGAATGAGACCAGGGCAAAGCGAAATCTATAATTCAAGAGAGCAGTCTGCGCAAATCAGGATGTTCCGGCGGATGGCATTCGGTAGCCAAGACCATAGCACTGATTTTTTTGACAGAACTCACAGCAGCTGGAGGAGTCGTGGGTCTACTACTACTGATCAGAGTATGTAGTCAGACTCATGAGTCCCGAAACGAACTCGTCCCAGGGGTGGATTCTCAAACAGAACAACTCGTTCCAAGCGATGCTCAACTGTGAAAACCCGACGCGGGATTAGGAGCCGTTCATCGTATCTCCTGGGAATGAGGCAACACCCTTGTAGAATCTCGTGTGAACTACAACATTCTTTATCCCGCCGTTTTGCTCTTCCTGCTCCGCGATGATTTTGTTAGGAAGGGCTGTTTATTGCTTAGAGTGTTTGGTTCAGCATTTGATTTAGCAATTGGTTTTATTGTATTCATCTTTAATTCATGTTTATATATATACATATATATACACACACGCATGAGCTCTTTTGCTGATTCTTGCATTGTTCACGAAGTAGCCTCTTTTCAGTCCTTGGAAGCAAGGAACAGCAAGAGAATGCAGTTGAAATCTAGTGGAGATTCTGCTCCGTTTAGGCCACCTGAAAAATTAATCCCTCCATTTTTCTCTTATTGGCAAAGCAAAATGATTCCCTCCATTTTTGAAGAGCTAAAAGACAAAAATTTGCAAAAATTGTTAATTTTACTGTAATTTCTGATTTTAGACAATATACTCATAAATCCTCATCTAATGCTTCGGATTGCAAATTTTCTTCTAGCAAATTAAAAAAAGAGTTAAATTGGTTTGGCAACAATCATTGATTGAAAAGATGCCTCAATAATCATTTATATTAAATTACTCACCATTGACGAAAAGACAATTATTATAAGCAAAAAAGAATAAAAGCGAAATCGATTAAAATCTTGAAAAATCATGAAAAATCTCAAATTTATATATTTATAATAAATTTGCTTTAAATTAATTTTTATCATAAAAAACTCAAAATTAGTACATTTTTAACAAATTTACAATGTTCAATTTAATTAATATCACGAAAAATTACAAAATTAGTAAGTCAATTGGCACATACTCAATAATTTGATGATAAGATTTAACGGAAACTAACGTGGAGGTGAATTTATCACAGATATATTAGTTTAAGATTTTTGTAATATTAATTCAAACGAAAAAGAAAATGAAGTATCCATCGATCCATTGGCCTTTGCGAAACGACGTCGTCGGCGGCCGGCAACACCGGAAATACGACGAGGCGTTTTGAGGAGCCTGGAGATGCTCTAGCTTGGGCCTAGGGCGCCTGCGATCCCCCTCATCTTCGTCGTCGGCGTCGTCGTCTTCCATCTTCGATTACACTCTCTCTCTCTTCTCTTCTCTTCTCTTCTCTTCTGGAAAAGAAACGCCTCTCTTCTCCTGCGAGGGAGGAACGCGGAAACTTCTAGAGAGAGAGAGAGATGGGGGAAGAGAAGGAGGACCCGCAGAAGCTGAAGCGGGTAGCGGCGGCGGCGTACGACTACGAGAACGATCCGAATTGGGCGGATTACTGGTCCAACATCCTCATCCCTCCCCAGATGTCCTCCCGCCCCGACGTCGTCGACCACTACAAGCGCAAGTTCTACCAGCGCTTCATCGTATTCCCCTCTCCCTCTGCGCTTGCTCGCCGATCTGATGTTCTCAATTTCTGTCGAGAGAGAGAGTGTGGGCGGTTTGATCGGTTCCGGTAGGTTTGTAGGTTTGTTGAGCAGAACGACGCGCTACTGCTAGGGTCGTTTCGCGTCGTTCGAGTTCGGCCTCCCGAGTTGGATAGGTCGGACGGTTTTTGGTTTTGCTCGTGATTTGTTGATCGGAAGTTCGCGGTGCGGCGACTTCTGGCTCGCTACGAATTCGTCTTGAATTCCTGTCGAATCTGTGTCTTCGCTCGGTCGAGGATTCTGATTGAGGGGCTTCTTTTTGTTATTTGAGTTCATCGGCAATCGTTTTGTCTTGCGGGAGGCTTTTATGCTTTCCTTTTTGGCGGGTTCCTGCGCGAATACCCTCCTTTTTCGTGACCGAGGGTGTTGACGAGGAAAGTTTTAGATGAGTGGGCTTTTACCACGTCAGCTTTGTGGATGATTTTGAGAGAAACTAATGTAATGATGATGGAACATTGTGGTGCAGTGGTATCTGCTATTTTGGGTATCGCAGTTTATGTTTTGCGTGATGACAATTTAGCTCCTTGTGTGCAGGATCCTGATTTCGTTGTCGAGCCAATGTCTTCCAGTAGTTCGTCTCAGTCGGCAAGGCAGTCTACTCCATCCTCCGGTTCATCAACAACCAATGAGCAGCCTCGACCCCATAGCACAGGTAAAATATATTGACATTGGCCACTGTGACAGGAATGGTGTTGGATGTATCAATGAAATTCTATAAGAATCATCGACTTTGATACACTACCAAGTACCGATTTCAATTTCTTTTTGATGATTTTGAGCCCTATTCTTTGCTTTAGGGTCTTCCACCAGAAGCTCTAGTGCGTCGGCAACTTCAGCTTCAAATCCAACTTCTTTGCGCTGGGATCGGCAAACTATACAATTCTCTGTCAATGCTTGGGTACGATGAGATTTTATCCATGCTTCATTATGTGCCTATATATGTGTGAAGGATACCCTTGTAGAAGCTTTCATGATATGATAAATTTTGGTTCTACGGGAGCATCTCGACCAGTTGTTGTATTTGATCATGCATATGCTGATTGCCATTTTGTGTCACCTTTGTGGCAGGTATTTGTTGTGGCTGTACTGGCTATATTCCCATTCGTGCCTCGAAATCTTTCAAACAGGGCATATCGTCTTTCATTTATGGGCACCGCGTGTTCCTCTATGTATTCTCTGTACTCATTATATGGGGTATGATCGGCCATCTCTTAATCTGCTGATCCAGACTATTACTTTATTATGCTACCATTAACGGTTCACGCAAATTGCAGAAACCTAGGGCATGGAATCTGCAAGCTCTGCAAGTATACTTTCAAACAATAATAGTGACCAAGGACTTCATCCACTTCATCTACTGCCTGACATTTGTCACTTCACATCTTTACCTTAAATGTGAGCAGAACTCGGCCTCTATTTTTTATTTTGGTTTTTCCTGACTATTCATAGATCTGCCTTGTTAGTCTCCTCATCTTATGACATTGATTTACTCCTCAGTCGCTTTAATTCCCATCATGTGCCGAGCTCTTGAGCATGTGGCCAAGTTTTTAAGGCAAAATTTCAACCGTTCTTCCTTGTACAGGTCAGTGACACTCGACTCATGTTGGAATTATTGGTTTACGAGTAATTTTGATTATCTGGGTTGAAGTGATCTTTATTGTTCATTTCCTATTATATTTATGATGTTCTTGTCTGATATTGTAACTACTAAAGTTGTAGTGAGTTTGTAATAATCATGTTCTGCCGTGACACTTCTCCTCTTATGTCAAAGTCATGTCAAGATCATTGCTACCTTAGCATATATTTGCTGCTGGATATTAAGGATGCGTTTAGTAATCATTTTGTTCCGGGGAATAATTTATGATCAGAAAATGATTCATTTTGATTTTGTTCCGGGAACAATTTCTAATCATTTTAAGACGTTTGGTAACTGTCCAAAATTTCTATTCCCGAAATAGAATTGCATTTGGCACCGTTCTGAAAATTTCTAATTTAAATAATTTTCTTTTAATTTTTTAAAAATTTATTACTTTTTTCTAGAGCTTGCCCAGCTGTCAGTTGGGCTTGACCTCGTCGAGCCACCGTGAGGTCGGCCTTGTTAGTCGTCAGAGCGTTGTTGGCCCTCGGTGAGGCCAAGCCTCGCCGACAGCTAGGTGAGGCTCAGCTGAACTTTGGTTGGGTGAGCGGCCTTGCCTAGATTTGTCAAGGCCGAGCTCGCCCAGCTGTCGGTTGGGCTTGACCTCGTCGAGCCACCATGAGGTCGGCCTCGCCCGGCGGCTGGGCGAGGTCAAGCCTTGCCTAGCTATGGCTCGGCTGAGTCTTGCTCAGCCAAGCGAGGCTCACCGGTGGCTGGGGGAGGCCAAGGTGAGGCTCGCCTGGCCATTGGCGAGGCTCGGCCTTTCTAGATCTGCGGGCAAGCCTCTAGCGAGCTCGTTGGATCTTGCCCTTGCTTGCCGAGCCTCTGACACAGAGCTCGCTCAACTGGTTGCCGGCAACTGGCGGCGGTGAATGGCAGCGGCAACGGCAGTGGAAGAAGAAGAGAGAAGGAAGAACAAGAAGAAAAAAAGAGGAGAAAAATTGGGTTGGCTTGATCTAGAATTGTTCCTGGGAATAAAGAATCAATTTTTTTTTACTCCTTGATTCTACTCTAAATCTATTTCCGGAAACAAAAGATTTACTTAACGGATTTTTGTTCTAAATTTATTCCTAGGAACAAAAGAATAGAATCAAACACTATTGGTTGCTAAACGCATCCTAAAGTACAATGATATAGAGTGGAGATTGGATGGGTTTTTTTATCTTTTGTTGGGGAGTGAGGAGAGGATTTTTCAACCCTCTTCGTTGAAGGAAACTTTTTCTTTAGAAGTGAATATTTTCTGACATGCGGAGAAGTGTTTGGATGCCATACATCCACTGCAAGAGGGTCATGTGCTGTTCTTCTAGTTATCTGAGTAATTTTTACGAGATTACATAAACAATGACCTGGGCTTCTTGCCATTGGCTTTAATTGCATGTTAGGTTCCAGAGCACAAAATTACAATGTCTATAATGGAATGCCATGCTCCCCCCCGCGGGCATATCTGCACTGTAGTTTGGAAGCACAGAGTGGGTAGAATATCCTGATTCTTCTGTAATGACCAACATGCACAAAGTTACTTGTATGCATGGTTCCTCTCAGTTTTGTTATGTTTCAGATCCTGCCACGGTGTTGTATAAGCTCCTAATTGCTCAAATCCCGTTCTGTTTGGATCCTTTTTCCCCTTTGCAACTGACTTTGCTGCCTCAATTTTCTTGAATAGAAAATACTTGGAAGAGCCTTGTGTATGGGTGGAGTCAAACACAACTACGCTTAGCATATTGTCCTCCCAAGCTGAGATTGGAGTTGGCTTTTTGCTGCTAGTCTCGTTGTTATCGTACGTTGTTAATGGAATTCACTTTTTTTTTCTTTAAGCTCACTGAGCTGCTTGCTTTTCTCGCTGTCAATTTGTACACTCACATGACGTTATGTGTTTGTGCATCTTCAGGTGGCAGCGCAACATCATACAGACGTTCATGTATTGGCAGGTATGTCTCATAATCCCTTCTTCTTCTACTTAAGCTGATAAGGACCGGTCTAGTGAGTACCATTTTAGAGGAATATACTGAATGTATGAATTCTCTTATAGTATTTAAATAATGTGCTGTTGATGAGAGAATGTGGATGACATGAGACTCTGCTGAAAGAACCATGGTTGGATTATGTCATTAGTAGTTTAGAATGTTTTGTTTTTGACACCGAGAGGACTAATAACCTTTTCATGGTTAGTCCAAGAATCTTAGATGGAGGGTGTGATGGATGGACCACATTTTGTTATTCTAGTGCTTGAGAATGAACTTTTTGTCACGCCACACATTAGGTGTTTTCTCTCCCTTCTCTGATTTGAAGTCTCAATAAGAGAAGGGGATTCAGAGAATCAAAAGGCCGCCTACATAGAGATTTATGAGTTCTAACATGAGGATTTTTACTTTTCCCCCGCTGCAGCTTTTAAAGCTCATGTATCATGCCCCTGCATCTGCGGGCTATCATCAAAGTGCATGGACTAAGATTGGAAGCAGTGTTAATCCGCTTATTCAACGCTATGCTCCATTCTTGAACACTCCATTATCTGCTGCTCAGAGATGGTGGTTCAGGTAGTGCCCGAAAGGTAGGAGACTTCTTGGGAAGCCATTTCCTTGCTAGGACTTCTGGTGTCTCGTCAGAGGACATGCTGATAGTCCGAGAAGGCCATCTTAAACTCTAGATGGATGGTGATTAATACTTTAAAACCGTGTCTCTGTTCTTGATTCTCGATTGGTTCTGGTGGGCCATCATGTCCTGTTTTCTCGCTGATGTCATAGCTTAATTGATTAGTAGTTTGATTCATCTACTTGGTAGACCAAAATGGAGGTTGGAATATGCCCTTGGCATCATTTAAAACAGCACCTTGTCTTTCGGACTCGGAAATGACCTCTTGGTGATTGGCATGGCACCTGAAACGTACTCATGTCTTTGACCTATAAGTGCCTGCGCCCACTCGTGAATCATTTGTATGCTCGTGTACTTCGTTTGTGATGTTCTGCTTGTTAAAACGCTGCTCAAAACAGTGCTAAAATATATTCGTCATCAACTACAGTTGTAATGAACTTTTGGTTTTTACTTTTGGGATCGGTTGTGTTTGTCCCTCCATACGTGTATATGTATCTAAGGAGAGAAAATAGCATTGAGATCATTAGAAAGCCACCATTAAGATTTAACCTTATTATGTACATTAGAATAATCAATCAAGAGGCATTGTCTGAACATGTGGAAGTGTCTATTTTACTGCATAAAAGTGTATATGCTGACAATTGACAATTGCTCACAATCATGTATACTCGCCCATATATTTTTGTCAATTGGTTTTGGATGGATTCATGCTCAACACGAGAAAACAGGAAAAGAAACATTATTAAATAGCCACATAATGGGAAGGAAAATGTATCACGAGTCATCCAATATCTAATATTTTCATACTACTCATTTTCGAATATGCGCTTTAATATGCCAGAGCTTCTGAACGTGTGAGTTATACTAATTTTTTTTTAATGTGTCCTGTAAATGTGATAGAACCCTCTAAACATAAATGTTTTTTTGTATCCTTCTATATGTATTTTTATGTCCTTCTATATGTATTGACGGGTGACTTTATCATTTTTTTTTTTAAATTTCTAAAGCATGTTATATAATTTATTTTTGGTGATGAGGGATATTCTTTTATTGATCTTAATTTGTCAAATGTGATGTTGATTTTTTTAAATCATTATTAGTCTTATGCCATGATAGGAATCTAAAAATATGCATAGTTCTATTCTTTCTTGTACACCAATCGGAATACATGTACGAGAAGTGGAGACGCAGAATTTAAGAGGGTTAGGATTTGAGATTTGCTAAAATTACAGGGTAAAGCTCGCGTGACAACGTGCCATGAGGCTTAATCTAGCGAGAGCTTTGCCCAATCTAATATGTAATTTTTCTTAAACATTTCAAAATTCGAAACAAAATAATTTTCTTCTGTTATATTGACGGAATAGCGAAAGAGATGACAATAAAGAAGACAGAAACTAGAGCGAGGTGAGCGGTAGGGGTTATGGAGGTGATTTTGCTTCGATTTGTGTGCGGCAAAGTACTTTCCTAGCTCGGCACAATTTTTAATTTACTGTAAAAAAAGTGTTTTGAACTATAAAAAATCAAATAATTATAAATTATGGGTCTGCTCCTTCAAGCATTTACGCCTCATAATAAATTATTATTTTTATAGTAATCCAAAAAATTTTATTATAGCAAAATTCTAATCTAAATTAATAATGTGTTACCTTCTTAAATGTCCTCGTGCAATTGTGATTGCCCTTTTAAGTGAGTGACTCCCTTTCACGTGTGGGAATTTTCATATGAACTATTATTAAAAGAAGGAAACATTATGTGTAGACTCAGTCTTCCTCCAGAGACAAAACATTAAGGTTGAACGGATATAATTTCATGCCTAAGGCACAAGCTATGCTGATTTTTATCTTCTTTCATTTAGTGATTGGTAAAATGTGTCAATGTCTCAGGTTCAAACCCAATCTGGTGTAATATCTATATGGCTCTCAGTTGAAAAGCAATTGTTCCTCCCAGTATAGATAACTTATGTTTGACTAGATCCGTGTGAACTACTCTAAAATAATAATCTCGCTACAAAATCTGACTTTCTAGCAGCTTTGTGCTCCAAATTTGCATTTCAACTGCCAGATCTAGCCAACAATTTTTATTTTTATTTTTATTAATACATGAGTTTCTTGCATGGTCATCTCTTCTAATGAGGCCCGCTTGTCTAAGAAGGTTTTCACCGGGGTTACCTCGATTGCCCTCCATTAGCTGCATCAACTGTTCGATAGACCTATCAAAAGGGGTTAATAACCATTTCTTAATTCAATATGATGGGCTAAGTTGTTCTATAAGTTAGGTATATTAATAAATGGATTTAAATATAATATAGGTCGTACTCCCACCTTAGTTTGTGTATGAGTTTTTTAAAATTGGGTTAGATATGAAAGTTTTAGCAATATGAATTGGGTTGGGTCATTATATTTGTATTGCATGTAAATGTGATAAAACGGATTAAATAAATTTATTTGGGTTGGACTATTTTCGCTTCAATGAAATCTTGAATCCAAATCCACTAATTAGACAAGTCTATTGTTTGGTAGTGGCTCTCAATCTATAGGGCATGTCAAGCACACATGTCAATCGCTTATAGGCAAGTGTCAAATCTATTGCTAATTGTCACAACCAAGATAGATCCACAGAGATGACAGTTTGCAATAAGCCCCACGACGAAAACTCGAGTGTCCTTGCGGTCCCTGCATCAGTTGGATTTGGATTAGAGTCAAAACCGAAGGCTTTGTCGAAGGCAATCTAAAAATATCTTTGGGCAGTATGATAAATGTACCACTCTCCTTTCTATCATGTTTTAATGTAGGCTGCATTGTCGGGCACATTTACGAGAATTAATTTAGTGGAAAAATACAAATACGGCAGAAAAGGAAAAATCAACTCCACTTGCTTTTTGAGCTGGTTAGATCGACCCATCACTTTTGTAACTTAAATCTAAATTTTGCAATTCACGTGCTTGAAATTTTATTAAATCCAACATTCCTAAAACTTTCACAACATTCAAATATGACCGACATCATATCTTGAATTTCAGCAATGCTTTGCACATTGTATGTCCTTCTCCTTAAGAAGCTGCGGGGTGGGTGACGATATGACCTTCTCCATTGAGAATATTCCGAGAAAGTCTATTCGGAGTTTGCTTTCTAGACTAGGTCAATCGTAAAAAAATGTGTCAATCCTATCGCGACATGTGTGGTCTGTATTGGATTTAGAATTTTCTTTTTCCCTAGTGACTCTTAACGACCTGGGAGTCAACCTGCGGACTCCCACTATCATTTGATTTGCGTCATAATTCTCTCGCAAAATCGTTACCGTGTTATACTTTCTGCCCGCAGTTATATAGCTATTACATGCACTTGTCCTTTGTAATATTCATTACCTGTCTATTATTGTTTATGTGAGATCGAGATTGCACAAGTTTCCTTAGTCTCTCTTTACTCCCCCTTTCCTCTCCGAGCCTTTAATCAAAATAGTTTGTTAGGTTGACAGAAAGCATGGAATATCATTTTCAAGAAAATTTTTAGATCCCATGACAACATGATCCTATGTGGCCCATGAGATCAACCGGGCTTGTTTACGAAAAAAATAATAATTTCCACCAGATGATGCACATAGTCAAATTCGTAATGTGTCACTTCAATGGGACAAAAACACTATAAATAGCCACCTAATGAAAAGTACAGCGTGCTAAGTCATAACTACCAAATACCTCTCCAAAACTAATAATAAGGAAGGCCCTTCTTCTTGTTTGCGCTCCCTTCATCTCGTTCGTTCTTCTTTTCCTTCAGAAAGGTGAACTCACCACTCACCACACATCTCTCTCTCTCTCTCTCTCTCTCTCTTTCGAAATTGATGTGCATTGATCTAAGAAAAATGATGAATCTTTTATCTGATAATGTAGGTCGTGCAGCAATCGGCGTGCGGAAGAATCGGATATGAAGTATTATTCGCAACACCGTCATCATTAACGAATAAAGAAGCAAGTGAAGTCAATTACTTTGACGGAGCCTCGGTTCCACGCCCAAAAGATATTAGGGATGATACTACGTAGGATGCAATTTTAGGTACAAAAGAATGAAGCAGTGAAAGAACTGTCTAGTTTAAGGTACCGTGTCTTCTGAGTAAAAAAGGGAATGAAGATGGAGCCTCCCACAGGTTCCATCTTCACTTTCAAATTCCAATGTAATGAATTATCTAGATGTATGTGCAATGAAGTGCTTTTGCTGCAATAATTATTGTTTATTAAACTTAATAAAGTATTTGAATATTAAATCATATATTTATCTAATAGTTTAAATTTTTATAACATCCGACATTGGATCTCTAAAAAGAAGATTATTTTCTACTTCCCCAGGAAAAAAAAAGAGATAAAGATCGCTATTCTTTAAAGATGCGTACATAGAGGGGTGCTTAGTAATATATCCTTCTAATTTATCAGTGAAATAATTTCATCGTGCAGATGCATCCCTCTATGTCAATCTGTACAGTTGTAATAGAGAGGCGCTTTGTAATATTTCTAATGAATATAAAACTATATATTTTTGTTATGTGGAAAAGTAAAAAAGGTGGTGATAAAAGCAGACATAGCTTCTTCCTTGCACGGGGGTTTGAGGAGGTGATCAATTTCGCTTCTGGTTAACGAGGAGTGGTGCAAAATCCCAACTCCTCACGATCTCAAGGAACCTGAAATCAATGAAGTCTTCCATCTTTTAAGGATTCTCGAGCAGATTGTGAACGATTCGTCTTTGAGTATATTGGAACAGTAAAATTTGTCAACAACAATCACCTGATTTGCCTGCAAATGGCCCTATATCAAAGCACTAGTCTAACCTCTGAGAATATGCAAATAGTTTATATAACCTATCCAGCTTTAATCCGTGTGAAAAAGGCACTTGAACATTCATCTGTATGTCTGAACGAGAGGGTCGCTTGAACATTCGTTTGTATACCTAAAGAAGAACCTATATCAAACGTCGCTCATAATATAATATATACGGTTTCACTTTGTAGCAAGGTCTCATGCTTTTCCTTGTAATAAATTAAGGGCAACGATAAATTAAGGTCTCATAAGGAGAAAACGAATTCCATGATTTCCAATTTATGAGCAATATGATTGTAAAACGAAATTTATAAAACGTCAATCATGATACAATACATACATTTCGATAAAATCGCTTTCGTGATCAGCAGGGATCGTATCCTTTTGAAACTAGCGTAACAGTAAGGGGGACTAAACGCACTTGACAGAGAATATCCTAAAAATAAGGAGAATGAATGAAATTAAAATCTTTATCATGGGCGAATTTAGAATCACTTGGTGGAGTGATAACATGGGGTAATCTTTGCAAGATATGTAATCGCATGATCAGAAAGGCGAAACAAGGTTTATTCACAATTTGTTTGTAAGCATGTGTAAACCAAGGCTACTGAGACACAGAACAGTAGGGAAAAGTCAGGTAGGATTAGCAAGGACCATAAGATGGCATGGCGGAGCGACAAAGAGGACATGACTCACCTCCTCTCCGACCACACGCCGGTGCACTCTGCATGGAAGGCATGCTCCCAATGCGTCCGAGCGGCCATGGACTCGGCTCAAAGCTCCTCCCGACAGATAAAGATTGCCCTTTCATTCGCAATCTTGCACTGTAATTCCCCCACCCCGCAAGTTCCGAGGTCATCACGTCGTCCAACGGCGTCACCGTCACAACGAGGACTCGGAGACCTGTGGTGATGAGGGATTATTATTTTTTCTTTATTGTTCTTAATTTCTCAATTCAATTGATATAATTTCTTTTTGGTGATGAGGTATATATTTTTTTTTATCGATCTTATCTTCATTTGTCAAATATGATATTGATTTTTAAAATCATTCTCTGTCATGTACGTCATAATAGGTATCCATAAACGTGCAGATATTTATAACCAAAACATGTGGCAAAAGAACGCTTCAAGTGCCAAAAGTTAACACAAAAGGACACTTAAGTGTTAAAACTTACGAAAGTAACACTTAAGTACCACTTTTTTATGAAAAATGGAACACTTGAGTGCCACATCTAGTGAGCCTCGCCTGAAATCCTATGTGGCATTTTTTTTTAATTAATTTTCTCGCTTATGTGGCTCGCCGGAATGCCGAATCAACAAAACACACACAAAAACGACGTCGTTTTGGCATAATTTAAATTTAAAACAAAATAATACTTTATATTTATATTTATTTAAAAAAAAAACGGAGAGGAGGAGGAGGAGGAGGAGGAGGGAAGGCAGGCGGCGGTTGAGCCCTTGTTGCTACCGCCCTCCGCCGTGGCAGAAGGTGGGGAAGGGTTGGTCGGGGCCGCGAGCCCGGTTGAGGGTCGGCGGGAGCCAACCCAAGGGCGGCCGCCTGCTAGAGGGTCGCCCCTCGCCCGACGACCCTTGCCGGACTTGGGCGAGGGCTGCAACCCTCGCCCAGATTTGGGGCGAGGGCATGCAGGCCATTGTTGCCGGTCGGCTGGCGCCGCCGGCCCCTACCCGAGCTCGGCGACCCCGGCCGACACTCCTCCACCTCCTCGGCAACAGAGGGGAGGCGGCGGCGGCGGCGGCGGCGACGGCGAGGACCGAGCCCTCGGTTGCCGGCTACCTCCCTCCTCCTCCTTCCCCCACTTTTTTTTTAATATAATAAATAAATAAATAAATAAATAAATATTTAAAATTTAATTTAATTAATTATTATATTAAGATTTGAATTATACTAAAATGACGTTGTTTTGCACACAGCTCACTAGAAAATTGCCACGTCAGCGTTTTTGCCGGATTTTCTCGTTGGTGACACTTAAGTAATCCATTTTGCTCCAATTTTGGCACTTAAGTGTTACTTTCGTAACTTTTGACACTTAAGTGTCCCTTTGTGCCAACTTTTGGCACTCCAGGGGTCCGGGTGTCCAAAATATGTAGAAGAAGTAGAGCTGCAAAATTATAGAGTGCTAGGATTAGAGATTTGCTAAAATGACTATTAGGTAAAGCTCGCATGAGAACGGGTAACATGGGTCGATGTGACAAGAACTTTAGCCACATTAATACGTAATGAAGTGCTTTGCTGCAATCAAATAATGTCCAACAAAGTCACCCATGTTCTCCTAATATTCACTTTCTGTTCCCCAAAGAAAATTATTCTCTACGTCTTCGGAAAAAGAATTAAGAACAGTATACTTTAAAGGAGGCACTTAAAAAACTTTGTAATGATGCATATATGTGCACTTCATTTTTTTAAGATGCATGTGTGAGTGAATTGTGTTATAAAAATCCCACATTAGAGAATCGATATGTTGTAAAGCAGTTAATATATCATAGTTAGCTCAAAACTCATTAGTTTAAGTTATTGACTAAAGGTGAGTCTAACTAGATATATTAATGAGTTTAGACTTGGGCTCCCTCTTGGCGATCTCTTTAAACGAATGTATTGGGTTTATGATGTGAGCTTCCAACAAATGGTATTCGAATATCCAAATTAAGGGGAACATACCTAATATTGAGCTCATATGTAATGGGAAGATTTTTAGGATGTGTGAGTGAATTGTGTTAGAGAAATCTTACATCGGTATGGTGTGAAGCAATTAATATATCCTAATTGGCCTGTAACTCATCGGATTGCTATTGCATGCTCTCAACAATTTTCCTAGGTAAGACCATTCCACCACAAAGGGACATGCATATCAGGGTGTGCAATTATAATATAGGGGTCCTCTATAATTTTCCTTAATCATCTCATTATTTAAAATGAAATATATTTCTTTTTTGATACAACGGAAAAGTAAAAGGATGGCGATAAAGTAGACAACAACTCGAGAAGGGGAAGTTGTAGGGGTCATGGAGTTGATGTTGCTTTAATTACCGAGTGGCCAAAAGAGTTCCTATCTCGGCACCTAAACTAATGATGGATTACTTTGTTAAATGTCCTCGTCCAATCGTGATTGACTTCCCTTTCAGCAGATCGATAAGATAACTAAACCTCACCTAAATCATCATCATGTCATTGCAATACAAGAAAGTGAGAAAAGTATCAAATCGGATGGCAAGAGTGGTGGTTGGTGCCCTTTCCAAGAAACTTTTCTTTTAACTTGTGGGAACTTTCTTATGAATCATGTATAGACTAAGTATTCTGTTCAGTGGTCTTGGACCTCTCTCGTCCTAAAAGCTAGCTTAAGGGGTGAGACTTTCCCTCACACTTATAAACCGACCACCAGCCCCTTCCACAATCTATGTGGGACGACCTCAACAATCTCCTCCTCTCTCATTGGGCCAGGGTTGGAGATGCAATAACCCGTAACTCTCCCGTGTGACTTTTTTTGGATCTAGACTTATTGGCAACCTAGGCTTTGATACTAGTGTTGGGTGGTCTTGAGCCTTCCTCACGCCAAAAGCTCAGGGGTTTAAGATTTCCCTCACACTTATAAACCGACCATGAGCCCATTCCACAGTCGATATGGGACAACCTCAACACCCTCCCAAGACCAACATTTCAGTTGAACATATACAATTTCATGCTTAAGGCACGAGCAAAACCCAAGTCGGCATAATATTGCATGACTCTCGGATGAGGAAATTATTCCTAGCGAGTAAGTATAGAAAGCTTTTATTTGACTAGATCCAAGTGAACTGCTCTAAATATCATCTCACCACATCATCATTGATGTTCCGACAGCTTTGCAACTCCAAATACATCTAGCTGGACAAGTTTTTTAATAGATGCATCTAATTGTAGAAATCCCAACATGATGAAACATTTTATTGGCATGCAAATTGATCCGGCAGAGTCATTCGGATCACATATTAAGGATTCAACCTACGCCATCAATTTGCAACTCCAAATTTGTGTTACTAACATCTAGCTGGACAAGTTTTTTAACAAATGCATCTAATTGTGGAAATCCCAACATGATGAAACATCCTATTGGCATGCAAACTGATCCTGCAGAGTCATTCGGACTGCATATTAAGGATTCAACCTACGCCATCAATTTGCAACTCCACATTTGTATTTCTAACATCTAGCTGGACAATTTTTTAAAAGATGTATCTAATTGTGGAAATCCCAACATGATGAAACATCTTATTGGCATGCAAATTGATCATGCAGAGTCATTCGGATCGCATATCAAGGATTCAACCTACGCCATCAATATCAAGTTAACATGTTGGCTCTATAATGCTTAAGTCTGTAATGAGAGAGAGAGAGAGACTTGGCATTTGAAAGGGCAAGGATGGCATATGCAATTATGTAATTATGTTGGACTAGTAGTCTTTTTTGGTCAATTGGGTTGGAATTAGGAAAGAGATTGGGGTCAAAACTGAAGGCCTTGTGATGACAAAATGAAGGAAAATTTTAAGAGAAAATGATACATGGACCACTTTTCTTTCTACCATGTGTCACCATATCACGTTGATTTATGAAGATTAATTGAGCGTAAAAATTCAAAAACTCCGTACCGTAAAAAAGAAGAAAAAGAAGAAGAAATAACTCCATGTGACTTTCATCTTTGAATTCATACTTTAATATAAATTTTGCGGCTCACACATTTTGATCTTCTTAAAAAATTAACTTTTGAAACTTTCACAACATTCAAATATTGATGTGTAAATGTACATATAATTTTTTTTCGGCAACTATCAGAAATATAAATAATAATTCTAAAGCTGGCCAATGTTTGTCTTTTTCTATAGCAAGTTGCGCAGCTTGGTGACGATATTGCCTTCTCTGCCTCATTAAAAATCTCTTACTCCTTGGGCGTATCCAACGAAAATATCGCAAGCCTGTCTATTCGGAGCTTGCTTTCAAGACCATGACCGATCATGGTGACTAGTGAGGTATAATTTGGGTCACTTGATGCTTGGACTCTTGCATCCCACAATATAGACAATTTGCAATGACTTTGGAGTCTATTGAATTTGGCATTTGTAGATGATGTATCGATCCGATCGTGACATGTGTGGCCTATAACATATTGAATTTAGAACTATTTTTCTTTCTCTATTGACTAGTAACGACTTGGGGGTCAACTTGCTATGTGCACCCCACAATCATGTGATAATGCTAATGGTGCCGTTTGTTAGAGCAATGTCTATTATTTGCATCATAATCCTATCACAAAATCGTTGTTGTGCTATATTTGGTCCTCATGGTTATAGCTATCGTATATAGATGGTCTTCGTAATACCTATCATATGCCTATTAAATTTATGCATGATAAAGATTTGTATAAATCTCCCTATTTTCTCTTTTCTCCTCCTTCCTCTGCCTCCACTTTAATAGAAATCATTTGATAGGTCGATGATAAAAGCATAAGATTCGGTGAGGGCGACCCTTGCCTTTGGCCGGTAGGCCATGGGGCCAACGGAGAAAGAAGAAAAAAAGAGAAAGAAAATAAAAAAAAAATATTAAGAAATTTGAATTTTTCAAAGAAATTGCTAACATTGTCTACATTAATGCTTTGATCATATCACGTAAGATGGCCGACATCCACGCGCAATTCCTGGCCAAAATTGGTTGGAATGACTAAATTAGCAAAAAATTGATAAGGTTTAGGACACAATTAGCACAACTAAAAGGTTGGGTTGGAATTAGGAAAGGGATTGGGGTCAAAACTGAAGGCCTTGTGATGACAAAATGAAGGAAATTTTTAAGAGAAAATGATACATGGACCACTTTTCTTTCTACCATGTGTCACCATATCACGTTGATTTATGAGGATTAATTGAGTGTAAAAATTCAAAAACTCCGTACCGTAAAAAAGAAGAAAAAGAAGAAGAAATAACTCCATGTGACTTTCATCTTTGAATTCATACTTTAATATAAATTTTGCGGCTCAAGCGTTTTGATCTTCTTAAAAAATTAACTTTTGAAACTTTCACAACATTCAAATATTGATGTGTAAATGTACATATAATTTTTTTTCGGCACCTATCAGAAATATAAATAATAATTCTAAAGCTGGCCAATGTTTGTCTTTTTCTATAGCAAGTTGCGCAGCTTGGTGACGATATTGCCTTCTCTGCCTCATTAAAAATCTCTTACTCCTTGGGCGTATCCAACGAAAATATCGCAAGCCTGTCTATTCGGAGCTTGCTTTCAAGACCATGACCGATCATGGTGACTAGTGAGGTATAATTCAGGTCACTTGATGCTTGGACTCTTGCATCCCGCAATATAGACAATTTGCAATGACTTTGGAGTCTATTGAATTTGGCATTTGTAGATGATGTATCGATCCGATCGTGACATGTGTGGCCTATAACGTATTGAATTTAGAACTATTTTTCTTTCTCTATTGACTAGTAACGACTTGGGGGTCAACTTGCTATGTGCACCCCACAATCATGTGATAATGCTAATGGTGCCGTTTGTTATAGCAATGTCTATTATTTGCATCATAATCCTATCACAAAATCGTTGTTGTGCTATATTTGGTCCTCATGGTTATAGCTATCGTAAATAGATGGTCTTATACCTATTACATTGCCTATTATGATTTATGTGTGATAAAGATCCGTATAAATCTCCCATAGTTTCTCTTTCTCCCCCTTCCTCTGCCTACACTTTAATAGAAATCATTTGTTAGGTTGACGGTAAAAGCATAAGATATCATTTGGGAAAATTACCAAAATTTTTTTAGGCCTATTGTGTTTGTTTTGATTTAATGCTAAATATTTTCAAATATGCCAATTGAGTTCTAAATCTTTAGCTAATTTACCAGTTTACTCATTTTGGCTAATTTCGATAGGAAATTAATGGCGTGGACATTGGCCATCATATGTGGCATGATTATTGCTGACGCGGACAATTTTTATAATTTTTTCTCAATCGAATGATTTAATAATTTTTTTTCTTTTCTTTATCTTTCTCTTTCCTTCTTCCTCCGCCAGTCGCCATGCCAGGTGATCGACCAAAGGTGAGGGTTGCGCTCATTGAGGCGAGGCTCAAACTCGTTGGCGAGGTCGATTGGTCCTTGCTAGATCTAGTGAGGGTACCCTCACCGGCCCTTGAAGAAGGAAAAAGGAAAAGAATAAAAAATTTAAAATTTCCTATTTAAAAAAATTGCAAAAATTGTTCATATTAACATCGGCCGTGCCACGTAGGAGGAACAATATGAACATCAGCAATTTTTAGTCGAAATGACTGGATGGACTCAAATAACAAAACGTGAAAATGTTTAGGATTGACATGTTACAAGTGCAAGAGATTTAAAACTTTTTAAGTAATTTTCCAAATATCATTTATATGAAAGTTATTGGTCTCATGACGATGCATCCTATGTGGCCAGGTTTGTGTATTAAAAAGACAATTTACACCGGATGATAAAGCATAATCAAATTTACAATTTGTTACTTCAACGAGAGAAAAACAATATAAATAGCCACCTCATGGAAAGCCCAAAGTACCAAGCCTAAAGTACCAAATACCTCTCACCAAAACTAATAATGAGGAAGACCCTTGTTCTTGTTTGTGCTCTCTTCATCTCCTTCGCTCTTCTCTTCCTTCCTTCCATTGAAGCTCGGTGTTGGGAATAACAGATCCCCGAAAACCGGATTCGACACTAAATCGAATCCCTAAAACGAATGCGGAAGATAAGCCCGGGAATAAACACGTATCACCGATCGTAAAGCACACCATGGATTCGAGCGTACCTTGTTAGCCACAGATTAGACACCGACGCCGATATGAGGAAGAGAAAGCGATCTGTTCGTTCCGATGACGTCAATTCGCCTTGGAAGGAAGATGGTGTCGCCTCTTGAAGAAATCTTTCTTCTAGGGAGTGTTCTTGAGAGAGAGTAGGAGGAAGAATGAGATTATGCCAAAGGTACGATCTCTCTCTCTCTTATCCCTTTTATAGGTCCCTCCATCCAAGGGCCTAATTCTGGTGGGCCGGGCTCTTAGGCCCATCATGGGCGGACGGGCCTTAAGCCCATCTCTACCTTAAGCCCAACATGGGCGGATGGGCCTTAAGCCCATCACTAATAAAACCATCATCTCCCACTCGCACATGGTGGGCCGAACAGTATTCTCTTTACCTCTCTTCAACATTCATACCGGTGAATAATCCGTGCGACCAAGCATACTTTGAGAGCTCGTTGCTATACATCTGTTAGGAATATATAGCAGCTCATATTGGGCGTCACACTCTGAGTAGATTTTGTATGCAGTACCCTAGATCGATCGATTACATTTATATCTCTCTTGATCTCTTTTAAACAACGATATATATATTGTATTCACAATTATAGTTATCACAAAGACAGTCATAATTGGTCGACCAGTGAATACAAAAGTACAATGTGATTCACCAAAATCGATCTTCCTCTTTCCTTCAAACTCTCAACTTCAGTTCAACTTGCTTTTCTAGTAATGTCCCATTAGATCGAATCAACTCATGACCATTGGCAACATTCTAAGATAGCAAACACTAAATAGAAATCTTGAGAATAAGTAAAAGTCATGAGGGCACTAAAAAATTGAGAAAATCTTTTCCTCAAGAGTCTCATACGGCGTAAAAGTTAAGATCAAACTTTTGCCACTCTTTATTGGTCGTCTCATGCATACGTAGTATGAAATACGTATTACGGTATTAACTCCTTTCCCATGGAGCGTATGTCTACAACATCAATACCGTACAGATGATAGTTCAGACATACCCAATGTCTAACTTGAGTTCACGTATCTACTCGTTCACAAAATTCATCAGAACTCACATCTGGCATCTTAGACAGATAAAGTAAAATATGTGGGGTATTTTACTTTCGGACATAGTATATATCATGTCCTCATCTTAACACTCAGTTAAGGCGACATATTTATTTTAAGCTTGAGCTCTCGATTATCACCTAGATAATAAGCTTAAAAACCGTCTCATCTCTATTTATCACATAGTAAATAGAGGCGATTACCCGTGTGAGTGGGCTAATCTCTTATCTGTCCGACATACTTTCTCAACTTAATGTAATGCACTAAGCATTAAGATGCATAAAGATCAAACAAAGATTCATAGGCATTAATGATGAAAACACAAATTCATCTAATGTGAACAACTCAGGGAAATTACAATATCCAGTACATCAGACTCTACGCAATCCTAGAGATTTTACATGACCACAAAACACATCTCTAGGTATTGGCTTTGTCATAGGATCTGCTACCATTCTATACGTAGATATGTACTGTAAGTTCACATCATTTCGTGCAACCATATGTTTTACAAAAATATACTTGGTATCTATATGTTTGGTCTTGCCATGATATTTTGGATCTTTGGTGTACGCTATAGCTGCTTGGCTATCACAATTAACTAATAATGGATTTGCAGCTTTCTCAATAACACCTAAATGATCCAAAAATCTCTTAAGCCAAACTCCTTCTTGTATTACTGCTGATAATGCCACGAACTCAGTTTCCATCGTAGACAAGGCTATACACGTTTGTTTCTTACTGCTCCAACAAATGGTGCCATTATTCAATAAGAAAACAAACCTAGAGGTAGATTTCCTTTCATCTAAATCTCCTCCCTAATCAGTTTCATAATAGCATTCGAGTCGCAGATCATTTCCTTGATAACTCAACGTATAATCAGCAGTTCCCTTTAGATACCTCAGTATTCTCTTAACGACTTTCCAATGTGCTTGACTTGGATTGGATTGGTATCTATTCACCATTCCAACTACAAAAACATATGTCAGGTCTTGTACACATCATAGCGTACATCAAGCTCCCAACAGCACTAGCATAAGGAACATGTTTCATTTGTTCCTTCTCTTGTGGAGTCCTCGGACACAGTCTATAGTTCAATCTTTCACCTTTCGCAATAGGAGTGTCTACGGGTTTACAATCTTGCATACGAAATCGTTCAAGAACCTTATTTATATATGTTTCTTGAGAAAGAGACAACGATCTCTTCAAACGATCTCTTGAAATCTTAACTCCAAGAATGTATGCAGCCTCACCCATATCTTTCATCTCAAAGTTGGAAGATAACCAACTCTTAACAGTATTAACAAACTCCATATTGCTTCCGGCAATTAGTATATCATCAACATATAATGATATGATCACAAATTGATCTTTGGATCTTTTGATGTATACACAATGATCCTCATCAATCATTGTAAAATCATATGCCATTATGTCATTATGAAAACGTATATACCATAGTCTTGATGACTTTAGGCCGTATATCGATCTCAAAAGTCGACATACTTTTTCTTCTTGGCCTTTCACTATGAAACCAGTAGGTTGTTCCATGTATATTTCTTCCTCTAATTCTCCATTGAGGAAAGCAGTCTTTACATCCATCGATGTAACTCAAGATCCATACTAGTTACTATTGCCAGAATAATACGAATCGAGGTAAATCTCACTACAGGAGAAAACGTATCTTCATAATCAATTCCTTCCTGTTGATTATACCCCTTCGCCATAAGGCGAGCCTTATGCCTTTCTATCGAGCCATCATCCTTTCGCTTTATTTTGAGAACCCACTTGTTCCCAATAGCTCTGCGTCCTTTTGGAAGATCAACCAGTTCCCAGACTTAGTTTGATTTCATTGACTCCATTTCCTCTTCCATTGCATGAATCCATTTTTCCTTACTAGGGCAATTCAGAGCCTCATTAATATTTCTTGGCTCATCCTCATCTTGTGGAGCAACCATAAAAGTTTCCCCTTCAATGTCAAAACGTCGACGGGGAATACTTTGGCGACTTGTTCGCCGTATGGGAGATTGTACACTTTGCACATCATTCCCCATTATGCTCCCACTTGGATTGGATAATGATGTCGTCTTATTATGTGGTTGCAATTGAGAATGAGTTGAATTCAAATCATCACTTCTCATATTACTCCCACTTGGACGAACTCCACTAAGATCATTATCTTGATCCAAGGTTTCAAATAGGGAGTGATCTTCCCCTATTTCGCCCTTCTTAGGAAATTCATCCTCTAAGAATGTGACATCCCGTGATTCAAATTCAGTTATACTCTCACTTTCCTGCTCACCTATAAACACATACCCTTTTGAGTGTTCCGAGTATCTTATGAAAATACTCTTCTTTCCTCTGGGACCCAATTTCCCAAACTTGTGAGAGGATTCATGTGTATAGGCAGAACAACCCCATGGCTTAAGAAAACTTAAGTCCGGTTTTCTACCTGTCCATAACTCATATGGAGTGGAAGTAACTGATTTGGAAGGCACACGGTTAAGTATATAGGCAGCAGTTAACAACGCATCACTCCAAAAGGTAATAGGTAAGTTAGCATGCGTCATCATGGACCTAACCATTTCCAGTAGGGTTCTGTTTCTTCTCTCCGCAACACCATTTTGTTGAGGAGTATATGAAATAGACAACTGTCTTTCTATTCCTTTTTCATCACATAATTTTCTAAATTCATCAGATAAATATTCTCGACCTCGATCGGATCTCAATGCTTTTATTTTCTTGTCTAATTGATTCTCTACCAGGTTCATAAACCTTTTGAAACAACTTATTGCTTCAGATTTATGAGAAATCAAATAGACATATCCGAATCGAGTATAATTATCTATAAAAGTGATGAAATAAACAGCCCCATGCCTTCCTCTCACATTCATTGGACCACGAACGTCGGTATGGATTAAATGCAGAGGAAATTCAGCTCTTTTACCTTTTCCAAATGGTTTCCTTGTCGTTTTCCCTTCTAGGCAATGCTTACATATAGGCAAATCGACTTTTTCAATGTTGCCCAACAAGTCCTCTTTGGCTAGTCTATTCATACGTTGTTGGCCAATATGACCAAGTCTAGCATGCCACACATTCACATCATTATTATATGTAGTAGGAGACGTGAGAAGGGAATAACAAACATTTGTATTAACATAATCAACATCTAATACAATAAAATCATCCATAAAATAACCACAACCATAGTAGTTTGTATCCAAATACAAATCTACACCTCTATTATGGAAGTTCACATTAAAAACAAATTTAACCAACACTAAAACAGACACTAAATTTCGACGAATCTCCGGAGCATACAACACATCATGTAGGAATAACGTGCGTCCACCACGCATGTTCGGTTGGCTAGGTGTGCCAATTCCTTTTACTTCAGCTCGGAGTTATTTCCCACATAGATCCACTTAGTTCTAGTCGAAACTCGTCGAAATTCTACGAAGGATTCTCTATCCTTCGCTACATGGTCTGTCGCTCCTGAATCTACAGTCCACAGAGGATTAGATTCAGTTAAGAATATAGAACTTAACACATATGCAAAGTTCCCAATAGTAGAAAGGGTGTGTACCTTCTTTGGCTCGCGACAATTTCGGGCATAGTGACCCCTCTGGTCACAGTTGTAACATTTCACCCTTGAGATATTCTTCACATGAGGACGTTTTCCTCTCTTTTGTTGGTTAATTCTTGGTTTCTTGCAAGAAGGACTTGATCCCTTGCTTTCCCACATATTGAACGAATCAATCCGCTTGCGCTTAGAGCTTGAAGCCCCTTCTGAGCTTAAAACAATACAGCAAATATCTGTATCCTGCTCAAATGCCTTGAGGCGATGATCAGCTAGCTCAAGGTGGCGCACAGCATCCTCAAGATCTTCCATAACATGGTCAAGAGCTTTTAGTGCTTTTTGCTTTTCCAGCACATATTGAATTCTCATATTCAATATTTCACTATTCTCGCCGTTCAATTTGTCCTCTTTGTTCAAATCAACAATTATGTTCTTAGTTGCTGAAGCCATCGATCTGAACATATCAGACACATATGCACGAAATATTAATGCCTATCACTTATGCATCTATTTTGCACAAACTCATCATATTAGTTAATAATTTTAAGTAAGGTTTTAGAATCAAAAGGTCACTACGTTTCCAATCATCCTCCAAAAAATCCTAACTTAAAACTATCATTAATATGATTGTCATATGCAAAATCAATTCTATGAAGCTACAAAAACTTCTATAATTACCCATAGCTAACTACCCACAGCAATCAGCAATAACAGAAAGCAACAGATAATTGATATACAATACAATAATAATGCTTTCACATAATACAACTAACATATAGGTTGCTACATCAACAACAATCAGGTAGTAAACAAAAAAATAAAAAAAATGTTCACAAAGAACACTAAATAAAAAAACAGCCATAACATCTAAAAACAAGGCATCATACAACTAATAGGGAAAGTTGCTACATGGTTCAACTTCTCTTTCTTTTTCTCTGTAAATTTTTCAGGCATTCTCGACAGCCATGGAAAAACAGACGGATAACCCTTAGGATTTCTCCTACGCACATTCATTCCCGGCCTTATCAAAGTCATTCCTTGGGTCGCAGTCTTTGTGGCTCCAACCCGATGATATTCATCCACAAATTCCATTACTAGCTCCTTATATCCAGTAAATCTTTTGACCTCCCATAGGCGATTCAACACTCCTTGCCATTCTTGTGGAAGAGTGTTCATAAAGTCCTAATCGCACCATCTGAATATACGGCATGGGATAACCGTTCCAAATGACCTCTTGAATTTTGTTGTTGACCTCTATGACATGATCAATTATGTCATCACTCTCCCATCGATAACCATTCAAATCAGCTATCAACCTTGAAAGCCTTTCCTTTTGTTCATCTGACATTGTGCGCACAGATGCGCGTGGCTTATGGGAAGGCATTGTTCCTGCAACAAATGCAGAAAGAAAAATGGATTACATATAATCCACATAGATATAATTGAAAAAGAAACACATTCTTTCCTCTTTTTTTTTTTTTTTTTTGGTCAACGGGTCAACGGTCAACGGTCAACGGTCGTCGATCGTCGGACCGGTCGGACCGGACAAACCGGTCGGGCCGGTCGGGCCGGTCGGACGAACCGACCGCACGTGCCGCGTGCGTGCGCGGGCTAACGTCACGCCGACGTCAGCTGGCACGTGCCGCGAGTGTGCCAGGCGTTCGCCGGTCGGGTCGCCGGCCGGTGACCGTCCGGCCAACCGACGTCAATGCTGACGTCATCGATGACGTCAGCCCAGCGGTTACCGACCGTTGGGTGACGTCATGCTGACGTCAGCACGCGTCGGTTCGTCGAACCGGCGCGTGCCGGTTCGCCGGCCGGTGGCGCGCACGCGCCGGTTCGCCGACCGGCGCGTGTGCCGCACGCGCTGGGCGAACCAGCGCGTCCTGGCGCGTCGCGCCCACGCGCAGCCGCTTCTGGCCGCGCGTGTGGGCGCGTGCGGCGTCTCCCGGCGGCGTGCGACATGTCGCCGGACTCATCTCGACGTTCTCTTTCTCCCTATGCCATCAGACTTCGATTTCGACTTACGAAAAATCGAAAAAATGGGTGAACAGTCCTCGGGTGTCGGGATTTCTCGCCCCGATCCGTACGGCCGAATTACTTTCGCAAAAAATCAATCATAAAACGTCAAACAAGTCGGGAAAAACGTGAACTAGGGCTCTGATACCAATGTTGGGAATAACAGATCCCCGAAAACCGGATTCGACACTAAATCGAATCCCTAAAATGAATGCGGAAGATAAGCCCGGGAATAAACACGTATCACCGATCGTAAAGAACACCACGGATTCGAGCGTACCTTGTTAGCCACAGATTAGACACCGACGCCGATATGAGGAAGAGAAAGCGATCTGTTCGTTCCGATGACGTCAATTCGCCTTGGAATGAAGATGGTGTCGCCTCTTGAAGAAATCTTTCTTCTAGGGAGTGTTCTTGAGAGAGAGTAGGAGGAAGAATGAGATTATGCCAAAAGGTACGATCTCTCTCTCTCTTATCCCTTTTATAGGTCCCTCCATCCAAGGGCCTAATTCTGGTGGGCCGGGCTCTTAGGCCCATCATGGGCGGACGGGCCTTAAGCCCATCTCTACCTTAAGCCCAACATGGGCGGATGGGCCTTAAGCCCATCACTAATAAAACCATCAGTTTTCATGAAGAAGGGGAAAGTAAGGTGTTTGATTTTTGCCTTTTCCTTTTCTGGATGTTTCCCGTTGCATTTGCCAGAGTCTGTGGCGCTGAGAATAATAGATGAGCAATAGGGAAGAAGAAGAAGCACAGAAAAGAGAAACCTGAAACCCGGCTCGGCTGGAAGAACCATGGTTCGAGTCACATTTGGTTTAAGTCAAAAGATGCACACATCTCGTATCTTTTGGTTCAATTTGGGTATCACGGAAATTCAATCCGAACCTTCACACCCCTAATACAAGCAGCTTGCAATGACTGATGTAAATTGAATTTGGCATTTGTAGATGATGAATCTATTTGTTAATGACATAAGCGGCCTACATCTCATTATAGAATAGCTTAACTTGTAGCACACGCTGCAGACAACTTGCAATTACTGTTTTTCTTTTTTAATTTTTTTGGCATTATTTGCAGTGACTTTGAAGTCAATTGATTTTGGCATTTGTAGATGATGGATCTTTTTTGATAATGACATAAGTGGACTACATTTCATTGACCTATATTCATTATCTCCACTTCTTCGGGAAAAGAGAAATAAGAACAATTTTTTTAAAGATGCATACTTGTATATCCTTTATATTTATCAGAAAGCCTATATATCAATGTGCATAATTGAGGACAAGGGAATTAAAAGTATAACACTCACTTTAATATTAAAAGTTTTTATCAATGTACTTAAGTGTCACATCGAAGAAAAAATGATCACTTAAATACTTTTGATGAGAAATTTCAGTTAAAGTAATTATGTGACTTTCATAATTAAAATTTTTATCCGAGATGTCTTCTTTTAAAATACAAACCAGTCAAGATGGACAGATTATTGTGTAAAATGAGGTCGTTCCTGTTCACCATCGTCTCCATCGCCGGCCATGGAGCCACCCCCGACCATGCCCAGCACTGCCACCTCCTCCACTACCTTGACAAGTTTGGCGGCTGCGGCGAGAGTATTGACATCGACCCATCCATCTCTTTCGAGAACCCTTGCCTTCGCAATGCCTTCATCGCTCCATTCCCTAAAGCAGGCCATCATCTCCAACCCCAACGACTTCACCGCCAACTGGGTTGGCCCCTTTGTCTGAGATTTCACATCAGCACCCACCATTGCTTGCTTTCCGTTAGCGTTCACCAGAGTCACAAGGTTTGTGATCGAGACAAAAATAATAGAGAGCCCCAAATATGCACCATTGACGTCACGGGGAAAAAAAAAACTCTAGAGGAGTTTGAGAAGTTTCATCATTGGCAATCCTTCTTTGTCACTTTCTGAATGTCATAGCCATCGCTGATTGAGCTGTTCACTGCCTCCGAGTCTTGCCGACTACGCCTCTGTTCTACCCAATTTTTCTGCTTAGAGCGACTGAGGTGCTTTGCGTTTGCCTAATCCTTCTTCGTTGGCGCCGATCACCATCGCCAATGCCTCTAGGACATCAACTCTCTAGTTTGATCGCTGTTTGTGATCAACAATCGCACCTTCAAGGCCATGTCCGCCACCGCACATAAGTCCTCTGTTCTGCCCTGCTTCTTGGCCAAGGACGGTGAAGTGCCTCAGGCTCGTTCATTTGCCCCTCGCTGGCTTCAATGTCTGTCGTCCACACTTCCAGGAGATTCTTTTTCCAACTTGATTACCAACTGCAACTAGGATTTTCTTCATTGACAAGAAAATAATTCACCCTCAAATCTGGTAAGCAAGAGAACAAGACGGTGATTTAAGGTTTCCTAATATGCTCTGATTAGGTATCTTGGTGAGTCACATTGGACGGAGAAATTATTAAAAGACAGCCACATCCAATTTTTCGATTACGATAATACTAAAGTGATCATTTTTTAAAAAAGTGACACTTAAGTGATCTAAATTTTTTTTTTTTTTTGATTAAAGTGAATATTGTATATAACTTTTGACACTTTTAGTGTCATTCTCCCGCCCAATTGTAACCAAAGGGACCTCTGCAATTTTCATATAATTAAAAATATTAAACAATATTTTTTGGTACAAGAAGAAAGATGGGGATAAAGCAAACATAACTTCTTACATGGTAATCAGCATTGACCTTGGGTTTGTGAGCGGCGGTGAAAAATCCTAGCTCAGCACGATCCCTAGGAACTTGTGCATCACGAAAAAAAAATTAAAGAGGTGCTTGTAGTAATTGCAATAATTATTCTATGATGTCAAGATTGGTGCACCGACTCCTTTTCACTCACGAGGTATTACGCGCGGATTATGGTTTTCCCAGCCGGGACAAAAGATCGAAGTTGATTGGGACGTGACAACTCGCCAACGCTCGGACAAATTAATCTCAGTGGACCAGAAAACATCCTTTTCGTCGATGATTCAGCCGATAGATATAAGCTCTTCGTGCATCCTCAATTACGATGATTCAGCCGATAGATATACATCAATGTCTATTATTTGCATCATAATCCTGTCACAGAATCGTTATTGTGCTATATCTGGTCCTTGGGGTTATAGCAATCATATGTAGCTGGTCTTCGCAATACCTATTACATGCCTATTACAATTTATGCGTGATAAAGATTTGTATGAATCTCCCGCAGTTTCTCTTCTCTCCCCCTTCTTCTGTCTGCACTTTAATAGAAATCATTTGTTAGGTTGACCGTAAAGGCATAAGATATCATTCAGGAAAATTATCTAAAAAAGTCCTAGGCCTATTGTATTTGTGTTAATTCAATTTTAAACTTTTCAATTGTGTCAATTGAGTCATAAACTTTAAGAAAATTTGTTAGTTTAGTCATTTAAGCTAATTTTGGCAAAAAATTGATGACATCGATGCCAGTTGTTGTATGTGGTATGATTAGCGTTTATGTGGATAACTTTTACAAATTTTTTAAAATTGAATTCTTTTAATAATTTTATTTTTTATCTTTTCTTTCTCTTTCTCTTTCCTTCTTCCTCAACTGATCGCCATGAAAGGTGATCAGCCAAAGGTGAGGGTCACCCTCGTCAAGGTGAGGCTCAAACTCGTTGGCGAGGTTGGTCGGTCCTTGCCGGTCCTTGAAGAAGGGAAAAACAAAAGAAAATAAAAAAAATTATTAAAAATTTGATTTTTAAAAAAACATTTGCAAAAATTGTTTACATTGGCATTGGCTGTGCCATGTAGGATGAACGGTATCCACTTTAGTAATTTTTGGCCGAAATTAGTTGGATAAATTCAATTAACAAAATATAAAAATGTTTATAACTAAGTGTAAGAGATTTAGAACTTTTTTTTATAATTTTCCCAATATCATTTACATGAAACTTATTGATCTCATGACAACGCATCCTATGTGGCCCGCGAGATCAACCAGGCTCGTTTCCTAAAAGGATAATTTACACCGGATGATAAAGCATAATCAAATTCATAATTTGTCACTTCAACGTGAGAAAAACATTATAAATAGCCACCTCTTGGAAAGCCCAAGGCACCAAGCCTAACTTACCAAAGACCTCTCACCAAAACTAATAATGAGGAAGGCTTTTGTTCTTGTTTGCGCTCTCTTCATCTCCTCCGCTCTTCTCCCCTCAGCTCTTCTCCTCCTTCCTTCCACCGAAGCTCGAGCACTCCTTCCAGGTGAAGACCTTCCAGGTGATCTCTTTCTCTCTCCCATATTTCAAATCGATGTGATTGGTCAAAGAAATACAATTAATCTTCTATCTGATAACGTCAGCAGGAATGGCGCCGGGGGCGACAAATTGCACACGATTTCGGTATAAACCGTGCACACCGGTACGACCTCCAAGTTGTGGTATTTATAAACGTTGCCCTCCGGGAGTTAGTCCTCCAGAGCCATGAGACCATGCAGTTAGAGTAAGCCGCTCATGACGGCCAAATTGCATCATAATAATATGAAGTACTTTCACGACACCGTCATCGTGAATGAATAAAGAAGCTGAGTGAAGTCAGTCACTTGATGGAGCCTTGTTTCAATACCTAAAAATAAATTAAGGATGAATACTATGTAGAGGATGCAATTTAATGTATGAAACAAGAAAGCAATGAACGAATCGTCTAGTTTATGGTATGTATCTTTTGAAAGGAAAAGGGAACAGCGACAGAGCTTGTCACAGGCTTCATCTTCTCTTTCAAATTGCAATATGATGAATTATCTAGATGTAAGTGCAATGAAGTGCTTGTCTAATCTGTGAAGTAGCTTCCAGGAGTTACTGAATTTCTTGCCTGCCTGTGATTTTCTTCATCGAGGATGGAGAAGTATCTGTCTCATCTCTGTTTTCACCATGAATTTTTCATATCTTAGTTTATTTTGAAAACAAATAGGTGTGACTGTTTGGAAGGGAATGATTAATAAGGCAATCTGTAGCATTCATTGCTAAAGAGTAAAGAGTATAAACTATGATACAAAAATTTTCTAGTCTGAGAAATCCTCCAGTAAAATCGAAGCAACATAAATATGATCCTTCCATTCACAGTCATATAGTATAAGGTACAAGTTCAACATCTTTGTGTTCTAACCAAAATTGAGCTTGGTCAATTGAGGACTCTACAGCTTGAAGAAGTTAATAACAGAAAAGAACTCTCGCAGAAATGGCAGCAGACTTTCTTCGATACCGATAACAACTTGGCATATAATTGACTTCACATCAACCAATACTAGTTAAACGAAGCAGATAAATTTGCATTGCATTTGAGAGAAATCAACCACAACAAAAAGAGGTTCTCAATGTTTCAGGGCAAGCTTTCTCATTCAGTTCTGATTTCATAGAACAAAACCAATGTCAAAAGAGCCAGACCATTCCTTGCCAGAAAATGGCCAATGTGAAGTCCGTCTGGATCTTAAACAGCATATACCCCAGCATAAACGTGCGAGAGAATGAAAGCATCATCCAACTGACCATCCTTCATTTACTTCACTTCCTTCGCATGACTGAATAGTAGACTCATCTTGATGTTCCTCTGTACGAGCAAGTCTTGGATTAACGCGGTGTACCTGAGCCCAGCTCACATGCATCTATCGTTGGATGAGGCGTGCCGAGTGGAACCCACATAATCCTACGATGCATGTAAGTCGGGCTATATTATTTACATACTTGATGGTTGGACGCTTACGTTACACCCAATTTTGCCACCGCACTTACGGAGAAAATTGAGTGGGCATCGCAAGATGATGTACCTATCACACATTCTAATAGGCCCTGTAGTGGATGACTTAAAACCTCTCTTTCGTCAACTCACTAGGATTGTCAGAGTTGGAAAAATAGGCCAAGAATAAGGGATGTAATTTTGTTCTTTTGTATTCTTTTGTATATCATTTACATTGTATGAGTCCCTATTTATAATACATTGAATATCTAACTAAGGAAAAGAAAGAGAAGATACATTAAATCAAATCCAATCACAGATTGACATAATTAATCAAATATAATCTCTTGTAATCTTGAATTGATTGATCATAATCTTTAGCTCGATCCTCTCATATCTCCAGCATGATTCTCGCATATCTCCAACACTCCCCCTCAAGTTGATGTCTGATAAATATCCAAGATGCCCAGCTTGCTTAGTAGATATGCGTGTTGTCGTTGACATAATGATTTGGTAAAAATATCAGCGGGCTGTTCCATGGTTCCAATTCCATTTGTCTCGATTACTCATTCTTGGATCTTGTCTCGAGTGTAGTGGTAGTCTACTTCAATGTGTTTCGTTTTCTCATGAAAATGGGATTTGCTGCAAGATCTGAAAGCAAGCCTCGTATCCCAAGATCTGAAAGCAAGCCTAATTTCGGGACGAATTGGATTTTTTTCTCTCCTCTTGAAAGGGAGAGGCCCGTTTGTGGACCCAAATTTTCCCAAAAAAGGACAATTTTCTTAATCCTACTTGTCTAATCCATATTTTTCTACGGCGAGGATATCCACAATTTTGGGAATCCGCAGTAAGTAGCTAAATCTGGGGACCGTTACGTTTCGTACTGATCTCATGGATCGAGAAAGATGCGAGGCGAAATTCGGGGAATATATAGTACTTGGAATTCGGAGAAGTGGATCGAGCATGACATATATATACTTGGTCACTTGTAGAATTTAACCGGCGATGTTGTTATGTTAGTAGGAACCATTATAGAATTAGAATCGCTGGCTTTTTCATTGGCGTCTTTTAAATCGGTACGCAATCTTATGCTAGTAATTGAGAAAGAATACGACTCATAGGAGTTTAAAATCGACCATTCCGAATTGAATTGTCTGATGATTTCAATTAAATCAAGAAAAAGGGGAAATTCTTTTAACATAAAATTATTCATTGATTCGGATTGATGATGAACAGGATCTTGTTTCCAAACTCAAGCTGGATTCTGATGCTTAAGTTGACTATTTAAGTCCATGTCCATGTTGAGTCGTAGACAAGATTACACAGTTAATTTTGAGTATTAGGAAATTAATCGCTAGCCTAAACTCGTTGAAATGTCATTCTTATTATGATAATATTTTACATTTAATCAACAACAAATGTTTATCAAGATGTCATTTGTTCCATGACGTATGAATAATTTGAAAATTTTTTTCTTAAAAATATTAATTCATATCACTTGAAATAATTAATCAATATAAGATATTTTCATTACCAATAGTAATTTATGACACCCACCCATGGGCATCGTAGATGGTGTGCGTGTTCTCCCTCATTGCCGAGATCGAGGGTTTGAAGCTTCTCGTTTGCATTTCCATGACTTAAGTGGGAGTCTCAGGGGCAAATTACTAGGTCAGCCTCGAGGTTTTACGTCTAAATAGTGGTGGTGGCGGAGGGCGATGTGACCCCTGGTTTTATGATTTTACGTCTAAACAGTGATTTGTTCCGGGGAATAATTTATGATCATAAAATGATTCCTTTTGATTTTGTTCAGGGAACAATTTCTAATCATTTTAAGACGTTTGCAGAATCGTCCAAAATTTTTATTCCCGAAATAATTGCGTTTGGCACCGTTTTGAAAATTTCTAATTTAAATAATTTTCTTTTAATTTTTTAAAAAATTTGTTTGATTTTGTTCCTAGGAACAATTTCTAATCATTTTAAGACGTTTGGTAATTGTCAAAATTTCTATTCCCGAAATAAATTGCGTTTGTAATTGTTTTGAAAATTTCTAATTTAAATAATTTTCTTTTAATTTTTTAAAAATTTGTTTGATTTTGTTCTTGAGAATAATTTCTAATCATTTTAAGACGTTTGGTAATTGTCCAAAATTTCTATTCCCGAAATAGAATTGCGTTTGGCACCATTTTGAAAATTTCTAATTTAAATAATTTTCTTTTAATTTTTTAAAAAATTTGTTACTTTCTTCTTCTTCTTCAAGCTTTGTTAGTCGTTAGAGCATTGTCGGCCCATGGTGAGGCCAAGCCTCACCGACAGCCGTGAGGTGAGGCTCGGCTGAACTTTGGTTGGGCGGCCTCGCCGACACTGGGTGAGGCTTGAGGCGAACTTTGGTTGGGCGGCCTCGTTGATTTGGGTGAGGCTTGGCTGAACTTTGGTTGGGCGAGCTTTGTTAGTCGTCGAGCGTTGTCGGCCCTTGGTGAGGCCAAGCCTCGCCGACGTTGGGTGAGGCTTGGCTGAACTTTGGTTGGGCGGCCTCGCCGACACTGGGTGAGGCTCGGCTGAACTTTGGTTGGGCGGCCTCGCCGACACCGGGTGAGGCTCGGCTGAACTTTGGTTGGGCGAGCGGCCTTGCCTAGATTTGGCAAGGCCGAGCTCGCCCAGCTGTCGGTTGGGCTTGACCTCGTCGAGCCACTTGTGAGGTCGGCCTCGCCCGGCGGCTGGGCAAGGTCAAGCCTTGCCTAGCTATGGCTCTGCTAAGTCTTGCTCGGCCAAGCGAGGCTTGCCGGTGGCCAAGGGAGGCCAAGGTGAGGCTCGCCTGGCCATTGGCGAGGCTCGGCCTTTCTAGATCTGCGGGCAAGCCTCTAGCGAGCTCGTTGGATCTCGCGGCAGCGGTGAATGGCAGCGGCGACGGCAGTGGAAGAAGAAGAGAGAAGGAAGAACAAGAACAAAAAAAGAGGAGAAAAATTGGGTTGGCTTGATCTAGAATTGTTCCTGGGAATAAAGAATAAATTTTTTTTTACTCCTTGATTCTACTCTAAATCTATTTCCGGAAACAAAAGATTTATTGAACGGATTTTTGTTCCAAATTTATTCCTAGGAACAAAAGAATAGAATCAAACACTATTGGTTGCTAAACGCATCCTAAAGTACAATGATATAGAGTGGAGATTGGATGGGTTTTTAATCTTTTGTTGGGGAGTGAGGAGAGGAATTTTCAACCCTCTTCGTTGAAGGAAACTTTTTCTTTAGAAGTGAATATTTTCTGACATGCAGAGAAGTGTTTGGATGCCATACATCCACTGCAAGAGGGTCATGTGCTGTTCTTCTAGTTATCTGAGTTCTTTTTACGAGATTACATAAACAATGACCTGGGCTTCTTGCCATTGGCTTTAATTGCATATTGGGTTCTAGAGCACAAAATTACAATGTCTATAATGGAATGCCATGCTCCCCCCACCCCCCCGGGGCATATCTGCACTGTAGTTTGGAAGCACAGAGTGGGTAGAATATCCTGATTCTTCTGTAATGACCAACATGCACAAAGTTACTTGTATGCATGGTTCCTCTCAGTTTTGTTATGTTTCAGATCCTGCCACGGTGTTGTATAAGCTCCCAATTGCTCAAATCTCGTTCTGTTTGGATCCTTTTTCCCCTTTGCAACTGACTTTGCTGCTTCAATTTTCTTGAATAGAAAATACTTGGAAGAGCCTTGTGTATGGGTGGAGTCAAACACAACTACGCTTAGCATATTGTCCTCCCAAGCTGAGATTGGAGTTGGCTTTTTGCTGCTAGTCTCGTTGTTATCGTACGTTGTTAATGGAATTCACTTTTTTTTTTTCTTTAAGCTCACTGAGCTGCTTGCTTTTCTCGCTGTCAATTTGTACACTCACATGACGTTATGTGTTTGTGCATCTTCAGGTGGCAGCGCAACATCATACAGACGTTCATGTATTGGCAGGTATGTCTCATAATCCCTTCTTCTTCTACTTAAGCTGATAAGGACCGGTCTAGTGAGTACCATTTTTAGAGGAATATACTGAATGTATGAATTCTCTTATAGTATTTAAATAATGTGCTGTTGATGAGAGAATGTGGATGACATGAGACACTGCTGAAAGAACCATGGTTGGATTATGTGATTAGTAGTTTAGAATGTTTTGTTTTTGACACCGAGAGGACTAATAACCTTTTCATGGTTAGTCCAAGAATCTTAGATGGAGGTTGTGATGGATGGACCACATTTTGTTATTCTAGTCCTTGAGAATGAACTTTTTGTCACGCCACACATTAGGTGTTTTCTCTCCCTTTTCTGATTTGAAGTCTCAATAAGAGAAGGGGATTCAGAGAATCAAAAGGCCGCCTACATAGAGATTTATGAGTTCCAACATGAGGATTTTTACTTTTCCCCCGCCGCAGCTTTTAAAGCTCATGTATCATGCCCCTGCATCTGCGGGCTATCATCAAAGTGCATGGACTAAGATTGGAAGCAGTGTTAATCCGCTTATTCAACGCTATGCTCCATTCTTGAACACTCCATTATCTGCTGCTCAGAGATGGTGGTTCAGGTAGTGCCCGAAAGGTAGGAGACTTCTTGGGAAGCCATTTTCTTTCTAGGACTTCTGGTGTCTCGTCAGAGGACACGCTGATAAATGTCCGAGAAGGCCATCTTAAACTCTAGATGGATGGTGATTAATACTTTAAAACCGTGTCTCTGTTCTTGATTCTCGATTGGTTCTGGTAGGCCATCATGTCCTGTTTTCTCGCTGATGTTGTCATAGCTTAATTGATTAGTAGTTTGATTCATCTACTCGGTAGACCAAAATGGAGGTTGGAATATGCCCTTGGCATCATTTAAAACGGCACCTTGTCTTTCAGACTCGGAAATGACCTCTTGGTGATTGGCGTGGCACCTGAAACGTACTCATGTCTTTGACCTATAACTGCATGCGCCCACTCGTGAATCATTTGTATGCTCGTGTACTTCGTTTGTGATGTTCTGCTTGTTAAAGTGCTAAAATATATTCGTCATCAACTACAGTTGTAATGAACTTTCGGTTTTTACTTTTGGGATCGGTTGTGTTTGTCCCCAACACTCTTCTGCTTCCCTCCATACGTGTAAATGTATCTAAGGAGAGAAAATAGCATTGAGATCATTAGAAAGCCACTAGTAAGATTTAACCTTATTATGTACATTAGAATAATCAATCAAGAGGCATTGTCTGAACATGTGGAAGTGTCTATTTTGCTGCATAAAAGTGTATATGTTGACAATTGACAATTGCTCACAATCATGTATACTCGACCATAAATTTTTGTCAATTGGTTTTGGATGGATTCATGCTCAACACGAGAAAACAGGAAAACAAACATTATTAAATAGCCACATAATTGGAAGAAAAATGTATCATGAGTAATCAAATATCTAATATTTTCATAATACTCATTTTGGAATATACGCTGTAATATGCTAGAACTTTTGAACGTGTAAGTTATACTTATTTTTTGAATGTGCCCTGGAAATGCGATAGAACCCTCTGAACATAAATGATTTTTTATATCCTTCTATATGTATTCCGATTCGTGTACAAGAAAGAATAGAATTATGCATATTTTTAGATACCTTTTATGGCATAAGACTAATAATGATTTTAAAAAATGAACATCATATTTGACAAATTAAGATCAATAAAAGAATATCCCTCATCACCAAAAAGAAATTATATAACATGCTTTATAAATTAAAAAAAAAAATGATAAAGTTACTCATCAATACATGTACGAGAAGTGGAGACGTGGGATTAGAGAGGGCTAGGATTTGAGATTTGCTAAAATGACTATCATAAACTAAATTACAGGGTAAAGCTCGCGTGACAACGTGCCATGTGGCTTAATCTGGCGAGAGCTTTACCCACTCTAATATGTAATTTTTCTTAATCATTTCAAAATTCGAAGCGAAATAATTTTCTTTTGTTATATTGATGAAATAGCGAAAGAGATAATAATAAAGAAGAAAGAAACTAGAGCGAGGTGAGCGGTAGGGGTCATGGAGGTGATATTGCTTCGATTTGTGAGTGGCAAAGTGCTTTCCTAGCTTGTCATAATTTCATATAATTTAATGAGAAATGATTAGATGATAGTTTATAATTTATTCTGACAAAAACAATGTGTTTTGAACTATAAAAAGTCAAATAATTATAAATTATTATAGGTCCACTTCTTCAAGCATTTGTGGTTCATAATAAATTGTTATTTTCATAGTAATCCAAAAATTATTATGATAGCAAAACTCTAATCTAAATCAATAATGTGTTACCTTCTTAAACGTCCTCGTGCAATTGTGATTATAAGTGACTTTCCCTTTCACGTGTGGGAATTTTCGTATGAACTATTAATGAAAAAAGGAAATGTTATGTGTAGACTCAGTCTTCCTCTAGAGACAAAACATTAAGGTTGAACGGATATAACTCTATGCTTAAGGCGCAAGCTACGCTGATTTTTGTCTTCTTTCATTTAGTGATTGGGTCTTCTTTCATTTAGTGATTGGTAAAATGTGTTGATGTCTCGAGCTCAAACCCAATCTGCCGTAATATCTGTATGGCTCTCAGTTGAGAAGCAATTGTTCCTCCCCATTAAGTATAGATAACTTATGTTTGACTAGATCCATGTGAACTACTCTAAAATAATCATCTTGCTACAACATCCTACTTTCTAGCAACTTTGCGCTCCAAATTTGCATTTATCTAGCCAACAATTATTTATTTATTTATTTATTAATACATGAGTTTCTTGCATGGTCATCTCTTCCAATGAGGCCAGCTTGTCTAAGAAGAAGGTTTTCACCGGGGTTACCTTGATCGTCTTCCATTAGCTGCATCTACTCTCTGATAAACCTATCAAAAGGGGTTATATACCCATTTCTTAATCCAATATGATGGCCTAAGGTGTTGTATAAGTTAGATATATTCAGTAAATGAGTAATAAATAGATTTAAATATAATATAGGTCATACTTCCACCTTAATTTATGTATGAGTTTTTTGAAATTGGGTTAAATATGAAAGTTTTAGCAATATAAATCGGATTGGGTTGGGTCATTATATTTGTATTGCATGTAAATGTGATAAAATAGATGAAATAAGTCTATCGGGATTGGATCATTTTCGCTTCGATGAAATCTCAAATCCAATCCATTGCTAGGTAGTGGCTTTAAATATGTAGGGCATGTCAAGGACACATGTCAATCGCTTATAGGTGAGTGTCCAATCCATCGCTAATTGTCACACCCAAGATAGATCCACAGAGATGACAACTTGCCATAAGCCCCACGACGAAAACTCGAGTTGCTGTTGGAAGACAAGGGTGCATATAGACTTGTGTTAGTCCTTGCAGTCCTTGCATCAGTCGGATTTGAATTAGAGTCAAAACCGAAGGCTTAGTCGAAGGCAATCTGGAAATATTTTCGGGGAATATGATAAATGGACCACTCTCCTTTCTACCATGTTTTAATGTAGGCTGCATTGTCGCGCGCATTTAGGAGAATTAATTTAGTGGAAAAATGTTGGGCAAAAAAAAAAAAAAATTTAATGGAAAAATACAAATACGGCGGAAAAGGAAAAATCAACTTCTCTTGCTTTTAAAGTGGGTTAGATCGACCCATCACTTTTTTTAATTAAATCTAAATTTTGCAATTCACATGCTTGAAATTTTATTAAATCCAACGTCCCTAAAACTTTCACAACATTCAAATATGACCAACATCATTGATAACTCTATAAAAATAGAGTTATTTTACCTATTTTAGGCAACAATTAATGCAATATCTATGAGAAAATATTTAGATTTCCTTCGATTATTTGAATTTTCCTTGTTTATATAGAATAATGAGATATGGAAAAGATAAGGAAAAGAATGGCAGAAATCAAGAATTCAAATCAGAAAGTGGAAGATGGATATCAAATTAGGGAATCCTTGATTTTGTTCTTGATGTTATCTGCAAGCGTTGGGAGATTAGATAATTTGGATACATCCTATGAAGAGGAGAACATTGAGAGCCTGAGAGGGCATCTAGGTTTTTGTTAGATCGTTTTTCATTGTTCTATGAGTTTTTTAAGTATTTTGAAGATAAGACAAAAGTGGTGATAGAATTCTTGTTCTTTGATTCAAGATGTTGGGTTTGATTTATATTTTTATTTCTTCTTCTACTATGTTCTAATTTTCTTTTGTTAGGGCTACGATGTAGCCTAACCATGATGATGTGAATCTCATGATTTTTATGTTTTACAATTGATTTCATTCATGTGAATTATATTGTGCATAATGCTTTTGAGTGACTGGCCACCACTTGAATGATCTGATGTGTATGTTTGAGACTAAGAAGTGATAATATGCAATTGTTCATTATAATATATAACCATGAATTAAACGTGGATAGAGATATACCACGTTATTTGTATAACTTTCGGTGATCCAAAAGACTCATTGTAAGTCGGGAATATTCATAATTTTTAATGTACTTATGTTTATTTTAATTCACATAGTGATATAGTGGATTAACAAACTGAGTAGGTTTACTATACCTAGAGATAGGATAGTAAATATGTTAGGAAATTCTGCCATCACATGTTTGATATCGTTCTTGTACCCACAACAATATAAAATTCATATCTAGTGGTTATGGTGAAATCGGATGCTCTAACATATTTATTTGATTGATTTATTGCATTTAGTCTCCAAATTTTGTTTTTAATTTATTTTCAATTATATTTTGATCTGTTAAATAAATTTTAGAGTTAATCTATTTTAGTATTTAATTAGTTTATTAATCATCGATCTCCGTGGGACGATATTCTTTCTCATCATTATATTACTTGTTCGACATGTTCACTTGCGTTTAGAATTTTACGAACAACCATATCTTGAATTTCGGCAATGCTTTGCACAATGTATGTCCTCCATAAGAAGCTGCGAGGTGTGTGACAGTATGACCTTCTCCATTGAGAATATTCCGAGAAAGTCTATTTGGAGTTTGCTTTCAAGACTAGGTCAATTGTAAAAAAATGTGTCAATCCTATCGCGACTGTTGACACCTAATTTAGGACCAAATTTTTATTTTAGGTAATAAATAAAATAAAGCATTTGGGTTTGTGGCGGAGATTTCAAAAAAAAAAAAATTTTGAATGATGAAGCATTTTTATTGTTGAACACATATCTTCATTTCAAAATTTGAAAAAAAAAAAAAAGCGAAATTAATAAGAGGAATTAATGGGATTTGACTAGCAATATGAAAGGAATGGACACTCATTTCGAAGATTGGGTGTGAATGCGGACATGTTCGCGGCAATATAAATGAATTGCGAAAGGAAGTAAAGGATTTACGGCAATATAAATAAATTGCGAAAGGAAGTAAAGGATTTACGGCAATAAATCGGGCCAAGATTTCGGCAATCCCCACGATCAAAGGAAAGACGGGTTCTAACTTTCCAATTTTAAGTGGAAGTCTTGCACTATAAAATGGGGTTTCTCTTTGTACGAATGGGGGGAGGGGTGAATTCAAAAGAAATTGAAAAAAATTCTGTTGTGAGGGAGCTTCTCTTCGTTTTTCATGGAAAGGAAGGAATAGAAAAGTCATTAGGGGGGAAGTCTCTCTTGCTTCAAGGAAAAAAAAAAAAACAAGAGAAGAAAAGAAAAGTCAGAAGCAAAAGCTTCTGCAGAGAGTGAGAGAGACAGGTGAGAGAGAGTGTCAGGAGAGAAAAGTAAAAAAAAAAAAAAAAAAAAGAAGAAAAGGCAAAAGGAACCACTGTTCATCTTCTTCGTGGCTTCCCCCTTGCACCACCGCCCGCCGCTGCCGACGCCGCCCGCCGCCGCTCACGCCGCCCGCGCTGCCGACGCCGCCCGCCGCCGCTCACGCCGCCCGCCGCTGCCTACGCCGCCCGCCGCCGCCCACGTCGCCCGCCGCTGCCGACGCCGCCCTCCGCGCCCACGCCGCCTGCCGCGACCACGCCAGCACCGCCGTCCCGCCGAAGCCGCCGCTCCCGCCTGCGACCCGCCTCGCTCCAGCCCGCTCCGCTGCGCCGAGCCGCCCTCCTCCGACGCATCCGCCGCCACCTCCGCCTCCGCGCTCCGAACGCCCAGGGATCCCGGAGACAGCCTTCAGCCCACCGCGCCTCGGCTCCGGTCACCGCCCGAACCCGCCTCTCCGAGATCCGACGCCGGTACCACCCTCGCCGGAATTCCGAACGCCGGTGACACCCTCGCCGGATCAACGAACGGGCTGCCCCTATTTTTCCTTAGGTAGTTTTTTTTAGTTTTACTTTTTTATTTGGTAGTTTAGGTTATTTCTTTATCTTTTATGTTATTTTTGCTGTTTATTTGATAGTATATTTGGTTTAGTTATTTAAATATTTGGTGTTGATATATGCTTTATCTGTAGGTCCTACCTAAAATTATTATGGTTATTAATTTGATCCGAGAGACGTCGGATCATTTTTTTAATTATAATAATTTTTGGTTTCGTGGTAGAATTTCAATTGTTAAATCACGATAATTATTTAATTTGGTCCGTAAGACTTCGGACCAAATTTGTAATTATTTTGTTTTCCTTGTTGTGATTATAGAGTTAAAATAATTGTTAATTTAATCCGTGAGACAACGGATTATCTTTTCGGTTATTTTAATTCTTCTCTTAGTTTTTATAATTACTTGTTTGAAAAAAAAAAAAAGCATTATAAAAAGGGAATAGTGAAAAACTAAAAAATTTGCATGAGCATGTAGGTCATATAAGTTTATTAAGTTAAGACACGTAGGTTTAATAAATTGACCTTTAGGATTTTTTAGAATGTCACCCTTAGATAGGTTTTTTTAGTCAGAATTGGATTTAAACTTTTTTTTTATTTAGGAAAAGTTTGCAAAAATATAAAAAAAAAAAAAAAAAAAAAAAATAGGTGCATATTAACTAGTTTGCATAATAGGCACATTTATTTAGATTTTGCATAATAATAAATTAGGATTGCATCATATTATCATGTTTTAGTAATCCCATCGTGTAATTTTTAATTACATATAATTAACATTTTTTTAAAGAAAAACACAAAAATCATTTACTTGGTTAATTAATAAATTAGTTCATAATTAATCTCATTTCATATCATCATTGTTTAGTGTAGGTTGCATACATAAAAAAAAAAATCACAAAAAGAGCATGCATATAGAATTGTTATGTCATGCATCCCATGTCACGTATTATATGCACATTTAGGATTGTATAAATTAGATTGTATACATATAGTTCAAATTAGGCCATATAAATTGCATTTCACATATCATTAAAGTAAAATTTGTGCATATTAATTTTAAATTAAGATTGCATGATAATAAAAGTTAGGTGTCATGTTATTTAGAAATCATGTTTAGGGCATGCATTTTTACTAGCATTTTTTTTAAAAATGTTTTCTTAGAGAGTGGACGTTAATAAAGTTGTGGTTTATAATTTCTTAGCATTTCGATTTATTGAATGTTATTTAATTGATTGTGCACCCGCATGACCACCATTTGCATGTTAGTATCTTAGGTTAAAATTAATCAAGACTGCCTGCAAAAATGTTTTTTTTAAGGTACCGAAAGGGCGTTAGATTAATCTAGCGTAACCATGTCCCCCGAATCCATTAAATCTCTGAGTTCGTAAAAGGTAAAGTATTCTCCCATACTTTACCTGGGTTTCTAATCAGCCCTAATTGGTTAGTGGCGGCTCCAATTTGAAATATAATTTGCATGTTTTAATGGGTTATTTTCTTAACATCAAGTCGCGATTGGTAGGGCTTGGGAGAGTCCGCGCCAAGTCTTCGGACTTAGTAATCCATTAACCTAGTTTTAGGTGATTCACCCATCGAAAAATCGGGTCGCGACAGCGACATGTGTGGCCCGTATTGGATTTAGAATTTTCTTTTTCCCCATGCGTGCATATAGACTTGTGTTAGTCCTTGCAATCCCTGCATCAATTGGATTTGAATTAGAGTCAAAACCGAAGGCTTTGTCGAAGGCAATCTGGAAATATTTTTGGGGAATATGATAAATGGACCACTCTCCTTTCTACCATGTTTTAATGTAGGCTGCATTGTCTCGCGCATTTAGGTTAATTAATTTGGTGGAAAAATACAAATATGGTGGAAAAGGAAAAATCAACTTCACTTGCTTTCAAAGCGGGTTAGATCGACCCATCACTTTTTTTAATTAAATCTAAATTTTGCAATTCACACGCTTGAAATTTTATTAAATCCAACATCCCTAAAACTTTCACAACATTCAAATATGACCAACATCATATCTTGAATTTCGGCAATGCTTTGCACATTGTATGTCCTCCATAAGAAGCTGCAGGGTGGGTGACAATATGACCTTCTCCATTGAGAATATTCCGAGAAAGTCTATGCGGAGTTTGCTTTCAAGACTAGGTCAATTGTAAAAAAATGTGTCAATCCTATCGCGACATGTGTGGCCCGTATTGGATTTAGAATTTTCTTTTTCCCCAGTGACTCTTAGCGACCTGGAAGTCAACCTACGGACAAGGATGGCATATGCAATTATGTAATTATGTTGGACTAGTAGTCTTTTTTGGTCAATTGGGTTGGAGTTAGGAAAGGGATTGGGGTCAAAACTGAAGGCCTTGTGATGACAAGATGTTGAAAATTTTAAGAGAAAATGATACATGGACCACCTTTCTTTCTACCATGTTTTCAACATGTGTCACCATATCACGTTGATTTATGAGGATTAATTGAGTGTAAAAATTCAAAAACTCCGTACTGTAAAAAAGAAGAAAAAAAAGAAGAAATAACTCCACGTGACTTTCATCTTTGAATTCATACTTTAATATAAATTTTGCGACTCATGCATTTTGATCTTCTTAAGAAATAACTTTTGAAACTTTCACAACATTCAAATATTGATGTGTAAATGTACATATAATTTTTTTTCGGCAACTATTAGAAATATGAATAATAATTCTAAAGCCGGCCAATGTTTGTCTTTTTCTATAGCAAGTTGCGCAGCTTGGTGACGAAATTGTCTTCTCCGCCTCATTAAAAATCTCTTACTCCTTGGGCGTATCCAATGAAAATATCGCGAGCCTGCCTATTCGGAGCTTGCTTTCAAGACCATGACCGATCATAGTGACAAGTGAGGTATAATTTTGGTCACTTGATGCTTGGACTCTTGTGTCCCGCAATACAGACAACTTGTAGTTACTTTGGAGTCTATTGAATTTGGCATTTGTAGATGATGTATAAGATCTGGTCGTGACACGTGTGGCCTATAACATATTGGATTTGGAACTATTTTTGTTTCTCTATTTACTAGTAACGACTTGGGGTCAACTTGCTAACAAGGCCTGTGCACCCCACAATCATGTAATAATGCTAATGGTGCCATTAGTTATAGCAATGCCTATTATTTGCATCATAATCCTGTCACAAAATCGTTATTGTGCTATATTTGGTCCTCGTAGTTATAGCTATCGTATGTAGCTGGTCTTCATAATACCTATTATATGCCCATTATAATTTATGTGTGATAAAGATTTGTATAAATCTCCTAGTTTCTCTTTTCTCCTCCTTCCTCTACCTCCACTTTAATAGAAATCATTTGATAGGTCGATAGTAAAAGCATAAGCTTTGGCGAGGGCGACCCTCGCCTTTGGCTAGTCGGCCATGGGACCAGCGGAGAAAGAAGGAGAAAAAAAAAAAGAAAAGAAAAAAAAAAAAAGGAAAAGAAAAGAAAATATATATATTTTAAGAAATTCAGATTTTTCAAAGAAATTCTTAAAATTGTCTACGTTAAAACTGGTCATGTCACGTAAGGCGGCTGATATCCACTTTAGCAATTCCTGGTCAAAATTGACAAAAATAACTAAATTGGTAAAAAGTGAAAATGTTTATGACACGATCGGTACAACTAACTAAAAAATTTAGGACCGAACTAGCATAAGTGCAAAAGATTTAGGAATTTTTGATTATTTTCTTGATATGAAACTTATTGGTCTCACGATGACTAGAAAAAAATACCAAAAAAAAAAGTTTTAAACTTATCCATGCAAGTACTAATTCAGCCACAAACTTACTGATTAGACCAATTTAGTAATAAATCTTTTCACATTTATATCAATTCAATCCATCTGGTCAATTTTGGCTGGTTGGCAATGACATGGACATTGACTAATGGCGTGACAATTTTTTAAATAATTTGTTATTTTTTTTGGATTTTTTTCTTTTCCTTTTCCTTTCCTTTCTCCCTTCTTCCTCCTTGAACTCTCAGTGGCTGGTGAGCCTTCAACGAGGGTTGCAAAACCCTTGCTGGTCATTGGCAAGGGGTTGAGGGTTTCGTAGCCCTCACCTAGCCTCCCCAAGGCCGGGGGAGGCAACTTGCCCAGATTTGGGTGAGGCCAACCTCGCCCTGGCCTTGGCCTTGCCGTGGGTGAAGGCGCCCTCACCCATGATTGGTGAGGCCATGGCTGCCATCGCCACGGTCTAGGCAAAGGTAGCCATGGCATCCCCAGTCACGGGTGAGGCCACCTTCGCCCGTGGCAAGGTTAGGGTGAGGCTGGCCTCCCTAAGATCTAGATGAAATCGCCTTGCTTGTAGCCCTGGGCGAGGTCAGGCGAGGGCTGCGAGGTTGTGGGCGAGGGCCGCGACCCTCGCCACTGGCAAGCCTAGCGGGAGGCTCACCGGCCGTTGAAGGTTTGAGAAGGAAGAAGGGAAAAAAAAAAGGAAAAAGAAAAGAAAAAGGAAAAAAAAAATAAAATAAAAATAAAAATTTGAAAAAAATGAAAATATTTAAAATTTGCCACATTGGCGCCTCGCCACCAGCCGGCATCCATGTCAGCATCGGCTGGACAAAATTATTTGAATGGATTGAATTAGTACCAATGTGAACAATTTATGACAAAATTGGTCTAATTAAAAAGGTTATGACTTAATTGGTACTAATGCAATAGGTTTAGGACTTTTTTGGTACTTTTCCCACGATAACGCATCCTATTTGGTCCGTGAGATCAACTAGACTTTTCTATTCAAAAGTTATTTCCACGAGATGACAAAACATAATCAAATTCATAATTTGTCAATTCAACTGGTAAAAACAAAACCTCTATGAATAGCCACCTAATAGAAAGCTCAAAGTGCCAAGTTAGAGCTACCTAATACCTCTCCAATATTAACAATGAGGAAGGCCTTTCTTCTTATTTGCGCTTTCTTCATCTCGTTCGCTCTTCTCTTCCTTCCTTCCGCCGAAGCTCGAGCACTCCTTCAGAAAGGTGAACTCTCTCTCTCTCTCCCTCTCTCTCTCTCTCTCCATGTTGGTTGAAGAAATACGATGAATCTTCTATCTGATAATCTAAGCAGGACCTGGAAAGATTTCACCGTGCACAGGACGGATAGGGAGATATACACCGTGCATACCGGCACCATCTCCACGATGTAGTGTTTATGTACGTGGACATTGCGCTCGCTAGTTGTCCCTACGGAGCCATGAGACTAGGGAGCTAAATTAAGCCGCTCATGATGGCCAAATTGCATCATAGTATGAAGTATATTTCACGGCACCGTCGTCGCAAAGGAATAAATAAGTGGAGTGAAATCAGTTACTTGATGGAGCCTCGTCCTCACGCCCGAAACATATTAGGGATAAATATTATGTAGGATGCATTTCAAGGTAGAAGACAATGAAGCAATGTGAGAATCGTTTAGTTTAAGGTATTGTGTCTTTTAAGGAAATAAAAGAAATGGAGACGAAGTCTGTCTCTCAGGTTTCTATCTTCTTTTCAAATACCAATGTAATAGGTAATCGAAGTGTATGTGCAATGAGGTGCTTGGCTGCAATCAATTATTGATTAATTAACTTATTAGAGTATTTAAATACTATATCCTACCTTCATTAGAAATGCCTGCATAGTTTCCCTACAAGAAGAAGATTATTCTCTACTTCTCCAGGAAGAAAGAGATGAGAACACTATTCTTTAAAGATACATGTGCACATATATATTATAAGTAAAATAATTTCATTGCAAAGCCCATACCTGGATAAAAATAATCCAAAAAATCATAAACTCATTACATTTTTACCAATTTAATCCTAAATTTTCTCACATTTTGCTAATTAAGTCCTAAATCTTCTCATGTTTTGCCAATTTAGTCTATCCGGCGCGACGTGGCGGCCGGTGTTGACGTGGATAATTGTTGGGAAAATATTTTCATTCATTCATACTTGTAGCAATTCAAGCAATCATTTTTGGGAATTTTTTTTTTTTTCAAATCATCTATTTTCGATAAAATAAACGGAGCCTAACGCAAAGGAAATGAGGAATAAATCCATGTGACACAGCATATCCAAAAACAAGGGGAATAAATGAAATTAAAATCTTTAAGCTTGTCACGCTCGAATTTAGAATCAGGTGGAGTGACAACGTGGGGTAATCTTTGCGAGACATGTAATCGTGTAATCAGAAAAGGCGAAACAACCTTTATTCCTAATCCGTTCATAACATGAGTAAACGGAAGCTACTGATACGTGGCGGAGCGACAAAAAGGACATGACTCCCTCCTCTCCGGTCACTTGCCGATGCATTCTGCATGGAAGACACGCTCCCAATGCGTCCGAGCAGCCATAGACTCGAGTTCGATGCGGAAGTTCCGGGGTTGGATATATCGGACGGTTTTCGGTTTGCTTGTGATTTATTGATCAAATTCGCGGTGCAGCGACTCCTGGCTCATTACGAATCCGTCTTGAAATGCGGGCGTGTCTTGAATTCCTGTCGAATCTGTGTCTTTGCTCTGTCAAGAACTCTGATTGAGGGGCTTGTTTTTGTTATTTAAGTTCATCCGCAATCGGTTTATCTTGCGGGAGGCTTTTATGCTTTCCATTTTAGTGGATTCCTGCGTGAATACCCTCCTTTTTCGTGAACGAGGGTATTGAGGAGGAAAGTTTTAGATGAGCGGGCTTTTACCACGTCAGCATTGTGGATAATTTCGAGAGAAACTAATGTAATGATGACGGGACATTATGCTCAAAGCACGAACACAAATTTCTCGACCTGCAAGCGGCATCTGCTCTTTTGGGTATCGTAGTTTATGTTTTGTGTGATGACAATTTAGCTCCTTGTGTGCGGGACAAGTGAATAAGACGGCATGGTGGAGCGACAAAAAGGACATGACTCACCTCCTCTCCGACCACTCGCTGGCGCACTCTGCATGGAAGGCATGCTCCCAATGCGTCCGAGCGGCCATGGACTCGGCTCAAAGCTCCTCCCGACGGATAAAGGTTGCCCTTTCAATCCCAATCTTGCACTGTAATTCCCCCACCCCGCAAGTTCCAAGCTCATCATGTCGTCCGACGGCGTCACCGCCGCAATGAGGACTCGGAGAACCGTGGTGATGAGGGAATTTTTTTTTTTTTTTATTGATCATAATTTCTCAATTCAACTGATATAATTTCTTTTTGGCGATGAGGGATATTTTTTTATCGATCTTAATTTGTCAAATATGATATTGATTTTTTAAAATCATTCTCTGTCATGTATGTCATAGTAGGTGTCCAAAAATATGCAGATACTTATAACCAAAACATGTAGAAAATGTAGAGGTGCAAAATTGGAGAGTGCTAGGATTAGCGATTTGCTAAAATGACTATCAAAAGTAGATTGCTGGGTAAAGCTTGTGCGAGAACGGATCACGTGGCTCAATGTGACAAAGAACTTACCCACATTGATATGAAATGAAGTGCTTTGCTGCAATCAAATAATGTCCAACAAAGTCACCCACTGACGTTCCGACAGCTTTGGAACTTCAAATTTGTATTTCTAACATCTAGCTTGACAAGTTTTTTAATAGATGCATCTAGTTGGGGAAATTCCAACATGATGAAACATCTTATTGGCATGCAAACTGATGCTGTAGAGTCATTCGGATAGCATATCAAGGATTCAACCTGCGCCATCAATAACAAGTTAACGTGTTGGCTCTACAATGCTTAAGTCTATAATGAGAGAGAGAGAGAGAGAGAGAGAGAGAGAGAGAGAGAGAGAGAGAGCTTAAGTCTATAATGAGAGAATGAGAGAGAGAGAGAGAGAGAGAGAGAGAGAGACTTGGCATTTGAAAGGGCAAGGATGTCATATGCAATTATGGAATTATGTTGGACTAGTAGTCTTTTTTGGTCAATTGGGTTGGAATTAAGAAAGGGATTGGGGTCAAAACTGAAAACTCCGTATTGTAAAAAGAAGAAAAAGAAGAAGAATCAACTCCATGTTACTTTCCTCTTTTAATTCATACTTTACTATAAATTTTGCAGCTCATGCACTTTGATCTTCTTAAAATATAACTTTTGAAACTTTTATAACACTCAAATATTGATGTGTAAATATACATATAATTTTTTTTTGGCAACTATCATAAATATGAATAATAATTCTAAAGTTGGGCAATGTTTGTCTTTTTCTAAAGCAAGTTGCGCAACTTGGTCATGATATCGCCTTCTCTGCCTCAATAAAAATCTCTTACTCCTTGGGCATGTCCAATGAAAATATCTCGAGCCTATCTATTCCGAGTTTGCTTTCAAGAGCATGACCGATCATGGTGACTAGTGAGGTATAACTCTAGTCACTTGATGCTTGGACTCTTGCGTCCTACAATACCGACAACTCGCAATGACTTTGGAGTCAATTGAATTTGGCATTTGTAGATGATGTATCAATCCAATCGTGACACGTGTGGCCTATAACATATTGGATTTAGAACTATTTTTCTTTCTCTATTGACTAGTAACGACTTAGGGGTCAATCTGCTAATGAGGTTTGTGCACCCCACAATCATGTGATAATGCTAATAGTGCCATTAGTTATAGCAATGTCTATTATTTGCATCATAATCCTATCACAAAATTGTTATTGTGCTATATTTGGTCCTCGTGGTTATAACTATCATATGTAGCTGGTCTTCGTAATACCTATTACATGCCCATTATAATTTACACGTGATAAAGATTTGTATATGTCTCCCTAGTTTCTCTTTTCTCCTCCTTCCTCTCCCTGCACTTTAATAGAAATCAGTTGATAGGTCGATGGTAAAATCATAAGATTCGGCGAGGGCGACCCTAGCCTTTGGCTGGTCGGCCATGGGACTAGTGGAGAAAGGAGAAAAAAGAAAGATGGAAAAGGAAAAATAAAAGAAAAATAAAAAAAAATGATTAAGAAATTTGGATTTTTCAAAGAAATTGCTAAAATTATTTACATTAATGCTTTGGTCACGTCACGTAAGATACCGACATCCACATCAATAATTCCTGCCAAAATTGACCAGAATAACTAAATTGGCAAAAAGTGAAAACGGTTTAGGATACAATTGGCACAACTAAAAAAATTTAGGACCAAACTAGCATAAGTGGAAAAGGTTTTGGAATTTTTTGATTATTTTCCTGATATGAAACTTGTTGGTCTCACGATGACGCATCTTATGTGGTCCGTGAGATCAACAAGACTTGTTTATTCAAAAGGCAATTTCCACGGGATGATAAAACATAATCAAATTCATAATTCGTCATTCCAACCGGAGAAAAAAACCTAATGGAAAGCTCAAAGTGCCAAGTTAGAGCTACCAAATACCTCTCCAATATTAATAATGAGGAATGCCTTTCTTCTTGTTTGCGCTTTCTTCATCTCGTTCGCTCTTTTTTCATCTCGTTCGGCCAAATTGCATCATAGTATGAAGTATATTTCGTGGAATCGTTGTCGTGAACGAATAAAGAAGCGGAGTGAAGTCAGTTACTTGATGGAGAGTCTCCACGCCCAAAACATATCAAGGATGAATATTATGTAGGATGCATTTCAAGGTAGAAGACAATAAGGCAATGGAAGAGTCGTTTAGTTTAAGGTATTGTGTCTTTTAAGGAAATAAAGGAATGGAGACGAAGCCTGTCTCTAAGATTTCTATCTTATTTTCAAATTCCAATGTAATAATTCATATAAATGTATGTGCAATGAGTTGCTTGTGCTGCAATCAATTACTGTTTAATGGACTTATTAGAGTATTTAAATACTAAATCCTCCCTTTATTAGAAAAGATTATTCTCTATTTCTTTGGGAAGAAAGATGAGAACACTATTATTTAAAGTTGCATCTGTACATATATATTAGAAGTAAAATTATTTCATTGCAAAGATCCATACCTAGAGAAAAATTGTCCAAAAAATCATAAACTTAATATACTTTTACTAATTTAATCCTAAATTTTTCACATTTTGCCAATTGAATCCTAAATCTTCTCATATTTTGCTAATTGAGTCTATCCAGGAAAGCATTGATGTGGATCGGCCAACGTGACATGGCCAGTGTTGATGTGGATGATTGTTGTGAAAATTTATTTGTTCATTCATTTTTGAGAATTTTTTTTCTTCAAATCATCCATTTTCCGTAAAATAAACGGAGCCTAATGCAAAGAAAATGAGGAATAAATTCACGTGACAGAGAATATCCTAAAAACCAGGGGAATAAATGAAATTAAAATCTTTATGCTTGTCACGCGCAAATTTAGAATCAGGTAGGGTGACAACGTGGGTAATCTTTGCTAGATATGTAATTGCGTAATCAGAAAAAAAGCAAAACAAGCTTTATTCCTAATCCGTTCATAAGCATGGGTAAACGGAAGCAACTGATACTTGGCGGAGCGACAAAGAGGACATGACTCCCTCCTCTCCGGCCACTTGCCGATGCACTCTGCATGGAAGACATGCTCCTAATGCGCCCGAGCGGCCATAGACTCGGCTCAGAGCTCCTCACGACAGATCAAAGGAGCCCTTTCAATCCCAATCTTGCGCTGTAATTCCCCACCCAGCAAGTTCAAAGGCCATCATGTCGTCCGACGGCATCACTGCCGCAACGAGGACTCGGAGACCCGTGGTGACGACGGATATATATATATTGATCTTAATTTGTCAAATGTGATATTGATTTTGTAAAATCATTATTTGTCATGTACGTCATAAGACATCCATAAATATGCAGATACTTACAAACAAGACGTGTGGAAGAAGAAGAGATGCTAAATTAGAGAGTACTAGGATTAGAGATTTGCTAAAATGACTATGAAAAATAATTTGCAGTGTAAAGCTCGCGTGGGAACAGGGAACATGGCTCGGTGTGGCAAGAAATTTACCCACATTAATATGCTTTGAAGCGCTTTGCTGCAATCAAATAATGTCCAACGAAGTCACCCATGTTTATCCCAATGTTCAATTTCTGTTCCCCGAAGAAGATTATTCTCTAGTTCTTCAGGAAAAATTATTAAGAACAGTATAGTTTAAAGAGAACACTCAGAAAACTTCGTAATGATGCATACATACGCATCTCGTTTTCCTAGGTAAGATCATTCTACTGCAAAGAGAGATGCATTTCAGGGTGTGCAATTGTAATACAGGGTAATATTTCTTAATCATCTCGAAATTTGAAATAAAATATATTTCTTTTGTTATATGGATGGAAAAGCAAAAAGAGGACAATAAAGCAGACAATAACTTGAGAGAGGGAGAGTCGCAAGGGGTCATGGAGGTGATGTTCCTTCAATTAGAGAGCCGCAAAATAACGTTCCTAGCTCGGCACCTAAACTAATAATGGATTACCTTGTTAAATGTGTTAGTCCAATTGTGATTGACTTGCCTTTGAGCAGATCGATAAGGTAACTAAACCTGACCTAAATCACCATCACTGCATTGCAATACAAGAAAGTGTGAAAAGTATCAAGTCGGATGGCGAGAGTGGTGGCTGGTGCCCTTTTCAAATGACCTTGTCTTTTAACTTGTGGGAACTTTCTTATGAATCATGTATAGATTCGGTATCCCTCGCAAGACCAACATTATAGTTGAACAGATAAAATTTCATGCTTAAGGCACGAGCTAGATGAGTCAATATCTCAAGTTCAAAACCCAATTCAGCATAATATTTTATGGCTCTACCTCTTGGTTGAGAAGAATTTATTCCTTACTAGTAAGTCTAGATGGCTTTTATTTGACTAGATCCAAGTGAACAGCTCTAAAATATCATCTCGCTGCATCATGACCCACGTTCCGATAGCTTTGTGGCTCCAAATTTGTATTTCTAACATTTAGCTGGTAAATTTTTTTAATAAATGCATCTAATAGTGGAAATCCCAACACAATAAAATATCTTATTAGCATGGAAACTGATCCTGCAAAATCATTCAAATCACATGTCGAGGATTCGACCTATACCCGCACTAACAAGTGTCCAATTTTGTGATATAGGTTGGCTCTATAATGCTTAAGTCAGTAAATATGTGAGAGAGAGAGAGAGAGATTGGCATTTGAAAGGGCAAGGATGGTACATATATGCAATTATGGAATTATGTTGGACTAGTAATCTTTTTTGGTCAGTTGGGTTGGAATTAGGAAAGGGATTAGGGTCAAAACTGAAGGCTTTGTGATGACAAAGTGTGGAAAATTTCAAGGGAAAATGACAAATGGACCACTTCTCTTTCTATCATGTTTTCAACATGCGTCGCAATACCATTTAGATTTATGAGGATTAATTGAGTGAAAAAAAAAAAAATCAAATACTCGGTACAGTTAAAAAGAAGTAAGAAGAATCAACTCCATGTGACTTTCATCTTTTAATTAATACTTTAATCTAAATTTTTGCCATTCAGATCTTAAAAAATTAATTCTTAAAACTTTCACAATACTCAAATGTTGATATGTAAAAAGCATAAATAGTTTTTTTTTTTTTGTAACTATGTGAAATATGAATAATAATTCTAAAGTTGGCAATATATGTCCTTTTCTATAGGAAGTTGCGGGGTTAGCGATGATATCACCTTCTCCACCTCATTAAAAATCTCTTACTCCTTGGCGTTATCCAATGAGAATATTTGGAGTCGCTTTTAAGACCATGACCGATCTTGGCAAGGTACTATTATGGTCACTCGATGCTTGGATTTATGCGTCACATGATACTCGACAACTTGCAATGACTTTGGAGTCAATTGAATTTGGCATTTGTAGATGATGTATCGATCTGATTGAGACACTTGTGGCCTAGAACATTTTGGATTTAGAACATTTTTCTTTCTTTATGGTCACTTGATGCTCGGATTTTTGCGTCACACGATACTCGACAACTTGCAATGACTTTGAAGTCAATTGAATTTGGCATTTGTAGACGATGTATCGATCCGATTGAGACGTGTGTGGCCTAGAACATTTTGGATTTAGAACATTTTTCTTTCTTTATGGTCACTTGATGCTTGGATTTTTGCGTCACACGATACTCGACGACTTGCAACGACTTTGGAGTCAATTGAATTTGGCATTTGTAGACGGTGTATCGATCTGATTGAGACACGTGTGGCCTAGAACATTTTGGATTTAGAACATTTTTCTTTCTTTATTGACTCGTAAGGACTTGGGGGTCAACTTGCTGACGAGGTCTATGCACCCCCACAATCATGTGATAATGCTAATGGTGCCGTTAGTTATAGCAATGTCTATTATTTGCATCACAATCCTATCACAAAATAGTTATTGTGCTATATTTGGTCCTCATAGTTATAGCTATCATATATAGCTGGTCTTATACCTATTACATTGCCTATTATAATTTATGTGTGATAAAGATTTGTATAAATCTCCCATAGTTTCTCTTTTCTCCCCCTTGCTCTGCCTACACTTTAATAGAAATCATTTGTTAGGTTGACGGTAAAAGCATAAGATATCATTTGGAAAATTTTAAAAAAAAAATTCTAGGCCTATTGCGTTTGTTCTAATTTAATGTTAAACATTTGATTGTGTCAATCGAGTTTTAAATCTTTAAATAATTTACCAATTTACTCATTTTGGCTCATTTTGGTAGGAAATTAATGACGTGGGACATTGGCCATCATATGTGGCATGATTACTGCTAATGCAGACAATTTTTGTAATTTTTTCTCAATCGAATTATTTAATTATTTTATTTTATTTTATTTTCTTTATCTTTCTCTTTCTTTCTTCCTTCACCAGTCGCGATGGCAGGTGATCAGCCAAAGGCGAGGGTCGCGCCCATTGAGGCGAGGCTCAAACTTGTCGGCGAGGTCAATCGGTCCTTGCTAGATCTAGCGAGGGTACCCTCGCCGGCCCTTGAAGAAGGAAAAAGGAAAAGAATAAAAAAAATTAAAAAATTCCGATTTAAAAAAAAATTACAAAATTTGTTCATATTAACATTGGTTATGTTTTTCACCAAATATATATATGTGTGTGTGTGCGCACGCGCGCGCGCCCCACATAGGAGGAACAATATGAACATTAGCAATTTTCTGTCGAAATGGTTGGATGGACTCAAATGACAAAACGTGAAAATGTTTAGGATTGAATTGTCACAAAGTCAAAAAGAGATTTAAAACCTTTTAAGTAATTTTCCAAATATCATTTATATGAAAGTTATTGGTCTCACGACGATGCATCCTATGTGGCCAAGCTTGTCTATTAAAAAGACAATTTACACCGGATGATAAAGCATAATCAAATTTACAATTTGTTACTTCAACGGGAGAAAAAACAATATAAATAGCCACCTCATGGAAAGCCCAAAGTACCAAGCCTAAAGTACCAAATACCTCTCACCAAAACTAATAATGAGGAAGACCCTTGTTCTTGTTTGTGCTCTCTTCATCTCCTTCGCTCTTCTCTTCCTTCCTTCCATTGAAGCTCGGGCACTCCACACTGTTGCAGTCCTTCCAGGTGAACTCACCATCTCTCTCTCTCTCTCCATCATTTCAAATTGATGTGAATGGTCGAAGAAATATGATGAATCTTCTATCTGATGACGTAAGCAGGACCGGCAGGGACGCCGCGGGCAGGTTGCGGACGAAGTGGGGGCAGATATACACCGTGCATACCGGCACAACCTAAGCCAAAGAGGTGTCCTATTTATAGACGTAGAGGTTGCCCTCGGGGAGCTAGTCCTCCAGAGCCATGAGACCATGCAGCCAAAGTAAGCCGCTCATGATGGCCAAATTGCATCATAATAATATGAGTACTTTTCGCGGCACCGTCGTCGTGAACGAATAAAGAAGCGAGCGAAGTCAATTACTCTAATGGAGACTCGTCGCCACGAACCAAATATATTAAGGATGAATATTATGTAGGATGCATTTTAAGGTAGGAAACGGTAAAGCAATGGAAAAAAATCGTTTAGTTCAAGATATCGTGTCTTTTGAGAGAAGAAAAGGAATGGAGACGGAGCTTGTCTCTCAGGTTTCATCTTCTTCTCAGATTCCTATCTAAATGTGGCCATGAAGTGCTTTCGCTGCGATCGATTATTGTTAAATGAACTTATTAGAGTATTTAAAATACTAAATCGTACCTTTATTAGAGCAGCTGGCCATAGTTTACCCCGAGAAGAAGATATATATTTCATTGTAAAGATGCATACCTCTATATCTGTACAATTGTAATAGAGGGGTACTTTGTAATATTTCTAGATATTTGGAGAATATGAAATGATATATCTTCGTTACGCGATGAAGCAAACATCACTTCTTATCAATTGTTCTTTAAGTATCATCGATGCAATGTCTCTTGGTGACTTTACATGATGAACATGTATTCTCTTACGATTGTTGCGGCTCTTGTCAATAGAGCTAATAGTTTGTCGTGTTATATCTGTTAGGACTAGAATTAGCACCTAGAGGGGGGTGAATAGGTGATTAAAGCGATTTTAACAATCAAATCCGAATAAGAGATTGATGAATTAAAATCAGCAATCGCAGCAATTGGAAATAATGAAAGATAAAATTCAGGGATAAGAATCAATTTAAGTGGAGTTAATGCTACGTCCCTCACGCTCTTGAGTCCACAATGTAGAACTTCTACACACTTAACCTCACAGGTCTCACAACTCTATGATCACTCTTTTGATTACATGTATTGCTCGAAGAATAAGATCACAAACGAAATATGGAGGTTCGTACTTTGGAATTCTTCTATCCAAGACCCTTCAACAACTCGAACATCTCTCTTTATACGCTTCTTCATGCCTTCATTACCGTTGGCACCTTCCAAAGAAGTTCTTCCAATCAACCCGTTGGACGTAATCAATTTGGAGAGATCTCGAGCTCTTTAAGGTAAGTGTAGATAGCCCATCAATCATGCCGCCCATACAATCGTGGGATCTTGGTTTCCATAAGTTAAACTTTCCAAATAAGTTGCGAATCTTAGAGAATCTAAATCAATTCGGATACGAATGTAAGATCGTGTAGTGCTGAATCCAGTTGAAAGATATTCCTTCGCCATTGAGATAAAAACTATATAGAATCAGAATAGAAGTTCATTTATCTTTTCGGTCGGAAACCGTCCATGAGAGTAGACTTTGAAACTTGAGTCTTGTTGACGCGACTTTGATCTTCGACTTTGCCGCAGAGTCCGCAAGTCTTCGCACTGCATCGAGAGAAATGTTTTGTCAACTTCAAAACTTCGAGGAGAATTTATCCAACAATCTCCCCTTTTTGATGGTGACAAAACTTTCCCGCAGATTTGAATACTATTGCCCCGCAAAACAACTTTTAAGCTTGCAAAGATAACATTAGAATAAGAATAGTATAAGATGTCCCGTACGCAGATGTCCCTGCATACGTACTCCTACCCCTGCATACGTATCCGCATCCACGTAAAACCTCATTAGTCGCAGACTTTACTATCTATATCTAATTTTAGCAGCAATAGTAAGCAATCATTTAAAAACTCAAGATAAAGTCAAAATAACAATCATAAACAAGCCAATAAATCCAAAAAAAATAGAAATGAAAGTTCAAGGTTTGGGTTTGGGTTGAGGATAGAGTGAAAATCTGCCTGCAAAGTCTTCTCCCCCTTTTTGTCAGCATTAAAAAGTAAGAAAATCAAGGAGCACGAGGAACGCGAACAAGTTGAAAGTCCTCCATAGACTTGACAGCTCCTTCCAACTTCCTTAAGTCTTCTTGAAGTTCGAGAGAGCAAAGTGCCTTTTGTCGTGTCTTGAACCTTACTTTGAACATCTTTCAGCTGATCATGTAAGGAGATGAACATAGCATGATTCTCATTCTGGATAGTCTGAAAGTCACACCCCATAGCATATACTTGACCTTTTAGCTCCAACATGATGTCAAGCAACCTTCTGAAATCTCCTGAATTGTCAGTCTAGGTGCTTGCGTCAACTCGGTCTGATGATGGAGTTAAGCCGGTGTGAATGTCAGAAGGAAGATCAATATTTGGAGATGAAGCCTCTCCCTCAGATGATGAGCAAAGATAAACATCTTCGCATCGGTGGTGATCCGCTCACACTTGCACTTGTAAATGTCGGGAGAAGAGGAGTGCTTTCTCTTGGATATCTCCCCCCGTTTCCATGCCTTCTCGGAGGGGAGAAGAACTCTTCTTTCGAGGAGTCTCCTCAGTGACAAGATTGTGCCGATCCTCCTTTCGCCTGGAGAATCTGCCTTGGCTTGTGAGTCTCGCTGGTTCATGCCGAGAGTCGTTCGGCTGACTCTTCGACTCTTCCTCTTCATCTTTTCTTCCTCTTTCTCTTCTTTCTCTTTCTCTTCCTCTTCCTCTTTCTATTCTTCCTCTTCTCTTTCTCTTTCTTCTTCTTCTTTCTCTTTCTTTCTTTTCTTCTTCTTTCTCTGTCTCTTCTTCCTTTTGCAAGGATTCCTCTTCCTAGTTTCCTTTTTCGTTTCTTTCGCAAACCGGTCGTTCGGGAACAAATGATACAGTGTAAAACCGAGAGACAAAGGCCGAGATAGGCATATCATCCTCATCATCTTCATCTTCCAAGATGATTGCCCGCCTTTTCTTGATAGGACCAAAGGATAGGTTCCTTTCCTTTCCTTTTTGCCACGTAAGAGTCTCGGTTTGATTTTCACAGGGGTTTTTCTTTGAACCGCTCCAGCTTTCTTGTCGAGCTCTTTCGCACGCATCTTTGTTATCATCCTCGTCCGATGACCATTCGACCAATAGTCTTCACAGAGAATGTGAGGAGGCCGGATGTTCGATGTCCGAAAAGTCTTGTAATGAGAGCAAAGATAAGGGAGTTGTCCCTTGTCCTTTGCCATCGACCCGTACATGTGAAACATGATTGTGTGTGGCAGAGAGAAATTAATGCCAACCTTGATTGCAAACATCAGCTTTGCCTAGGAGATGGATACATCTGTCTTTGATGTTGATTTTGGTCTAAGACAGTTGATCACAATCTTGTGAAGCGTAATATTTGTTGCATTCATTTCGAGTAGGATAGACGACCTTCAAGAATTCGGTCTCTTGCAAGCTCCATGGTTGCATGACTCATGCATACGTAAATTGATTGGAAACCACCTCTTTCCACACCAATTACGTCTCGCCAGAGTGTTCGTATCAACAACATATTCTCTATCTCGCACGCTAAATGAAAAGTCGCCGCATCAAGGAAACCGAGATTAGAATAGAAATATGCGGTCAATTCGTAATGAGCCACATCACATTCAGTGCAAAAATTGTGCAGTTGAAGTTTCTCAAACTTCTCTCTCGAGATTGATGCTCGCAAATCCAGAAAATCAAAGTCCACCGTTCGTGGATTTATCACCCTCGCTTCAGCAGCCATACACCTTCCCGTGTCCATCGATCGAAACAATTCATCCTTCTTTCCTCGAAGGTTTGCAGCCACACCCATCCAAGGTTTAAAATGCAGATACATTTTCTCATCATCATCCTTTCCTCCTCGGTTGATTAAAACTACCAAACCTAGGGTCACCGGGAAAGTTTGCAAAAACTTTTGCTCTTTGTTCCCTCAGAACAACGCCCGATCTTTCCATCACGGTGAGAAAGTGCGTCTCATTTCTATAACCTTTTTCTTTCGAAATTCATCGATGAAAGTCATTGCAGCACCCACCTTCCTTCAATGCAGTAAAAAGCCTATAAACAAAAGCAGGCTTGAGTGATCTTACTGGTTCAACATTTTCAAGCACTTCTTTTGCTTGTTGAGGGCGACTATCATGGGGTCTAGTTGAGGAGGAGCGCTGTTGAGATCGTTGAGGAGACCGCTCATTGGAAAGTCGCTTCCGTGAGATCGAAGTGCGTAGGCCCCTCTCCGTGAGCCCCGTGGTCCCCTGCTTGCAAGCCTTGATGATTTTCTTTGGTGAGTCATTGTCGCTGTCTTGGAGGAACTTTCTCACTTGTGTCGCAAGAAAGACAAAATCTTGAGAAGTAAAAATCGAGGAGAGAAATTCCAGAGAGTGAAAAGCTTTGAACTAGGGTTTCGGGTAAAGTTTAAAACGAAGAAGAAGAAGAAGTATAAAAGGAAATCGAATCGAGGTAACTGAATCGTCACAATATAAATTCCTTTTAAAAAAAATAACTGCCTTAATAAATCGATAACCACCCTTAATAAAATAAACTGCCTTAATAAACGTGATTATCCATAAATAAACAGACAAACTCGTGATTATCCATAAATAAACAGACAAACTTACCTTTTCGAGATAAAAGATTAAGTAAATGTACTTACAAACGTGTCGATTGGTATTCTCGCCTATACCCTTTTGAGTCCGATACTCCGTCGACTTTAAGATTCTCGAGTCCGAGTTTAACGGTCTTCAAGAGATACAATATTGAGTCTTGAGCGAATAGACTCAAATAAGCTTTTCTCCAAGTGGCTTTGTGAAGATATCTCCGCGTTGATTCTTCGAGTCAATGAATTGTATCAAGACTTCTTTGTTTCGAACATGATCTCTTATAAAATGATGTCGAATCTCAATATGTTTGGCTCTTGAATGTAGGATAGATTCTTTGTGAGATTGATTGCGCTGGTATTGTCACATCTCGATCTCTCGTGCAAGAGTCTTCAATACCAAAGTCTCGTAGTTGTTGTTTCATCCAAAGTATTTGAGAACAGAACTTCCAAGTGCTACGTATTCGCTTCAGCCTGTTGAAAGAGCAATACTTTGTTTTCTTGAAAACCAAGATACCACCCTGTTGCCAAGTAATTGACAAGTTCCTGAGGTGCTTTTTCTTTCAACTCTACAACCTGCAAGATCTGCGTCTGAATAACCAAGAAGGGTAAAGTCTCCTTCTCTGGGATACCATAGACCAATCTTAGCAGTAGTTGCAACGTATTTAATGATACGTTTAACAGCACTTAAATGTGATTCCTTAGGATCTGATTGAAACCTAGCACATATGCAAACACTAAATAATATGTCGTGTCTAGATGCAAAGTAAGATAAAGAAGAGAACCAATGATACTCCCGTATAATTTTTGGTCGACTTTCTTCCCTCGCTTCGTCTTTGTCTATCTTCAAAGAACTAGACATTGGTATGTCGTCTTTTTTGCAATTCTCCAGACCGAACTTTTTCACAAGTTCTTTTGCATATTTCTCTTGATGAATGAAGATTCCTTCTTTAAGTTGTTTCACTTGTAGACCAAGGAAGAAGGATAGTTCACCCATCATGCTCATCTCAAATTCATCCTGCATAGACTTAGAAAATTTCTTGCACAAAGTCTCATTAGATGATCCGAATATAATGTCATCAACATAAATTTGAACGAGTAGAAAGCTTTTGCTTTCTTTTTTAATAAAAAGAGTAGTGTCTACCTTTCCTTTAGAGAAACCACTTTGAATTAAAAAATTACTTAACCTTTCATACCAAGCTCGAGGAGCTTGTTTTAATCCATATAAAGCTTTCTTCGCCCAACACCGAGTCCGGTTTCTTTGAGTCTTCAAATCCGTGAGGTTGTTCCACATAGACTTCTTCTTGAATAAATCCATTCAGAATGCGCTTTTGACGTCCATTTGAAATAACCTGAAATTCTTATAACATGCAAAAGCAAGTAGTAATCGATTGCTTCTAACCTTGCTACCGGAGCATAAGTCTCATCATAGTCTATCCCTTCTTCTTGCGTATATCCTTTAGCCACGAGTCTTGCTTTGTTTCTTGTTACTTTGCCTTTTTCATCAACTTTGTTCCCGAAAACCCATTTTGCTCCAATAACAGATTTACCTTTTGGTTTAGGAGTTAATTCCCAAACGTCGTTAATACCGAATTGTCTTCCGAGCTCTTCTTGCATTGCTTCAATCCAGCTTTCATCGCCTAAGGCTTCTTCAATGTTTTTGGGTTCTATTTCAGAAATAAGTGCAACGGCACTAGACTCTTCTCGCCTTTTGATCTTGTACGAATTCCCTCATTAGCGTTTCCAATAATGAGTTCTTCGGGATGACTGGACTTGTGCTTCCAGTTTCTGGATGGTTTGATAGATTGTTGATCATTTTCTTGAGTTGAATCTTCATCAACAACTTGTTGTACCGCCTCCGAATTTTGAACCGCTTTATGGGAGATAGATCTAGCAGAGTCCGGGAATGCATTTTCGATTCTTCGCCCGTATTGGCTGAACTTGTGGAGAGTCTTGAAATTTGACGTTCATTGATTCTTCCACAGCCCGAGTCTTCTTATTGAATACTCTATAGGCTTTGCTTGTAGTTGAGTAACCAAGAAAGAATCCTTCATCCGATTTTTCTTCAAACTTACCAACTCGATCATTTGCATTCTTCGAATAAAGCATTTACAACCAAATACTTGAAAATAAGAAACAATTGGTTTCTTTTCTTTAAAAATTTCATAAGGGGTTTTCTCAAGAATTGGTCTTAAAAATACTGTTAATAATATAGCAAGCAAGTTGAAACAAATTTCAGCCCAAAACCTTGAAGAAATATTACTTTCAATTAAAAGAGTTCTTGCCATTTCTTGTAAAGACCTATTCTTCCTTTCCACAACCCCATTCTGTTTCGGTGTGTATGGAGAGGAGAATTTGTGCTGAAGACCGTAATCATCACGTAATTTAGTAAAGTCTTGATTTTCAAACTCACCTCCATGGTCTGTACGAATGCTTGAGATAGTGTGACCTTTCTCATTCTCGCACCTTTTTAGCAAACTTTGAAAAGAGAGAGAAAGTCTCGACTTACTTGAGAGAAAGTAGACCCAAGTAAATCGTGAATAATCATCCACTATTACTAGGCAGTAACCTTTTTCCACCAATGCTTTGCGTTCTAGTAGGTCCAAATAGATCCATATGCGTAAGTGCAAGACACGATTAGTAGAAACTTTATTTATTGGTTTGTAAGAGTTTCTAACCCGTTTACCCAAGCACGCATGGTGTGCATGGATCGACTTTAAGTAATTGAGAATAGGCAACCCTCGAACAAGTTTCTTGGAGGAGATCTTGCTGATTTGCTTCATATTGGTATGGCCAAGTTTTCTGTGCCATAGATTAGCTTCATCTTGTACAGATATCAAACACTGTGATCTTTCATGATTCACATCCGTAAGATAGATATTTCCATGTCTTCGTCCGCAAAAGATTGAGTAAAGTCTTTACCGATTCCCGAGCACGTTCCTTCCCGGAAATTGATCTTGAATCCAAGATCACACAACCGGCTTATGCTAAGCAAGTTGTAATTTAATCCTTTAACTAAGGAAACATTCTTGATTGACAGACTTCCAATCTTTACTGTTCCACGTCCAATGATTCTTCCTTTGTTATTACCTCCAAAGGAAACTTTTCCTCCATCCATCTGGTCAAGTTTTATAAAGCAACTTGAGTCTCCTGTCATATGTCTTGAGCAGCCACTATCTAGATACCATTTAATCTTCCTTTTGATAGTGACCGCAATTAAAAAGGATTCAAGCTTTCTTTGGTACCCACATCATCTTGGGTCCGTAAGAGTTAGAGCAATAAACAGTCTTTGCCCAATTCCTTTTAACAGTCTCCAAACCAAAGGACATTCTTTCTCAAAATGTTCGAGCTTTGACACTTAGAACATTTTAAGGCATTTCGCCAACATGTGTTTTACAAAGACTTTTTGAAAATGATTTTTATAAGCAATTCTGGTTGGTCTTTGTTTGATTCTTTCCTTCACCTTTGGAAAATCAATTAGAGGAATAGTTTTTTAAGTCATACCAAGACCTAACTTATCAAAGTAGGGTCTTTGTATTGAAAGAATCTTATCCAACTTTTTAGAACCATTTGTAAATCTTTTTGATATATTAGAAATGTCATTTTTCAAAAGATTGTTTTCTTTGGAAACAAAGTCGAAGTTTTCTTTCAAGACAAGAAAGTTGTTTTCTAACTTTTCAACCTTTTCTTTCCAAAGTTTTTCCGTTGCTTCAATGTAGAATTTTCCTTTTTCAATTCGGAGATCCTCTTAAGAGAAGTTTTTAGACTAAGACAAAGTTCATCAATATATTTCGAAACTTTGACAGGAATTCTTAGATTACTAACCTCGAGTTCACGTGTCGAGTCCGTATCTCGAATCGAGGTCCGAGTCCGAATCGATTTTGCCATTAGACAGATATTGGCATAGTCGTCATCACTTTCTTCACATTCGCATCACCTGTGTCTTTGCTTTGAGTGCTTTTTTCGTATTTCTCGCCTTTTCCTTTTTTTTCTTTAACGAGGACGGTTGGGTCTCGATGTGTCCCTTTTTCTTGCATTCAAAGCAAGTCACTTCTTTGTTAGAGTCATCATCCCTCGTTGATTTGTTCTCAAACCTTGTGAGCTCGTTTCTTCCAGTTGAATTTTCTTCCTTTTCTATTCAACTTTCGAATCTCTTTATCATAAGTGCCGCCTCTTCATCATCTAGATCTTCTTCTAATCGTAGCATCGAATAGTCATTAGACTTTAAGGCAATTGATTTCTTACCTTTTGAATCTTCCTCTTCGTTGGTTTGCTCTACTTCATAAGATTGAAGAGTCCCAACCAACCCGTCTACAGAGAGTGGAGCAATCCTCTCGTGTTTCTCTTATTGAGGTTTTTATGTAATTCCGTCTTTAGAGAGTCCTCGTAGGAGTTTGTTGACCTTCATATGTCCCGAGATTGGATGTCCCCGATATTCAAGACCATTCACAATTTCAAGAAAGCGATCTAAACATGTCGTTATTGATTCTCCCGATCTCATCTTAAAGACTTCATATTGTCCCAAAAGAATGTTGATCCTCGTCTCTTTCACTCGACTGCTCCTTCATAGGTAATGTGAAGCCTATCCCAGACTTCTTTTGCTGTATCACAAGAAGATATTCTATTATACTCAGTAGGAGATAAAGCACAATATAAGGAGTAAATGGCTTTAGCGTCAAGAGTCTGTCTCTTGGTGATTTCTTCTTGAGTCATTGGAGTGGGATCAGCAACTTCTTTTCCTCTCTCAGATCCTGATGCTGCAGCAGGAATGATTCCTTTGTCTACCACTTCCCATTCCAAAGGATCTTTCGATCTTAGGAATGCTTTCATCTTGTTCTTCCATATGTTGTAGTCTTTTCCATCAAAGTATGGAGGTCTGGTATTACTTTGACCTTCAACCAACCCTGTAGGTAACATACTAGCCATAGATCTTTTACTCAGAAGTAAAGACACTTCTCATGAACGAGTACACAAGCTCTGATACCAATTGTTAGGACTAGAATTAGCACCTAGAGGGGGGTGAATAGGTGATTAAAGCAATTTTAACAATCAAATCCGAATAAGAGATTGATGAATTAAAATCAGCAATCGTAGCAATTGGAAATAATGAAAGATAAAAGGATAAGGGATAGAGAATCAAGACTCCAGATTTATAGTGGTTCGGCTTAGACCAAGCCTACGTCCACTCTCCGCACACGGACAGCCCTCTTCGGGGCTGGATTTCACTAAGAATCAATAAGAGTTACGCCTCACGCTCTTGAGTCCACAATGTAGAACTTCTACTACACTTCCTCAAGGTCTCACAACTCTATGATCACTCTTTTGATTACATGTATTGCTCGAAGAATAAGATCACAAACGAAATATGGAGGTTCGACTTTGGAATTCTTCTATCCAAGACACTTCAACAACTCGAACGTCTCTCTTTATACGCTTCTTCATGCCTTCATTACCATTGGCACCTTCCAAAGAAGTTCTTCCAATCAACCCGTTGGACAGTAATCAATTTGGAGAGATCTCGAGCTCTTTTAAGGTAAGTGTAGATAGCCCATCAACTCGCTCGCCCATACAATCAGGATCTTGGTTTCCATAAGTTAAACTTTCCAAATAAGTTGCGAATCTTAGAGAATCTAAATCAATTCGGATACGAATGTAAGATCGTGTAGTGCTGAATCCAGTTGAAAGATATTCCTTCGCTATTGAGATAAAAACTATATAGAATCATAATAGAAGTTCATTTATCTTTTCGGTCTGGAAACTGTCCATGAGAGTAGACTTTGAAACTTGAGTCTTGTTGCCGTCAGACTTTTGATCTTCGACTTTGAAAGAGTCTCGCAAGTCTTCACTGCATCGAGAGAAATGTTTTGTCAACTTCAAAACTTCGAGGAGAATTTATCCAACAATATCATCTCGGGTTAATTTAAATATGATACTTTCGTCAAATGTGTCGAAACCAGGTAAGATCCTACACAATAATCCATCATTTGACAAGTTTAAGGAAATGATCTCACATAAAACGCGTAAAAAAATATATTTTAGCATATATTTATATGTCTAAACGAGAGGGTCACTTTGCTATGGGTATTAACATGCAGACCTGTTTGTAACAAAAATGCGATTGATCTTTAACTCAACATGCGTAATTAACTACATCTTGTGTATTTGTGTAAAATGTTCATATAAAAATTGCTAACCTTACTTATCAATATACTTAAACAAGAACCCATATAAAACGTAAATGATATTTTAATATATATGTTCCAATTCGTAGCGAGGTTTTCATGTTTTTCCTTGTAATAAATTAAGGGTAACTATAAACTCTTAGCAAATAGTTATGAGGAGAAGACAAATTCCATGACTTATAAATTCTAAACTTAGCGATTTTTTTTTTTTTATTTTTTTTTTAGTTTTTTGGCTGTAAAAAATCAAAATAATCTATGATTTTAATTCAAATGCTGTACGATAAATTGTTGATGGACCATATACTTTTATGCATTTTCGTACATAGCATAAACATGATTCTACTATCTTCTCCAATAGGAGAATTTATTAGAGTATGATCCATCAGGAATAGGTATGCCATAAGTCAAATTCACAATCGCCTTTTTCATCGACGAGAGTAGTATCCTTTCGAAACAAATCCAATGGAAATGAGGAATTAATCCACGTGATATAGAATATCCCAAAAATAAGGAGAACAAATGAAATTAAAATCTATAACATTGTCACAAGCGAATTTAGAGTCACTTGGTAGAGTGACAACGTGGGCTAATGTTCTGCGAGATATGTAATCGCGTGATCGGAAAAGGCGACACAAGCTTTATTCCTGATCCGTTCATAAGCATGTGTAAACGGGAGCTACTGATACGGAGAATAGTAGGGAAAAGTCAGGAGGATTAGCTTGGACCATAAGACGGCATGGCGGAGCGACGAAGAGGACACGACTCACTCCTCTCTGACCACTCGCCAATGCACTTTGTGTGGGCGGCTGCAGACACGGCTCGAAGCTCCTCCCGACAGATCCAGGATCGCCCTTTCAATCCCAATCTTGCGCTGTAACTTCCCCAACCCGCCTGGCAAGTTCCACGGCCATCATGTCGTCCAACGGCATCACTGCCGCAACAAGGACTCGGAGACCAGGGGCCGAACCGCTTCCATTCGGGGACGCCGCAATTTCCTTATCAAAAGAAAAGGGGAAAAAAACAAGGTCCTCTCTACTTGGAGACCCGGGGCCGGACCGCTTCCATTCAGGGAGTTGTTTTCAGGATGTAAGATGGGCATTGACGGGCTGATCTGACAACTTGGATCTTTTACTGGTGAATTTCTTCCGTTATTATTCAGTCTTCCCACATAATACACGAGGGTGAAGTCTTTGTTCGCTGCTCTTATAGGCATATTAGTCAAGTTTATAGTAGCATCTTTTATCTACAAGACAATTGATGGCAGAATGTGACCACAATAAAGATATGCAGGGCTATGGCTATGACCATATGGTGGACAAATTACTTTGAGTTTAGACAGTTAATAATTCAGAACGGAACTCTCTTTTCTCATCTTTTAGTAGAATTATTTGGAATTTAAAGATACTTTGAATATTTCACTGAATATTTATTCTTTTCCGCTCTGACTTATGCTCTCTACCAAAGACAATGCATAATAGCTTGGCTTCCAGTCCACAATCAACTCCTCACCTGCCACTTCAATGATTTTAGTGTTAACTCTTCAGGACATGTTTCCTCGGCCAGCTAATTTATTGTCAACATTGATTGAATGGCAAAGTTGATACTTAGTGTGACTTCTACAGGGCCGTTATAGAAAACATAACTCGTTTATTCTTCCAATGTGAATGGACAGGCCGCAGTGATTAGGTGATCTTTAGGAGGATAGAATGAGGAACTTCAATGGACAATTAGGGCAACAAAGGGCAAAGATTTGGCAACGAAACTCCTCAAAAGTATTTTTCCTAGCAATCGTATATTTTATTTGGATGGAGCGCAACCATAGACGATGTCAAAACAAATCAATTGACATCCATATTATTTTGGCCAAGGTGTGTATAATGTAAGAGGTAGACCTTCACTTTACTAAAAGATTAAACCTTCTCAGTCAAATGTTGTATTGGCTACTATGTGGACACTTCCTACCTCCATATTTTTGAATTATTTGATCTATTTGTAATGTCGGGGATGCCCCTAAACTGTTGTAATTCATTTGCTCTATAATACTTACATATTAACCCCCCCCAAAAAAAAAAAAAAAAAAAAAAAAAAAAAACTATGACCGAATGGCTTAATCTTCACTTCTAATTTTTCATGGGCAAATAAAAGCTATGCACACAAAAAGATGGAAAAGATATCTTTAGAGGTTAATGGCACTTGCTTCATTTTTCTTTTCTTTTTGCTACTTCTTCTTATTATTATTTTTGAATTTGTGCAGTTGACAAACCTCATTATTTATATTCTTAATTCAACTGATATCCAATTTCACCAAGAAATAAAGAAGAAAAGCGATTTCACATTTCAAGCTGGTTTGTCAAGCGTGCCCTAAATTAATCGTTTGTGGTTAATTGCAATTAATTATTCTAGGATGGCAAGATTGGTTAAATGACTTTTTTCACTACGAGGAAGGAAAACTTTGCGTGTGAACTCGAGTCTTCTCGACCGGGACGAAAGATCCGAGTTGACGCGGACATATCACAGCTTGCGAGGGCCCGGAGACCTCAATTACGGTGGAGACATCAATAAGTAAAGTGATGGGTTTTTCTTTGATGGGCCTAAGTAGGGCCCGTCCGCCCATGTTGGGCCCGAAAGCCCGGCCCGTGAGTTAAAGGCCCATGGGGGAAGTTATTATCGATAAAGATAAAATAAAAGGGAAAATCTAAGAGGCGGTTATGGAGTGAAGTTACGTATTTTGAAAAGAGAGATTACGTTCTCTCAAGTTACGTTTTTCACACCGCTTTCTCCCTAAGAAAAGAACAGGATAATCCTCTGAAGAACAATGATCGGATTCCTCCTCGTATCGCAACGTTGGTGTTTAGTTTGTGGAAATAAGGTACGTTCGATTCTGTGACGTGCTTTCCGATCGGTGATTCATGTTTCCTGGGCTTGCTTCCGCGTTCGTTGTTCTTGGGGTTCGATTAAGTGTCGAATCGCTATATTTGGGAATCCATTGTTACCAACATTGGTATCAGAGCCCTTGTTCATGTTTCCCGATTCTTTTTCGTGTTTATGAATTGCTTTTTGATTAAATTTCTCGTAATACACCGCTGTCGGCCGATCGGGGATGAAAAAAAACCCGACACCGTACTGTTCCCCCCTAGTTTTTTGTTTTTCGATAAATCGAAGTTTGTTTCTGATAGCCTACGGTTATCTCATGCCAGATTCTCAGATGGTGTGATTCTTCATAAACACTCTTCCACCAGAATGGCAAGGAGTGTTGAATCACCTATGGGTGGTTAAAGGATTTACTAAGTATAAGGAACTAGTAATGGCCTTTGTTGATGAATATCATTGGGTTGGAGCCACAAAGACTGTGACCCAATGAATGACTTCGATTAGGCGGGGGATGAATGTGCGAAGGAGAAATCATAAGGGATATTCGTTAGTTTTTCCGTGGCTGTCAAGAATGCCTGGAAATTTTACAGAAGAAAAGAACAAGAAATTGAACCAAGAAGAAGCTTTCCCTGTTCGTATAATGACTTGGTTTTAGATGTTTCGAGTTGTTTTTATTTGGTAGGCTTTATGGACATATTATGTGAATGTTTTTCTACCCCGTTGATGTTGGTGTAACGACAGATGTGTTAGTTACATAATGTGGAGATTTTCTTTTGAATCATTTATGGATGTTCAATATCATTTGCTTCTGTTATTGTTAACTGTTGTGGGTAGTTCATAGAAGTTTTTGTAGCTTCAAAGAACTTATTTTGCATAGAAAATTATATTAATGATATTTTCAAGTTAGGATTTTTTGGATGATGATTGGAAACTCAGTGATCTTTTGATTTTGAAACCTAATTTGAAATTATTCATTAATATGATGGTTTTATGCAAAATGGATGCATAAATGATGGGTATTAATAATTCGTGCAAATGTGTCTGATATGTTCAGATCAATGGCTTCGGCCACTAAGAGCATAGTCGCCGAACTGAACAAAGGTGAGAAGCTGAATGGCGATAACTATGAAATATGGCATATGAAAATTCAATATGTGCTGGAAGAGCAAGTGGCACTAGAAGCTTTTAACCTAACCATGCAAGAACCTAAAGATGGGAACACCGCACAACATAAGAGAGATAAAGATGCATTTGCTGCATAGAAGAGAAAGAACTCTCTTGCTCGCATTACGTTGCTAAGTAGCATGGAGAATGATGTCATGCATGAGTTCAGGCGTTTTGAGGATGCCAAGGAAATGTAGAAAGCGTTAGCAGCAAGATTTGGTCATACATCGGTGACCAAACTGAGGCAGCTCACTATAAGGTTTGACTCCTATAAGAAGCCTCATGGTTAGACCATGAAACAACACTTGAGAAAGATGTCAAACATGATTAACGAGCTGAAGGATGCTGGCCATGTCCTAACTAATGAACAACAAGTGCAAGCGGTGATCCGTTCCTTGCCTCAGAGTTGGGAGCATATGAAAGTGCACCTGACCCACAATGAGAACATTTTGAGCTAGAAGAGGACTGCCTCTTGGCGGCTAAGCCAGAAACTGACATTTATTATGCTGGTTCTAGCTCACATGGAGCTTTGAGCTCCAAGCGCAAACGTCCTGATTGGTTCAAAAAGTGGAAAGGCAAAGGACCAAGTTCTTCAGGGAAGAAGCTAAGAGTTGACCAACATGAAAGAGGAAAGCGTCCTCGAATGAAGAAGTTGTCAAAGGTGAAGTATTACAATTGTGACAAGAAGGGTCACTATGCTCACGACTGTCGTGAGCCAAAGAAGGTATACAACCCTTGTACTTTTGAGAACTTTGCTTATGTGTTAAGTTCTGTATTCTTAACTAAATCTAATCCTTTGTGGACTGTAGATTCGGGAGCAACAGACTATGTAGCGAATGATAGAGAATCATTCATGGAATTTCAACGAATTCTGACTGGAACTAAGTGGATCTATGTAGGAAATAACTCCAGAGCCGAAGTGAAAGGGATTGGCACCTGCCAATTGAACATGCGTGGTGGACGCACTTTGTTCCTACATGATGTTTTATATGCTCCGGAGATTCGTCGAAATTTAGTGTCTGTTTTAGTGTTGATTAAGCTTTGTTTTACTTTGAACTTCCATAATAGTAGTGTGGATTTGTATTTGAATACAAACTACTATGGTTGTTGTTATTTTCTATATGGTTTTATTGTATTAAATGTTGACTGTGGTAATGTCAATGTTTGTTATTCCCTTTTCACGTCTTCTAATTCATATTATAATGATGTGAATGTGTGGCATGCTGGACTTGGTCATATTGGCCAACAACGTATGAATAGACTAGCCAAAGAGGGCTTGTTAGGCAATATTGAAAAAGTCGATTTACCTATATGTGAGCATTGCCTAGCAGGGAAAACAACAAGGAAACCATTTGGAAAAAGTAAAAGAGCTGAATTTCCTTTGCAATTAATCAATTTTGACGTCTGTGGTCCAATGAATGTTAGAGGAAGGCATGGGGCTGTTTATTTCATCACATTTATAGATGATTATACTTGATTTGGATATGTCTATTTGATTTCTCATAAATCTGAAGCATTGAGTTGTTTCAAAAAGTTATGAGCCTGGTAGAAAATCAAATTGATAAGAAAATAAAAGTATTGACATCCGATCGAGGTCGATAATATCTATCTGATGAGTTCAGAATTTTATGTGATGAAAAATGAATAGAAAGACAGTTGTATATTCCCTATACTCATCAACAAAATGGTGTTGTGGAAAAAAGAAACAGAATCCTACTGGAAATGGTTAGGTTTATGATGGCGCATGTTAATTTACCTATCACTTTTTGGAGTGATGCTTTATTAACTGCTGCTTATATAGTTAACCGTGTGCCTTCCAAATCAGTTGTTTCCACTACATATGAGTTATGGACATATAGAAAACCAAACTTAAGTTTTCTTAAACCGTGGGATTGTGCTGCCTATACTCATGAGCCTTCTCATAAATTTGAGAAATTGGGTCCCAGAGGCAAGAATAGTATTTTCATAAGATATTCTGAACACTCCAAAGGGTATGTGTTTATAGGTGAACATGAAAGTGTGAGTATAACTGAATTTGAATCACGGGATGTCACATTCTTAGAGAATGAATTTCCTAAGAAGGGCGAAATAGGTGAGAATCACTCCCTATTTGAAACCTTGGATCAAGATAATGAACTTAGTGGAGTTCGTCTAAGTGGGAGTAACATGAGAAGTGATGAATTTAATTCAACTCACTCTCAATTACAACCACATGATAAGATAATATCGTCATTATCTAATCCGAGTGGGAGCATAGTGGGGAATGATGTGCAAAGTGTACATTCTCCCGTATGGCGATCAAGTCGCAAAAGTATTCCCCGTCGACGTTTTGGCATTGAAGGGAAAACTTTTATGATTGCTCCGCAAGATGAAGATGAGCCAAGAAATGTTAATGAGACTCTAAATTGCCCTAATAAGGAAAAATGGATGCATGCAATGAAAGAGGAATTAGAGTCAATGAAGTTAAACCATGTTTGGGAACTAGTTGATCTTTCAAAAGGACGCATAGCCATTGGGAACAAGTGGGTTCTCAAAATAAAGCATAAAACTGATGGCTCAATAGAAAGATATAAGGCTCGTTTTGTAGCGAGGGTATAATCAACAAGAAGGAATTGATTATGAGAAAACATTTTTTCCTATAGTGAGATTTACCTCAATTCGCATTATTCTGGCAATAGTAGTTAGTATGGATCTTGAGTTACATCAAATGGATGTAAAGACTGCTTTTCTCAATGGAGAATTATATGAAGAAATATATATGGAACAACCTGTTGGTTTCATTATGAAAGGCCAAGAACAAAAGGTATGTCGACTTTTGAGATCGATATATGGCCTTAAGCAGTCGTCGAGACAATGGTATATACGTTTTCATAATGTCATAATGGCATATGATTTCATAATGATTGATAAGGATCATTGTGTATATATCAAAAGATCCAAAGATTAATTTGTGATAATATCATTATATGTTGATAATATACTAATTGCCAGAAGCAATATGGAGTTTGTGAATACTGTCAAAAGTTGGTTATCTTCCAACTTTGAGATGAAAGACATGAGTGAGGTTGCATACATTCTTGGAGTTAAGATTTCAAGAGATCGTTTGAAGATATCATTATTTCTTTTGCAAGAAACATACATAAATAGGGTTCTTGAACGATTTCGTATGCAAGATTGTAAACTCATAGATACTCCTATTGCAGAAGGCGAACGATTGAGTCATAGAATGTGTCCAAAGACTCGACAAGAGAAGGAACAAATGCAACATGTTCCTTATTCCTTATGCTAGTGCTATTAGAAGCTTGATGTACGCTATGATGTGTACAAGACCTGACATATGTTTTGCAGTTGGAATGGTGAGTAGATACCAATCCAATCCAGGTCAAGCACATTGGAAAGCCGTTAAAAGAATATTGAGGTATCTAAAGGGGACTGCTGATTATATGCTGAATTATCAAGGAAAGGATCTGCGACTTGAAGACTATTCAAATGCTGATTAGGGAGAAGATTTAGATGAAAGGAAATCTACCTCTGGATTTGTTTTCTTACTGAATAATGGCGCCATATCTTGGAGCAGTAAGAAACAAACGTGTATAGCCTTGTCCACGATGGAAGCTGAGTTCGTGGCATTATCAGCAGTAGTACAAGAAGGTGTTTGGCTTAAGAGATTTTTGGATCATTTAAATGTTATTACGAATGCTGCAGATTCATTGTTGGTTAACTATGATAGCCAAGCAGCAATAGCGTACACCAAAGATCCAAAATATCATGGTAAGACCAAACATATAGATACCAAGTATAATTTTGTCAAAGATATGGTTGCACGAAAAGATGTGAACTTACAGTACATATCTACGCATAGAATGGTAGTAGATCCTATGACGAAGCCAATACCTAGAGATGTGTTTTGTGGTCATGTGAAATCTCTAGGACTGCGTAGAGGCTGATGTACTGAATATTGTAATTTCCCTTAAGTGTTCACATTTAATAAATTTGTGTTTTTCATCATTAATGCCTATGAATCTTTGTTTGATGTTTATGCATCTTAATGCTTAGTGCATTATATATTTATAAAATTGAGAAAGTATGTCGGACAGATGAAAGATTAGCCCATTCATACGGGTAATCGCCTCTATTTACTATGTGATAAATAGGGATGAGACGGTTTTTAAGCTTATTATCTAGGTGATAATCGAAAGCTCAAGTTTAAAATATATTTGTCACCTTAACCAAGTGTTAAGATGAGGATATAATATATACTATGTCCGAAAGTAAAATAACCCACATATTTTACTTTATCTATCTATGATACCAGATGTGAGTTCTAATGAATTCCGTGAAAGAGTAGTTACGTGAACTTAAGTTAGACATTGGGTATGTTTGAACTATCATCTGTATGGTATTGAAGGTGTAGACATACGCTCCATGGGAAAGGAGTTAATACCGTAATACGTATTTCATACTACGTATGTATGAGACGACCAATAAGAGTGGCAAAAGTTTTGATTTCAACTTTTTTGCCGTGTGAGACTCTTGAGGAAAAGAATTCCTCAATTTAGTGCCCTCATGACTCTTACTTATTCTCAAGATTTATATTCAGTAGTTGTTATCTTAGAATGTTGCCAATGATCATGAATTGATTCGATCTAATGGGACATTTCTAGAAAAGCAAGTTGAACTGAAATTGAGAGTTTCAAGGAAAGAGGAAGATTGAATTTGAAGAATCACATTCTAGTTTTGTATTCACTGTTCGACTAATTATGATTGTTTTTGGGATAATCATAATTGTGAATACAATATATCATTATTTAAAAGAGATCAAGAGAGATATAAATGTGATCGATCGATCTAGGGTACTGCATACTAAATCTACTCAAATTGTGATGCCCATAATGAGCTGTTATATATTTCTAACAGATGTATAGCAACGAGCTCTCCAAGTATGCTGGTCGCACGGATTATTCACCGGTATGAATGTTGCAGAGAGGAAAAAAGGATTCTGTCCGGCCCACCATGTGCGAGTGGGAGATGATGGGTTTTCTTTGATGGGCCTAAGTAGGGCCCATCCGCCCATGTTGGGCCCGAAAGCCCAGCCCGTGAGTTAAAGGCCCATGGGGGAAGTTATTATAGATAAAGATAAAATAAAAGGGAAAATCTAAGAGGCGGTTATGGGGTGAAGTTACGTATTTTGAAAAGAGAGATTACGTTCTCTCAAGTTACATTTTTCACACTGTTTTCTCCCTAAGAAAAGAACAGGATAATCCTCTGAAGAACAGTGATCGGATTCCTCCTCATATCGCAACATTGGTGATTGGCATGGCACCTGAAACGTACTCATGTCTTTGACCTATAACTGCCTGCGCCCACTCGTGAATCATTTGTATGCTCGTGTACTTCGTTTGTGATGTTCTGCTTGTTAAAACGCTGCTCAACAGTGCTAAAATATATTCGTCATCAACTACAGTTGTAATGAACTTTTGGTTTTTACTTTTGGGATCGGTTGTGTTTGTCCCCAACATTCTTCTGCTTCCCTCCGTACGTGTATATGTATCTAAGGAGAGAAAATAGCATTGAGATCATTAGAAAGCCACCATTAAGATTTAACCTTATTATGTACATTAGAATAATCAATCAAGAGGCATTGTCTGAACATGTGGAAGTGTCTATTTTACTGCATAAAAGTGTATATGCTGACAATTGACAATTGCTCACAATCATGTATACTCGCCCATATATTTTTGTCAATTGGTTTTGGATGGATTCATGCTCAGCACGAGAAAACAGGAAAAGAAACATTATTAAATAGCCACATAATGGGAAGAAAAATGTATCACGAGTCATCCAATATCTAATATTTTCATAATACTCATTTTCGAATATGCGCTTTAATATGCCAGAACTTCTGAACGTGTAACTGTGTAAGTTATACTAATTTTTTTTGAATGTGTCCTGTAAATGTGATAGAACCCTCTAAACATAAATGTTTTTTTATATCATTCTATATGTATTTTTATGTCCTATATGTATTGACGGGTGACTTTATCATTTTTTTTTTTAAATTTTCTAAAGCATGTTATATAATTTATTTTTGATGATGAGGGATATTCTTTTATTGATCTTAATTTGTCAAATGTGATGTTGATTTTTTAAATCATTATTAGTCTTATGCCATGATAGGAATCTAAAAATATGCATAGTTCTATTCTTTCTTGTACACCAATCGGAATACATGTACGAGAAGTGGAGACGCAGAATCAAAGAGGGTTAGGATTTGAGATTTGCTAAAATTACAGGGTAAAGCTTGCGTGACAACGTGCCATGTGGCTTGATCTAGCGAGAGCTTTGCCTACTCTAATATGTAATTTTTCTTAAACATTTCAAAATTCGAAACGAAATAATTTTCTTTTCTTATATTGACGGAATAGCGAAAGAGATGACAATAAAGAAGACAGAAACTAGAGCGAGGTGAGCGCCGCTTATGGAGGTGATTTTGCTTCGATTTGTGTGCGGCAAAGTACTTTCCTAGCTCGGCACAATTTTTAATTTACTCTAAAAAAACAGTGTTTTGTACTATAAAAATCAAATAATTATAAATTTTGGATCCGCGCCTTCAAGCATTTACACCTCATAATAAATTATTATTTTTATAGTAATCCAAAAATTATTATGATAGCAAAATTCTAATCTAAATTAATAATGTGTTACCTTCTTAAATGTCCTCGTGCAATTGTGATTGCCCTTTTAAGTGACTCCCTTTCACGTGTTGGAATTTTCATATGAACTATTATTAAAAGAAGGAAACATTATGTGTAGACTCAGTCTTCCTCCAGAGACAAAACATTAAGGTTGAACGGATATAATTTCATGCCTAAGGCACAAGCTATGCTGATTTTTATCTTCTTTCATTTAGTGATTAGTAAAATGTGTCAATGTCTCAGGTTCAAACCCAATCTGGTGTAATATCTATATGGCTCTCAGTTGAAAAGCAATTGTTCCTCCCCATTAAGTATAGATAACTTATGTTTGACTAGATCCGTGTGAACTACTCTAAAATAATAATCTCGCTACAACATCTGACTTTCTAGCAGCTTTGTGCTCCAAATTTGCATTTCAACTGCCAGATCTAGCCAACAATTTTTATTTTTATCAATACATGAGTTTCTTGCATGGTCATCTCTTCTAATGAGGCCCTTTTGTCTAAGAAGGTTTTCACCGGGGTTACCCCGATTACCTTCCATTAGCTGCATCTGCTGTCCGATAGACCTATCAAAACGGGTTAATAACCATTTCTTAATTCAATATGATAGGCTAAGTTGTTCTATAAGTTAGGTATATTAATAAATGGATTTAAATATAATATAGGTCGTACTCCCACCTTAGTTTGTGTATGAGTTTTTTGAAATTAGATTAGATATGAAAGTTTTAGCAATATGAATCGGGTTGGGTCATTATATTTATATTGCATGTAAATGTGATAAAACGGATTAAATAAATTTATTTGGGTTGGACCATTTTCGCTTCAATGAAATCTCGAATCCAAATCCACTAATTAGACAAGTCTATTGTTTGGTAGTGGCTCTCAATCTATAGGGCATGTCAAGCACACATGTCAATCGCTTATAGGTAAGTGTCAAATCTATCGCTAATTGTCACAACCAAGATAGATCCACAGAGATGACAATTTGCAATAAGCCCCATGACGAAAACTCGAGCGTCCTTGCGGTCCCTGCATTAGTTGGATTTGAATTAGAGTCAAAACCGAAGGCTTTGTCGAAGGCAATCTAAAAATATCTTTGGGCAATATGATAAATGTACCACTCTCCTTTCTATCATGTTTTAATGTAGGCTGCATTGTCGCGCACATTTACGAGAATTAATTTAGTGGAAAAATACAAATACGGCGGAAAAGAAAAAATCAACTCCATTTGCTTTTTGAGCTGGTTAGATCGACCCATCACTTTTTAAACTTAAATCTAAATTTTGCAATACACGTGCTTGAAATTTTATTAAATCCAACATTCCTAAAACTCTCACAACATTCAAATACGACCGACATCATATCTTGAATTTCGGCAATGCTTTGCACATTGTATGTCCTTCTCCTTAAGAAGCTGCGGCGTGGGTGACAATATGACCTTCTCCATTGAGAATATTCCGAGAAAGTCTATTCGGAGTTTGCTTTCCAGACTAGGTCAATCGTAAAAAAATGTGTCAATCCTATCGCGACATGTGTGGTCTGTATTGATTTAGAATTTTCTTTTTCCCTAGTGACTCTTAACGACCTGGGAGTCAACCTGCGGACTCCCACTATCATGTGATTTGCGTCATAATTCTCTCGCAAAATCGTTACCGTGTTATACTTTCTGCCCGCAGTTATATAGCTATTACATGCACTTGTCCTTTGTAATATTCATTACCTGTCTATTATTGTTTATGTGAGATCGAGATTGCACAAGTTTCCTTAGTCTCTCTTTACTCCCCCTTTCCTCTCCGAGCACTTTAATCAAAATAGTTTGTTAGGTTGACAGAAAGCATGGAATATCATTTTCATGAAAATTTTTAGATCCCATGACAACATGATCCTATGTGGCCCATGAGATCAACCGGGCTTGTTTAAGGAAAAAAAAAAAATTTCCACCAGATGATGCACATAGTCAAATTCGTAATGTGTCACTTCAATGGGACAAAAACACTATAAATAGGCACCTAATGAAAAGTACAGTGTGCTAAGTCATAACTACCAAATACCTCTCCAAAACTAATAATAAGGAAGGCCCTTCTTCTTGTTTGCGCTCTCTTCATCTCGTTCGTTCTTCTTTTCCTTCAGAAAGGTGAACTCACCACTCACCACTCTCTCTCTCTCTCTCTCTCTCTCTCTTTCGAAATTGATGTGCATTGATCTAAGAAAAATGATGAATCTTTTATCTGATAACGTAGGTCGTGCAGCAATCGGCGTGCGGAAGAATCGGATATGAAGTATTATTCGCAACACCGTCATCATTAACGAATAAAGAAGCAAGTGAAGTCAATTACTTTGACGGAGCCTCGGTTCCACGCCCTAAAGATATTAGGGATGAACAGTGAATACTACGTAGGATGCAATTTTAGGTACAAAAGAATGAAGCAGTGAAAGAACTGTCTAGTTTAAGGTACCGTGTCTTCTGAGTACAAAAAAGGGAATGAAGATGGAGCCTCCCACAGGTTCCATCTCCACTTTCAAATTCCAATGTAATGAATTATCTAGATGTATGTGCAATGAAGTGCTTTTGCTGCAATAATTATTGTTTTTTAAACTTAATAAAGTATTTGAATATTAAATCATACATTTATCTAATAGTTTAAATTTTTATAACATCCGATATTGGATCTCTAAAAAAGATTATTTTCTACTTCCCCAGGAAAAAAGAGATAAAGATTGCTATTCTTTAAAGATGCGTACATAGAGGAGGGGTGCTTTGTAATATATCATTCTAATTTATCAGAGAAATAATTTCATCGTGCAGATGCATCCCTCTATGTCAATCTGTACAGTTGTAATAGAGAGGGGCTTTGTAATATTTCTAATGAATATGAAACTATATATTTTTGTTATGTGGAAAAGTAAAAAAGGTGGTGATAAAAGCAGACATAGCTTCTTCCTTGCACGGGGGTTTGAGGAGGTATCAATTTCGCTTCTGGTTAACGAGGAGTGGTGCAAAATCCCAACTCTTCACGATCTCAAGGAACCTGAAATCAATGAAGTCTTCCATCTTTTAAGGATTCTCGAGCAGATTGTGAACGATTCGTCTTTAAGCATATTGGAACAGTAAAATTTGTCAACAACAATCACCTGATTTGCCTGCAAATGGCCCTATATCAAAGCACTAGTCTAACCTCTGAGAATATGCAAATAGTTTATATAACTTATCCAGCTTCAATCCGTGTGAATAAGGCACTTGAAGATTCATCTGTATGTCTGAACAAGAGGGTCGCTTGAACATTCGTTTGTATACCTAAAGAAGAACCTATATCAAACATCGCTCATAATATAATATATATGGTTTCACTTTGTAGCAAGGTCTCATGCTTTTCCTTGTAATAGATTAAGGGCAACGATAAACTCTAGGCAAATAGTCATAAGGAGAAAACGAATTCCATGATTTCCAAATTCTGAGCAATATGATTGTAAAACGAAATTTATAAAACGTTAATCATGATATAATACATACATTTCGATAAAATTGCTTTCATGATCAGCAGGGATCGTATCCTTTTGAAACTAGCGTAAGAGTAAGGGGACTAAACGCACTTGACAGAGAATATCCTAAAAATAAGGAGAATGAATGAAATTAAAACCTTTATCATGGGCGAATTTAGAATCACTTGGTCGAGTGATAACTTGCAAGATATGTAATCGCATAATCAGAAGGGCGAAACAAGCTTTATTCGCAATTCGTGTGACATCCTGAAATTCGAGTCCTCTGAAGGATGGATGAATGTGAATTTCGTCAATGCATTGTTGGTTGATCTCACTCGGAATTGATCACTCCTGAGATACCGACCTTGAGGGGAAGGGCTAACGAGGACAGAACTCGTACGGCTAAAGGACTCGACAGGAAAACGACTGACCATGAGACTTGCGTGAGGACGATCCCTGTAGATAGGCAGGCCGATTTCAAGGACGATTGGGAGTCGATTCGCGGACAGAACACAATGGAACGACGGGTGATTCCGTTTGCCATTATCGAATCCGCAAACGACCCTATGTCGATCCTTAGTGATCGTGTACTTTGAAATAAGAATCTATCCTCCGTAATTTCATGTAGTCAAGGACGTCCATGCGTCGAGATGTCTTGAACGTGGTTTGGCACGAGTCGGTTACGCGTGAATCCTTTGAGCCGCCCGTCGGGTCGAGTTATAACCAAAATGGTATTAGGGCGAAATTGACATGGCAAGAGAACTTAAGATTAGACTTCGAATTATCGGGAATGTCCGGGACGGACTTTGGATGAAGCTACTTCAAACAGTCGACAGCGCCAGTTAAGCCGAGCAGTTGAAAAAGGGAGTTTCGGACAGAGGAAGTGAGTCCGTGAGGACGTGGGCCGGGCCAAGCTAGTGTGGGCCTAGGCCCAAGGTGGGAAAGCCACCATGGTGGGCCTAAGAAAATCAAATGAGCCCATTGGGCCAAACCAACTATTCATCTTCTAAGCCCATGGGCCAAGCCTTAACCATTTCAAAGCCCAATAAATTCCCAAGCCCACTCCTATTCATGGCCAAGCCCATTTCTTAGGCCCATCCACCAATTTCAGCCCAAGGATAGATTGGTAATTTGTGCAAGGTGGAAATGACCAAATTGCCCCTAAAAGCTTGTGGATAAGGGCAAAGCAAGAGAGAGAAAGAGGAGGTGATGTGCATGGGGAAGTGGAGCAAGCATTGAATGGCCTTAATGAGGCCTTGATGGCAGCTCTCCCATCACTCTCTCTCCTCCTCTTCAGCCCCAAACCGGTCGACCATCTCTCCCTCGTTCTCCCTCTCTTCCAGTTTCTGCTCCAGCTGACCCTTCGGTGAAGAATCGAGTCAAAAGTGGTCTTCCCGGTTGAATCACAGAACGAGCCACCTATCACCGTGACCGGGAGAGACAGACCGTTCCAACGAGCCTAATTTCGTCCCGAAAGGAGCCCCCGTCCGTCCTGTACGGCCGTCGTAAGCCGCCGGTCGCCGGTCCGTCGGTCCGCCTGCAGCCTGCACTGTTTCGCGTTTTCGAGCATTTTTCTCCCATTCCAGCCGTTCCTTTGCCCATTCCATCCACCCACAAGATCCCCAAGACCCCCGGGAGCTGCTGGTTGCCGGACAACCCCTCACCGGAGCTCCGGCCAAGCCGTTCAACTTGTTTTCTTCTCCGGCAGGGCTGTTTTTCAGTGTTTTCAGTGGGAGTCCGAGCTGTGGTTGCTGTGTTGAGCTTGGGACCGCCTTGGATCGTCGTGGTAGAGGTTCCGGTGCATAGCCACCGTCGCCGCCCGCGTCGGTGTCTCCGGCCCGCTTAACGGGTGAGTTTAGCTCCTAATCCTTCGATTAGTGCCTAAACTTGCTTAGGTTGGTTTAGTTAGATTTAATTCTAGTTTAAGTGATTTAATTAAGTTGTATTAGTCCTAAGATAGGTGGTTAGATTGATGGATCGATTAGTTTAGCTTAATCTTATTTTATTTGCTTAATGTGGTTTATGTGGTTAATTAAGCATGCTTATCTTAATTGATTGGTTTCCTTAATTTAATCATTGTTTTAATGATTTTTGAATATAACTTATTGTTTATTGAATTCTGGAAATTTACTGTTCACGTGACACTATTCACGAATTACTGTTCACAAAACACTATTCACGAATTACTGTTCACAAAACACTGTTCGCGAATTACTGTTCACGAGTTACTGTTCACGAACACTGTTCATCCAGAATGCGAAAAGTTGTCTAAATTCATGTGTGTTGATTTTATGAAGTGAATGGATGTGTAAATGCATGGGCATCCGCATGAATTGAATGTGATTTGTAATTTTGGGTATTTATCCCAAAATTTATTAATTTTAGTAATTAATTGAAAATAACCGGGCGTCGGTTGACAGCGCCAAAAATATTTTGGTGAACCATTAAATAGTGGGATTTTCTGAAAGAAAAGTATTGTATTTTGGCTAAGGCCGTGTGTACCCACACACGATATTTTATCGAAGTATCTTTGATATCAACAAATTAGGCCAAGATATTATGAAATTGAGGAATATAATTACAAGGTGCAATATCGTTGGCCATAGTTGAGAGGGTCGGGTGGGACCGTAAAGCCACTAGATCTTGAGAGGGTCGGGTGGGATCGTAAAGCCACTAGATCTTGAGAGGGTCGGGTGGGACCGTAAAGCCACTAGATCTTGAGAGGGTCGGGTGGGACCGTAAAGCCACTAGATCTTGAGAGGGTCGGGTGGGACCAGTGCCCACTAGATCTTGAGAGGTCGGGTGGGGACCGTAAAGCCACTAGATCTTGAGAGGTCGGGTGGGGACCATAAAGCCATTGAATCTTGAGAGTGGCATCGATAAAAGGGCACGTGGGCTCGGTGAATTGATGCATCACTTTGGTGAACGAGTGCCTTAGAGAATGCACGTGGCCCCAGGCATCGATAAAAGGGCACGTGGGCTCGGTGAATTGATGCATCACTTTGGTGAACGAGTGCCTTAGAGAATGCACGTGGCCCTGGCATCGTAAAATGGGCACGTGGGCCGGTGAATGATGCATCACTTTGGTGAACTAGTGCCTTAGAGAATGCACGTGGGCCCAAGGAATTAAGTGAGGCATCTTGGAAGAGACACGTGGGCTCGGTGATTTGATGCATCACTTTGGTGAACTAGTGCGCTTAGAGAATGCACGTGTCTTTTATGACATGTAATCGATCGAGTCGATTTATCGATAGCTCGATCTGAATTGATGAATTGATGTGTGAAATTGTTATATACATTAATTATATGCATGAATGGATCACATCGTTTATGGTATGCACACATGAATCGATAACGTGCAGAGTGTGGCAATGGCCAGGTGAGATCGCTTATGATGCGACTCGTGTGTGATTGATGAACTGCATCATCTAATGGTCATGTGCTTTGTGTGTATCATGCCGAGTGATATCGTGCGGTGGCATGGCATACCAGGTGAGGTTGTATGCCAATCGACTATTGTTTGTTGGTTGCTGGCTGTTGGTTGTTGCTTGTTAGTGGGGTGGTTACGGATAGATACCCCAGGTTGAGTTGGTGTACTAACCGGGGCTTAGGGTGGAACTCGCTGAGATTTATATCTCACTTTGGTTATTGAATAACCATTTTCAGGTCCCTAGTGTGAAGAACCAGGAGCTTGAAGCGGAAGGGTCGAGAGCATAGGTGGCTCGGTAGTGCTTTATGACATAGACCTTCCGTATGCTTGAAGTGTTTATAAAAGTGTATTTGATTTGAAATTGTTGTCCCGCTTTTCTATCCCATGTTTGTTGAGGTCGGGGATTAGTAATTCGCTTCCGCATGTGCAATAAAAATAAAGGGTCGGCGACGAGTCCTGGGAACGTCGCAAAATTCTATCGACCACCGAGGGATGTGTGCGTGCTCGAGGTTCGGGGCGTGACAATTCGTTTGTAAGCATATGTAAACCAAGGCTACTGAGACATAGAACAGTGGGGAAAAGTCAGGTAGGATTAGCAAGGACCATAAGATGGCATGGCGGAGCGACAAAGAGGACATGACTCACCTCCTCTCCGACCACACGCCGGTGCACTCTGCATGGAAGACATGCTCCCAATGCGTCCGAGCGGCCATGGACTCGGCTCAAAGCTCCTCCCGACAGATAAAGATTGCCCTTTCATTCGCAATCTTGCACTGTAATTCCCCCACCCCGCAAGTTCCGAGGTCATCACGTCGTCCAACGGCGTCACCGTCACAACGAGGACTCGGAGACCCGTGGTGATGAGGGATTATTATTTTTCTTTATTGTTCTTAATTTCTCAATTCAATTGATATAATTTCTTTTTGGTGATGAGGTATATTTTTTTTTATCGATCTTATCTTCATTTGTCAAATATGATATTGATTTTTTAAAATCATTCTCTGTCATGTATGTCATAATAGGTATCCATAAATGTACAAATATTTATAACCAAAACATGTGGCAAAAGAACGCTTTAAGTGCCAAAAGTTGACACAAAATGACACTTAAGTGCTAAAACATACGAAAAGTGACACTTAAGTACCACTTTTTATGAAAAATGGAACAGTTGAGTGTCACATCCGGCGAGCCTCGCCGGAAATCCTACGTGGCATTTTTTTTTATTAATTTTCTTGTTTACGTGGCTCGTCGGAATGCCGAATCAGCAAAACACATACAAAAACGACGTCGTTTTGGCATAATTTAAATTTAAAACAAAATAATAATTTTATATTTATATTTATTTAAAAAAAAAAACGAAGGAGGAGGAGGAGGAGGAGGAAGGCAGCCGGCGGCTGAACCCCCTCGCCGCCGCCGCCTCCGCCGTGGCCAGAAGGTGGGGAAGGGTCGGTCGGGGCCGCAGAGCCCTAGTCGAGGGCCGGCGGCCCTAGGCCAACCCAAGGGCTGCCGCCTGCTAGGGGGTCGCCCCTCACTCGACGACCCTCGCCGGATTTGGGCGAGGGCCGCAACCTCGCCCAGATTTGGGGCAAGGGCACGCAGGCCATCGTTGCCGGTCGGTTGGTGCCGCCGGCCCCTACTCGGGCTCGGGTGACCCCGGCCAACACTCCTCCACCTCCTCGGCGACGAGAGGGGAGGCGGCGGCGGCGGTGGTGGCGACGGCGAGGACCGAGCCTCATTGCCGGCTGCCTCCCTCCTCCTCCTTCCCCCACTTTAAAAAAAAAAATAAAAAATAATAATTATTAATTATTTAATTATTTAAAATTTAATTTAATTAATTATTATATTAAGATTCAAATTATACTAAAACAACGTCGTTTTGCGCGCAGCTCACCAGAAAATTGCCACGTCAACGTTTTTGCCGGATTTTTCGTTGGTGACACTTAAGTAATCCATTTTGCTCCAATTTTTGGCACTTAAGTGTTACTTTTGTAACTTTTGACACTTAAGTGTCCCTTTGTGCCAACTTTTGGCACTCCAGGGGTTCGGGTGTCCAAGATATGTAGAAGAAGTAGAGCTGCAAAATTATAGAGTACTAGGATTAGAGATTTGCTAAAATGACTATTAGGTAAAGCTCGCATGAGAACGGGTAACATGGGTCGATGTGACAAGAACTTTAGCCACATTAATACGTAATGAAGTGCTTTGCTGCAATCAAATAATGTCCAACAAAGTCACCCATGTTCTCCCAATATTCACTTTCTGTTCCCCAAAGAAAATTATTCTCTACGTCTTCGGAAAAAGAATTAAGAACAGTATACTTTAAAGGGGCCACTTAAAAAACTTTGTAATGATGCATATATGTGCACTTCATTTTGTTGAGATGCATGTGTGTGTGAATTGTGTTATAAAAATCCCACATTAGAGAATCGATATGTTGTAAAGCAGTTAATATATCATAGTTAGCACTCATTAGTTTAAGTTATTGACTGAAGGTGAGTCTAACTAGATATATTAATGAGCTTATACTTGGGCTCCCTCTTGGCGATCTCTTTAAACGAATGTATTGGGTTTCTAATGCGAGCTTCCAACAAATGGTATTCGAATATCCAAATTAAGGGGAACATACCTAATATTGAGCTCATATGTAATGGGAAGATTTTTAGGTTGTGTGAGTGAGTTGTGTTAGAGAAATCTTACATCGGTATGGTGTAAAGCAATTAATATATCCTAATTGGCCTGTAATTCATCGGATTGCTATTGCATGCTCTCAACAATTTTCCTAGGTAAGACCATTCCACCACAAAGGGACATGCATATCAGGGTGTGCAATTATAATATAGGGGTCCTCTATAATTTTCCTTAATCATCTCATTATTTAAAATGAAATATATTTCTTTTTTGATACAACGGAAAAGTAAAAGAATGGCGATAAAGTAGACAACAACTCGAGAAGGGGAAGTTGTAGGGGTCATGGAGGTGATGTTGCTTTAATTACCGAGTGGCCAAAAGAGTTCCTATCTCGGCACCTAAACTAATGATGGATTACTTTGTTAAATGTCCTCGTTCAATCGTGATTGACTTCCCTTTCAGCAGATCGATAAGGTAACTAAACCTCACCTAAATCTTCATCATGTCATTGCAATACAAGAAAGTGCGAAAAGTATCAAATCGGATGGCAAGAGTGGTGGTTGGTGCCCTTTCCAATAAACTTTTCTTTTAACTTGTGGGAACTTTCTTATGAATCATGTATAGACTAAGTATTTTGTTCAGTGGTCTTGGACCTCTCTCGTCCTAAAAGCTAGCTTAAGGGGTGAGACTTTCCCTCACACTTATAAACCGACCACCAGCCCCTTCCACAATCTATGTGGGATGACCTCAACAATCTCCTCCTCTCACATCGGGCCAGGGTCGGAGACGCAATAACCGGTAACTCTCTCATGTGACTTTTTTTGGATCTAGACTTATTGGCAACCTAGGCTTTGATACTAGTGTTGGGTGTGGTCTTGAGCCTTCCTCACGCCAAAAGCTCAGGGGTTGAAGATTTCCCTCACACTTATAAACCGACCATTAGCCCATTCCACAGTCAATATGGGACAACCTCAACACCCTCCCAAGACCAACATTTCAGTTGAACATATACAATTTCATGCTTAAGGCATGAGCAAAACCCAAGTCGGCATAATATTGCATGACTCTCGGATGAGGAAATTATTCCTAGCGAGTAAGTATAGAAAGCTTTTATTTGACTAGATCCAAGTGAACTGCTCTAAATATCATCTCACCACATCATCATTGATGTTCCGACAGCTTTGCAACTCCAAATACATCTAGCTGGACAAGTTTTTTAATAGATGCATCTAATTGTAGAAATCCCAACATGATGAAACATTTTATTGGCATGCAAATTGATCCGGCAGAGTCATTCGGATCACATATTAAGGATTCAACCTACGCCATCAATTTGCAACTCCAAATTTGTGTTACTAACATCTAGATGGACAAGTTTTTTAACAAATGCATCTAATTGTGGAAATCCCAACATGATGAAACATCCTATTGGCATGCAAACTGATCCTGCAGAGTCATTCGGACTGCATATCAAGGATTCAACCTACGCCATCAATTTGCAACTCCACATTTGTATTTCTAACATCTAGCTGGACAATTTTTTTAATAGATATATCTAATTGTGGAAATCCCAACATGATGAAACATCTTATTGGCATGCAAATTGATCATGCAGAGTCATTCGGATTGTATATCAAGGATTCAACCTACGCCATCAATATCAAGTTAACATGTTGGCTCTATAATGCTTAAGTCTGTAATGAGAGAGAGAGAGACTTGGCATTTGAAAGGGCAAGGATGGCATATGCAATTATGTAATTATGTTGGACTAGTAGTCTTTTTTGGTCAATTGGGTTGGAATTAGGAAAGGGATTGGGGTCAAAACTGAAGGCTTTGTGATGACAAAATGAAGGAAAATTTTAAGAGAAAATGATACATGGACCGCTTTTCTTTCTACCATGTTTTCAACATGTGTCACCATATCACGTTGATTTATGAGGATTAATTGAGTGTAAAAATTCAAAAACTCCGTACTGTAAAAAAGAAGAAAAAGAAGAAGAAATAACTCCATGTGACTTTCATCCTTGAATTCGTACTTTAATATAAATTTTGCGGCTCACGCATTTTGATCTTCTTAAAAAATGAACTTTTGAAACTTTCACAACATTCAAATATTGATGTGTAAATGTACATATAATTTTTTTTTCGGCAACTATCAGAAATATGAATAATAATTCTAAAGCTGGCCAATGTTTGTCTTTTTTTCTATAGCAAGTTGCGCAGCTTGGTGACGATATTGCCTTCTCTGCCTCATTAAAAATCTCTTACTCCTTGGGCGTATCCAACGAAAATATCGCAAGCCTGTCTATTCGGAGCTTGCTTTCAAGACCATGACCGATCATGGTGACTAGTGAGGTATAATTCGGGTCACTTGATGCTTGGACTCTTGCATCCCGCAATATAGACAATTTGCAATGACTTTGGAGTCTATTGAATTTGGCATTTGTAGATGATGTATCGATCCGATAGTGACATGTGTGGCCTATAACGTATTGAATTTAGAACTATTTTTCTTTCTCTATTGACTAGTAACAACTTGGGGTCAACTTGCTATGTGCACCCCACAATCATGTGATAATGCTAATGGTGCCGTTTGTTATAGCAATGTCTATTATTTGCATCATAATCCTATCACAAAATCGTTGTTGTGCTATAGTTGGTCCTCATGGTTATAGCTATCGTATATAGATGGTCTTATACCTATTACATTGTCTATTATAATTTATGTGTGATAAAGATCCGTATAAATCTCCCATAGTTTCTCTTTCTCTCCCTTCCTCTGCCTACACTTTAATAGAAATCATTTGTTAGGTTGACGGTAAAAGCATAAGATATTAATTGGGAAAATTACCAAAAAAATTTTAGGCCTATTGCGTTTGTTTTAATTTAATGCTAAATATTTTCAAATATGCCAATTGAGTTCTAAATCTTTAGATAATTTACAGTTTACTCATTTTGGCTAATTTCGATAGGAAATTAATGACGTGGACATTGGCCATCATATGTGGCATGATTACCGCTGACGCGGACAATTTTTATAATTTTTTCTCAATCGAATGATTTAATAATTTTCTTTTCTTTTCTTTATCTTTCTCTTTCCTTCTTCCTCCACCAGTCACCATGCCAGGTGATCGGCCAAAGGTGAGGGTTGCGCTCATTGAGGCGAGGCTCAAACTCATCGGCGAGGTCGATCAGTCCTTGCTAGATCTAGTGAGGGTACCCTCACCGGCCCTTGAAGAAGGAAAAAGGAAAAGAATAAAAAAAATTAAAATTTCCTATTTAAAAAAAATTGCAAAAATTGTTCATATTAACATCGGCTGTGCCACGTAGGAGGAACAATATGAACATCAGCAATTTTTAGTCGAAATGACTGGATGGACTCAAATGACAAAACGTGAAAATGTTTAGGATTGAATTGTCACAAGTGCAAGAGATTTAAAACTTTTTAAGTAATTTTCCAAATATCATTTATATGAAAGTTATTGGTCTCATGACGATGCATCCTATGTGGCCAGGTTTGTCTATTAAAAAGACAATTTACACCGGATGATAAAGCATAATCAAATTGTTGACACCTAATTTTGGAAAAATAAAATTGCATTTTGAACAAAAGGAAAATAAGGGGAACATCAATATGATTTGGTTATGAATGGAATGTGGAAATTCTGATTAGCAATCTTTGCTCCGACGAATTTTCAAATCATGATAAATGCAGAAACAATTAAAAATCAGGTGAACAAAGGGCAAGGATTTTGATAAAATGGAAGGAATAAAGTAAAATCGAGCTGATTACGAAATCACGTTTCGATTTGCAGGCTTGATTTAATGCAACAAAAGATGGAAGTTTGAAATATGCCATACAAAGCAGCGTTCGGAATCAGTAGAAAAGAGAGCTTTATTTTTCGTAACCAAGGGGGGGTGAAAAAAATTCGAAAAATTCAGAGCAAAAATTCGGTCATTTGGAGTTTTTCTTTTCTCTGGGTGGAAAGGAAATACCAATGGGGAGAAAGTAAAAGTTTTCTTCCCTTCGGTAGAATTGAAAAGGCAGAGAAAGAGAGTGAGAGAGACAAGTGAGAGAGTGTCAGAAGAGCAGAAAATCAATCAAAGAGGGAAAAGCAAAAAGCAAAAAGCAGCAGAGGAGAGAGAAGCACAGTAAAAAGTAAATTACTGTGCTTCTTCTTCAACCAGCCGCCCGAAGCCCTCCACGTTCGCGACCACCACACGCCGTCCGCCTCACCGGTGCTCCACCCCGAGCCACGCCGACCACCGTTGCACACCTCTCGCAGCTCGAGCCACCGGTCATCACCTCGCCGCTCCACCCCGACACCCGCGCTAGTAGCCTGCGCGTCGGCCGCCCACCTTTCGCCGGGAGCCCCGCACGCCCGAGCGACGCCCCGCTGCCTCGTGACCTTTCCTTGGGGTTTTTCTTTATCTTTCCTTGTGCAGGTGTTTTTTTTTTAGCAACAACAACCGTGCCTTGACTAGGTAATTTCTTTAGGTTAAATTCATATCAAATATTCTGTTCATAGTGTTTTATTTTAACTTGATTGTTGTGATTAATTTTTATTAGTATTATCTCGATTAGGAAATTTGTCATATTAAATCAAAATAATCAAAAATTTTGAGCCGCGAGACGTCCGGGTTAGATTTTTGATTATTTAGGCTTTTTATGGCAAAATTCATGATTTGCTTTGCATCATTAATTCATATCAAAATAATATGCCATTGATTTCTATGGATGTTTTTTTTTTTTTGGCATGTTATTGTTATTTGCTCACCACATGTCATACATCATATTAGGTATTTAGGTCTATACACATTTCACATTTTAAGCAACGCATTTTAGTTTTTCTTTAAGATTCATGTAGAATTAGGTTAATTTTCTTAATAAAAAATGTTATTTAGGTTATATAGATTTCATAATGTGCACTTTACATGTTGCATTTTAATTAGTGGGTCATAGTTTAATGTTTTTTTAGTATTCCCATCATGTAGTCTTTTTAAATATAAAATAAAAGATAAAAACAAAAAAACAAAAAATTAGTATTGCATCATTACGTTATTTTTTTTTTTATAAAAATTATTCGGTCATTTTTAAAAAAGTAAATAAAATAAAAAGAGAAAACACAAAAGTCATTTACTTGGTTAATTAATAGGTTAGCTCATAATTAATCCCATTTTATATCATCATTGTTTAGTGTAGGTTGCATACATAAAAAAAAAAAAAAAGAATCATAAAAAATCACAAAAGAATATGCATATAGAATTAATATGTCATTCATCCCATGTCATGAAACGCATGCATATTAGAATTATATAAATTAGATTGCATACATATAGTTCATATTAGGCCATATGAATTGCATTTCACATATCATTAAAGTAAAAGTCATGCATATCAAAAATAGACTAAGATTACATCTAGTTAGATGTCATGCATTTAATTAGGCGTCATGTCATTTAGAAAATCATGTTTAGGGCATGCATTTTTAACATTTTTGAGAAGTTTTTTTTCTTTTAGACTTCAATAAGGTTGTAGTTTATAATTTCTTAGCATTTTGATTTATTAAATGTTGTTTAATTGATTGTGCACCCGCATAACCACCATTTGCATGTTAGTATCTTAGGTTAAAATTGATCAAGACTGCCTCAAAAAAAAAAAAATGTCTTTTAAAATAAAAGGTACCGAAAGGACGTTAAATTAATTTAGCGTAACTATGTCCCCGAATCCATTAAATCTCTGGTTCGCGTAGGTAAAGTATTCTCCCATACTTTACCCGGGTTTCTAATCAACCCTATTTGGTTAGTGGCGGCTCCAATTTTGAAATATAATTGCATGTTAAATGGGTTAATTTCTTAATCGCGATTGGTAGGACTTGGGAGAGTCCGTGCCAAGTCTTCGGACTTAGTAATCCTTGAACCTAGTTTTAGGTGTTTCACCCATCGAAAAATTAGGTCGCGACAGCTTGGCGACTCCACTGGGGACTTAGAGTTAAAACTCATAGTGGACATAAGCCTGTTTTTTTAAAAAAAAAAATTTTTTGGCAGCATGGAAACAAGGTACGCTCCTAACATGAAGTGTTAAATGTTTTTACAGAAAGGAGGTATAAGGGGAGTAGTGCTTGCTGACTATTTGTTTTGTAGGAAGGTGTTGGGATTGAATGTTTTTCTTATCATTGAAGTGTTGTTTGTATTATAAATTGTTGTGCATGATTTTTAAATTGTTTTAGCACTACACATTGCACACACAACCTGCCGTCGGACCTGGACCGCATTTAAGGATTCTAGGATGGTGTTGAGAAATGAACCAACCTCGAACGCGAGACCGCGATGTAGAGGTTGCCTTTCTCAACCCCGAAAATTTTTCTTGATGTCAAAACGTTTATCCTTGCTCACGAAACTGCGTGACCATGGGATTTTCTTTGACCGAGCGAGCTAAGAGGACCCGACATTTGTACGCGAGACTGCGACAAGTCGGTTCATCCTTTTAGTTCTAACTTGCTAAGCCTCGTAGTTTAGGTGTTAAGCCTCACATCTCATGCGCCCGTCTATGTGATTGCCATTGATTTTCCTTGGTAAAGTAAGTCTCCTATCCATGTACCATGCAATTTATTTTGTTATACTTTTGGGTCGGTTCATGACAATTTAGGTCAATCATTGATTTAATTCCTTTGTCAATTAAAAATGAAATGAGGAAATTGCCATGCAACAAATCATTTGGAAAATAAAAAAAATTGGAAATTTGTTTTCAATTCATGTCTTGACTCTTCCTAGTTCATGTTTAAAAATTTCGTCCCTACTGGGGCATCTCATGTCTTTGTTTTCCTAGTCCATTTTTAGAAAATCATTTTCATATGTGAATTTTTCTTGACTAAAAAAATAGATTGTTGTCATGGATTGGTTTTCTCATTACACCTCATACTTACATATTTTCACCTATTTTCCTTAGGTGATCAAGAGCTAGAATGGCCGACCAAACTGAAATGCGTGATCGTATGTCCGCTATGGAAGTCCAACTCCGACAGTTGCTCGCCTCTATGCAATTCATAACAGCTGAAATTCAATCCCTCCGAGCGGATTTGACTCCCACACTTGCTCTCCCCCGAGACAGTAGTCCTGAAGCAATCAGGCAAGACCCAAATGAGCCCTGATGACATGCCTGACCTGGAAGATGACCCGCTGTTGGTCATTGCCGAAAAAACTAAGCCTGACAATGTCCCTAAGATGAGGCAAGATGAAGTGGAAGTGATGGACACAGGGCAGCCTAGTGGCAAGTTTAATTACCTGGTGAAGTATTCGGCTCCTCTCGGCTTTTACTTTAACTCCCGCAACATAGTTCCAAGTGGATGGGATGACATGGACGATCGACGCCTCCAGACAGAGAACTCGATGATGCCCTAGGAGGAATCGCGAGTCTATTCGACGATCTCGTCATGGGAGACATTGATGAAGAACCTCACGGAAGAAATGGACCATGAAGAGTGACCTAGCACATTCTCCCCGTATGAGAATTTTTTATCGCTTTTTAGGAATCGTTTTCGCTTTCTAGGAATCATTTTCGATTTTTCTTTTTAGGGGTTAGGAATCACAATTTCCATTCCAATAATGTAATTCATTTGATTCTATTCAATGAAATTACAATTTTATTTCCAAGTTTTGAGGGCATGATGAAGTACACCAAACTAGCCCGGTGATGATATCCAGCCGATAAAAGAAAAGAAAAATCCAAGGAGAATTCTGAGGCCTGGGCTTCATCATTCTTCCTCGTGTCAAAATGTTTAAAAATGGTTTTTGCGAAAAGAATTTCAAAAATAGGTTACCCCGTTTGTCTTTCTAATTCATCCACTTCCCTGTTTCAGAACGATATTGAGACTTGCAAAGGTGTGAGAATAGTCCAATCTAATACAGCATGTGCTAATACCGATGATCCCGAAGACTCAAACGAAGACTCAGTGAAGTGCAACGTAGTTGGGAACAACATGAAAAGGCTAAGGCTCCCACATCCGAGCAGGACCGTCACTATTAATTTAAGTGACACTGAAGAAGCCAAAGAAGTGAAAATTGGGCGAGTCTTCCCAAAGATGAAGCCGAGCGCCTAACTCGGTTGCGAAGGAATATGAGGATATCTTTGCATGGACATATGCCGACATGCCCTGGTTTAGACCCGTCAATTGTGGAGCATTGCCTACCTACCAATCTGGATGTGCCACCTAAGAAGCAGAGGCTACGGAGAACCAAGCTCGAACTCTCAAAGAAGATAGAGGAGGAAGTGATGAAGCTCTTGAAGGTGGGATTCATTGAAGTCTCACAGTACCCCGAATGGGTGGCCAACATTGTACTAGTAATGAAGAAAGACGGTCGGGTTCGAGTATGTGTTGATTATCGGGATCTGAACAAGGCCAGTCCAAAAGATGATTTTCCGTTACCGCACATAGATGTCCTTGTGGATAGTACCGCTGGTTTTGAACTATTCTCATTTATGGATGGTTTTTCCGGGTACACAATCAGATAAGGATGAAGGAGGAAGACAAGGAGAAGACGCATTTATCACCCCGTGGGGAACCTTTCATTATAAGGTTATGCCCTTCGGACTCAAAAATGCAGGGCAACTTACTGCGAGCCATGATTGCATTGTTTCATGACATGATGCATCAAGAGATTGAGGTCTATGTCGATGATATGATTGCAAAGACTCGACCTGGAAGAAGCCACATTGAAACCTTGAAGAAGCTATTTGATCGACTCCGTGAGTTCAAGCTTCGACTAAATCCCGCTACGTGCGTGTTTGGAGCAACATCCGGTAAATTGCTCGGATTCATTGTGAGATAAAGGGATTGAAATCGACCCAAAGAAAAGCTAAAGCCATTTGTGAGCTGCGATCTCCGTCAACGGTGAAAGAAGTCCGAAGCCTTTTGGGGAGGTTGAATTATATTGCTCGATTCATTTCCCAACTTTCTGAAACCACCAAGCCATTCTTCAAGCTCCTAAAGAAGAATGCATGAGTCAATTGGGATGATGAATGTCGAAGCGTTCGACAAGTTGAAGAGTTACTTGATGAATCCACCGATGCTTGTCCCACCATCGTCGGGTCATCCTTTAATTCTCTACCTCACTATTCATAGTGAGTCACTAGGTGCAATGTTGGCTCAAGAAAGTCCCGTCGATAGAAAAGAACGAGCCATTTATTACCTGAGCAAGAAGTTCACTGTATCAGAGCTGAAGTATCCTGATGTTGAAAAGACTTGTGCAGCTTTGGTATGGGTATTGCATAGATTGCGACAATACACACTGCATTACCAGACATTCCTCATGACTGAGAGCGACCCCATCAAGTACTTACTTGAGCGACCAGCTTTGGTGGGTAAGTTGGCCAAATGGCAAATTTTAATTTCCGAATTTGATGTACAATTCATGCCACAAAAGTCGGTTAAGGGTCGAGTGATCGCCGACCTATTGGCCGAGAATTTGGGAGTCTCTAATGACAATGACAGTTTCCTTGATGACCGCGTCTTGAGTATAAATGAAGACTCGTGGAAGATGTTCTTTGATGGAGCTGTAAACTTGTCCGGCAGTTTGCATGGGGCAGTTCTCCGATATCCCCAGATGGACATCACCATCCAGTGGCTGCAAAATTGGTATTCCCATGCACTAACAACGTGGCTGAGTATGAAGCTTGCATCCTCGGGCTTCAGGCTGCAATTGAGATAGGTGTGGCCAAGTTAAAAGTGTTCGGGATTCCACATTAATCATAATGCACCGTAGGTGAATGGAAGACTAAGGAGGCCAAGTTGCTCCCATACCACAAGTATTTAGAGGATCCGATGGAAAAGTTCGAGGAAGTTTTGTTTGAATATTTGCCAAGGTCTCATAATCATTCGCAGACGCACTTGCGACGTTGTCTCTATCTTTGCAGGTCACGATGGGTTAGAGGTCGAGCCTGAAAATAGAGGTTTTCTTGAGGCCAGCTTATTGCATGGTAGTGATAGATGAACCGGATGGAAAACCATGGTACCATGACATCATGACCTATATTCAAAAGCAAGAGTTCCCGAAGGTAGCAATCCAAGTGATCGAAAGCATCTCATGAAACTTGCCTCCAAATTCTTTATTAGTGGAGATACATTATACAAACGGTCTTTCGACACCGTCCTACTTAGATGTGTCAATGCTAAGGAAGCCACTCAGTTGATGGAAGAAATACATGAAGGGGTGTGTGGTCCTCACATGAGCGGCCACATGTTAGCAAAGAAGATTATGAGACTAGGTTACTTTTGGCTGACTTTGGAGACTGATTGCATTCAACATGTCAGAAGTTGTCACCGTTGTCAGATTTATGGAGACAAGATAAATGTTCCTCCAAATGAGCTGCATCAACTCGAGTCATGGCCTTTTTCAAAGTGGGGCATCGATGTAATCGCCCAATTAATCCGAAAGCTTCGAATGGCCATCGTTTCATCTTGGTCGCTATTGATTATTTCACAAAATGGATAGAGGCATCCTATGCGGTTGTTACCACAAAGAATGTCGTGAAGTTTGTGCGACGGGATATTATTGCTCGTTATGGCGTGCCAAGCCATCATCACGAGATAACGGGACAAACCTTAACAACAAGCTTGTTAATGATTTGTTCAAGGAGTTCAAAATTCGTCGTTTGAATTCATCGCCCTATCGCCCTCAGATGAATGGTGCGGTTGAAGCAGCGAATAAGAACATCAAGAAAATTCTGGCAAAGACAGCTGATAATTATCGTGACTGGCACGAGAGGCTTACTTACGCTCTGATGGCGTATAGGACTTCAGTTCGCATTTCTACTGGGGCAACTCCTTTTTCTCTGGTGTACGGCATGGAAGCAGTCTTGCCAGTTGAAGTAGAAATCCCTTCTCTAAGAATATTGTCTCGCCTAAGGCGACGTAAGCTGAATGGGCACAACAGAGGTATGACCAACTCAATTTGATTGAAGAAAACGATTGAAGGCCGTATGTCATGGCCAATGTTATCAAACGGGTGGCCAAGTCCTTTAATCGGAAGGTTCGCCCAAGGCATTTCAAGGTCCATGATTTGGTGCTACGCAAGATGCTACCAATTAACCTTGATCCTCGTGGCAAATTCACTCCGATTACAGGTGGGCCATACATTGTGAAGAAAGTACTTCCGGAGGTGCTTTAATTTTGGCGGAAATGGATGGGCGGGAATTCACAAATCCTGTAAATTCGATGCTGTAAAGAAATACTATCCATGAATAAAAGGGCTCGTAAAAACCTTTTCCTCGCTCAAAGTTGGTCAAATCTTCAGTGTATAATGTTGCATATTTTATTTTTGCAGGGGCAAAGAATGGATGTGAACGATGGTGTCTTATTTTTGTAAGGAATCTCTATGAGCTCCTTTACAAAGGAAGGGCAAGACATGGACACATAATAGTTTTCACTTTATGAGCGTGCCCTCTTTATCATTATAGAATGCTTTCACATGATATTGTGCAAATTCATCAATTCCGCTTGAAATTTATCAAAATGGATAATTCAGTGAAAGATGTGAAAGACGTCGAGTTACTTGAGCATGCTAAATGAGGCGTGAAAGGCAAGCCTAATCCCATACACCGTCCCCGTCTATATATTGTGAGGTGAGTATGGAAACATTTTGTATTTCAAGGTGAAGAATTTTCTTGCGAAAAGTACGACAGCTGAAATGACGAGAGGCAGTTCATTTCTCTATCCCAAACACTACAGGTGTTCCATTGCTTAACCATTTTTGAGCCCATACACTTATGGATGTTCTTTTCAAATTACCCCTATCAAGAATCACCCCACATCGGGGCAAGGCGGGAGATAAAAATGACATCATGAAGTGAGGAAAATGAATTGAAATTTTCTTGCTCTCACTTGCATCAATCTTCAAGTCGTGCTATTACATTGAATTCATATGGTAATTTAAGTGCCTTAGGATGACGAAGAGCATTTCTTTCACTATCCTACACACTTATATCCTTTGTATAGCCCACTTGAGTCTGTGATCTCGTTTCTTTTAAGCCCAGTTGATGATCATCCCCCACACTGGGGCAAGGCAAGAGACAAATAAAGACCCTTGAAGGTTCGAGTGTCATTTAAAGTATACTTGACACACACATTGTGTGCAAGAACTGAAATCAAAATAGAACTAAGGGGCATGAAAAAGCAGTGTGCCTGGTAAAAGCAAGGCCAATGCTCGTGAAAAAGAGAGAAATGACTGATGAATTGGAGGCATAAAAAAAAAAGTAGTGTGCTCGACCAATGTCCATCATCAAAGAAAATGACTTTGAAAAAAAAATTGAGAAAAGATCTCCAGTTGAATAATCATTGGCATCAAGTGATAAACTTTTGAGCCAATAAAGAAATCTGTCAAGAAGACAATCCGTGGCGAAGAAAACTGGTGGCAATGTCATGATGATCACCAACTTTGACCCATATACACATGTTTGAGCCTAACGATCCTTTCGTTTCTCAACCCATGAACCCAGCCTATGTTACGTCCCTTACAAAGTCTCTTCAGATTAGGGCACTTGAATTAACATAGGAATTCACATGTTTTAAGCATTGCTCGAAGAAGTGCGAGCAAGATTATTTATTTATCATTTTGCAGGGTTCTTGACTTGTAAACCCGGAGATGATTACAGAATTGTTCTTTCAATTGCTTTGACTCAAAGAGTCCCTTTGTTAAGCCATTGACCAAGCCTCGCATTACAGTCCTTGACAAAGACCTCTCGATTGGTAAGGTCGCATCGTTTGCAAGAAAATTCGAACTCTTGTCGACAAGATGATGATAAGATCGAGTGATATATTCCCGCATCAATGGTCGGGACAAATAACCCTTCTTAAATGAGAGCGAGTGAAAAAGCCTTTTCACACCAAAAGTGTCTCATTTAGCATGTTCAAGAGATTCACGCTATAACTGAAAATTGTCCTATTGATAATTTTTCCGGTAGAAGCTTGATAAAGCCATCATGCATGGGCCTTCATTGAATTTTTCCTCAAAGACCAAAAAGAATTGTCTTTGAAACCCTGAATTTGTTCGGTCATCTTTGTACTTGATGAGAATTCCAAGTACCTATTTATAAAATGTTTCCAAATGTCTAGTGTGAATTCTAGATATTTGAACTTTTAAACGCTTGATGTGATTTCCAAGTGTTTGTCTTTCCAAACATCGATGTGATTTCCGGACGTTTAGTAAAAGTTTTCAAATGTCGACATAAGAATCAGATTTTTGAAGTTTCAAGTACTTGATGCAATTTCCAGGTGCTTAGATATCGATGAGAATTCCAGATCCCTAAAAACTTTGAGCCTTTCAATTATCGAAGGGAGTTCCAGATGATTGACGGGTCTCATCGGAATCATTTCACACCTAAATCCTCAAAACAGGTATGACAGTGTACGTGCTCTTCTTTGCATTTGCATTTCATTGGTCATAGACACATGGAGATCTATGTTCCTGACCAGATCATTGCATTTACATTACATCCTTTATTCTTTTAAAAAAAAAAAAGTCAAGTCATTAACATTTGCGTATGCATTTCATATTTCATTTTGCATGGTTTAAATTTAGGTGTCATATATCTTTGAAGGAAACCTCTACGAGCTTCCCTTCAAAGAGGGGCAGGCTTGTTGACACCTAATTTTGGAAAAATAAAATTGCATTTTGAACAAAAGGAAAATAAGGGGAAGATCAATATGATTTGGTTATGAATGGAATGTGGAAATTCTAATTAGCAATCTTTGCTCCGCGAATTTTCAAATCATGATAAATGCATAAACAATTAAAAATCAGTGAACAAAGGGCGGGGATTTTGATAAAATGGAAGGAATCAAGTAAAATCGGCGATTACGAAATCACGTTTCGATTTGCAGGCTTGATTTAATGCAACAAAAGATGGAAGTTTGAAATATGCCATACAAAGCAGCGTTCGGAATTAGTATAAAAGAGAGCTTTATTTTTCGTAACCAAGGGGGGGTGAAAAAAATTCGAAAAATTCAGAGCAAAAATTCGGTCATTTGGAGTTTTTCTTTTCTTTGGGTGGAAAGGAAATACCAATGGGGAGAAAGTAAAAGTTTTCTTCCCTTCGGTAGAATTGAAAAGGCAGAGAAAGAGAGTGAGAGAGACAAGTGAGAGAGTGTCGAAGAGCAGAAAATCAATCAAAGAGGGAAAAGCAAAAGCAAAAAGCAGCAGAGGAGAGAGAAGCACAAAAAGTAAATTACTGTGCTTCTTCTTCAACCAGCCGCCCGAAGCCCTCCACGTTCGCGACCACCGCACGCCGTCCGCCTCACCGGTGCTCCACCCCGAGCCGCGCCGACCACCGTTGCACACCTGCAGCTCGAGCTTTCACCGGTCATCACCTCGCCGCTCCACCCCGACACCGCGCCGGTAGCCGCGCGTCGGCCACCTTTCGCCGGAGCCCCGCACGCCCGAGCGACGCCCCTTGCTGCCTCGTGACCTTTCCTTGGGGTTTTTCTTTATCTTTCCTTGTGCAGGTGTTTTTTTAGCAACAACAAGCCGTGCCCTTGACTAGGTAATTTTTTTAGGTTAAATTCATATCAAATATTCTGTTCATAGTGTTTTATTTTAACTTGATTGTTGTGATTAATTTTTATTAGTATTATCTGATTAGGAAATTTGTCATATTAAATCAAAATAATCAAAAATTTTGAGCCGCGAGACGTCTGGTTAGATTTTTGATTATTTAGGCTTTTTATGGCAAAATTCATGATTTGCTTTGCATGATTAATTCATATCAAAATAATATGCCATTGATTTCTATGGATGTTTTTTTTTGGCATGTTATTGTTATTTGCTCACCACATGTCATACATCATATTAGGTATTTAGGTCTATACACATTTCACATTTTAAGCAACGCATTTTAGTTTTTCTTTAAGATTCATGTAGAATTAGGTTAATTTTCTTAATAAAAAAATGTTATTTAGGTTATATAGATTTCATAATGTGCACTTTACATGTTGCATTTTAATTAGTGGGTCATAGTTTAATGTTTTTTTTTAGTATTCCCATCATGTAGTCTTTTTAAATATAAAATAAAAGATAAAAACAAAAAATTAGTATTGCATCATTACGTTACTTTTTTTTTTTTATAAAAATTATTCGGTCATTTTTAAAAAAGTAAATAAAATAAAAAGAGAAAACACAAAAGTCATTTACTTGGTTAATTAATAGGTTAGCTCATAATTAATCCCATTTTATATCATCATTGTTTAGTGTAGGTTGCATACATAAAAAAAAAAAAAAAAGAATCATAAAAAATCACAAAAAGAATATGCATATAGAATTAATATGTCATTCATCCCATGTCATGAAACGCATGCATATTAGAATTATATAAATTAGATTGCATACATATAGTTCATATTAGGCCATATGAATTGCATTTCACATATCATTAAAGTAAAAGTCATGCATATCAAAAATAGACTAAGATTACATCTAGTTAGATGTCATGCATTTAATTAGGCGTCATGTCATTTAGAAAATCATGTTTAGGGCATGCATTTTTAACATTTTTGAGAAGTTTTTCTTTTAGACTTCAATAAGGTTGTAGTTTATAATTTCTTAGCATTTTGATTTATTAAATGTTGTTTAATTGATTGTGCACCCGCATAACCACCATTTGCATGTTAGTATCTTAGGTTAAAATTGATCAAGACTGCCTGAAAAAAAAAATGTCTTTTTAAAATAAAAGGTACCGAAAGGGCGTTAAATTAATTTAGCGTAACCATGTCCCCGAATCCATTAAATCTCTGGTTCGCGTAGGTAAAGTATTCTCCCATACTTTACCTGGGTTTCTAATCAACCCTATTTGGTTAGTGGCGGCTCCAATTTTGAAATATAATTGCATGTTAAATGGGTTAATTTCTTAATCGCGATTGGTAGGACTTGGGAGAGTCCGTGCCAAGTCTTCGGACTTAGTAATCCATTAACCTAGTTTTAGGTGTTTCACCCATCGAAAAATTAGGTCGCAACACAAATTTACAATTTGTTACTTCAACGGGAGAAAAACAATATAAATAGCCACCTCATGGAAAGCCCAAAGTACTAAGCCTATAGTACCAAATACCTCTCACCAAAACTAATAATGAGGAAGACCCTTGTTCTTGTTTGTGCTCTCTTCATCTCCTTCGCTCTTCTCTTCCTTCCTTCCATTGAAGCTCGGGCACTCCACACTGTTGCAGTCCTTCCAGGTAAACTCACCATCTCTCTCTCTCTCCATCATTTCAAATTGATGTGAATGGTCGAAGAAATATGATGAATCTTCTATCTGATGACGTAAGCAGGACCGGCACGGACGCCGCCGGCAGGTTGCGGAGGAAGTGGGGGCAGATATTATAGACCGTGCAGACCACTACCTAAGCCAAAGAGGTGTCCTATTTATGGACGTGGACGTTGCCCTCCGGGAGCTAGTCCTCCAGAGCCATGAGACCATGCAGCCAAAGTAAGCCGCTCATGATGGCCAAATTGCATCATAATAATATGAGTACTTTTCGCGGCACCGTCGTCATGAACGAATAAAGAAGCGAGCGAAGTCAATTACTCTAATGGAGACTCGTCGCCACGAACCAAATATATTAAGGATGAATATTATGTAGGATGCATTTTAAGGTAGGAAACGGTAAAGCAATGGAAAAAATCGGTTAGTTCAAGATATCGTGTCTTTTGAGAGAAGAAAAGGAATGGAGACGGAGCTTGTCTCTCAGGTTTCATCTTCTTCTCAGATTCCTATCTAAATGTGTGTGCCATGAAGTGCTTTCGCTGCGATCGATTATTGTTAAATGAACTTATTAGAGTATTTAAAATGCTAAATCGTACCTTTATTAGAGCAGCTGGCCATAGTTTCCCCCCAAGAAGAAGATATATATTTCATTGTAAAGATGCATAATAGAGGGGGTACTTTGTAATATTTCTAGATATTTGGAGAATACGAAATGATATATCTTCGTTATGCGATGAAGCAAACATCACTTCTTATCAATTGTTCTTTAAGTATCATCGATGCAATGTTTCTTGGTGACTTTGTATGATGACCATGTATTCTCTTACGATTGTTGCGGCTCTTGTCAATAGAGCTAATAGTTCGTCGTGTTATATCATATCCAAGTTAATTTAAATATGATACTTTCGTCAAATGTGTCGAAACCAGGTAAGATCCTACACAATAATCCATCATTTGACAAGTTTAAGGAAATGATCTCACATAAAACGCGTAAAAAATATATATTTTAGCATATATTTATATGTCTAAACGAGAGGGTCACTTTGCTACGGGTATTAACATGCAGACCTGTTTGTAACAAAAATGCGATTGATCTTTAACTCAACATGCGTAATTAACTACATCTTGTGTATTTGTGTAAAATGGTCATATCGAAAATTGCTAACCTTACTTATCAATATACCTAAACAAGAACCCATATAAAACGTAAATGATATTTTAATATATATGTTCCAATACGTAGCGAGGTTTTCATGTTTTCCTTGTAATAAATTAAGGGTAACTATAAACTCTTAGCAAATAGTTATGAGGAGAAGACAAATTCCATGACTTATAAATTCTAAACTTAGCGATTTTTTTTTATTTTTTTTAGTTTTTGGCTGTAAAAAATGAAAATAATCTATGATTTTAATTCAAATACTGTACGATAAATTGTTGATGGACCATATACTTTTATGCATTTTCGTACATAGCCTAAACATGATTCTACTATCTTCTCCAATAGGAGAATTTATTAGAGTATTATCCATCAAGAATAGGTATGCCAATGGTAAGTCAAATTCACAATCGCCATTTTCATTGGCGAGAGTAGTATCCTTTCGAAACAAATCCAATGGAAATGAGGAATAAATCCACGTGATAGAGAATATCCCAAAAATAAGGAGAATAAATGAAATTAAAATCTATAACATTGTCACAAGCGAATTTAGAATCACTTGGTAGAGTGACAACGTGGGCTAATCTTCTGCGAGATATGTAATCGCGTGATCGGAAAAGGCGACACAAGCTTTATTCCTGATCCGTTCATAAGCATGTAAACGGCAGCTACTGATACGGAGAATGGTAGGGAAAAAGTCAGGAGGATTAGCTTGGACCATAAGACGGCATGGCGGAGCGACGAAAAGGACACGACTCGCTCCTCTCTGACCACTCGCCATTGCACTTTGTGTGGGCGGCTGCAGACACGGCTCGAAGCTCCTCCCGACAGATCCAGGATCGCCCTTTCAATCCCAATCTTGCGCTGTAATTTCCCCGCTCCGCCTGGCAAGTTCCAAGGCCATCATGTCGTCCAACGGCATCACTGCCGCAACAAGGGCTCCGAGACCAGGGGCCGAACCGCTTCCATTTGACTTATTTGATCTATTTGTAACGTCGGGGGATGCCCCTAAGCTGTTGTACTTCATTTGCTCTATAATACTTACATATTAAACCCAAAAACAAAAAAAAAAAAAAAAAAAAAAACTCTGACCGAATGGCTTAAGGTCAATCGTCACTTCTAATTTTCATGGGCAAATAAAAGCTATGCACACAAAAAGATGGAAAAGATATCTTTAGAGGTTAATGGCACTTGCTTCATTTTTCTTTTCTTTTTGCTACTTCTTATTATTATTATTTTTAATTTGTGCGGTTGACAAACCTCATTATTTATATTCTTAATTCAACTGATATCCAATTTCACCAAGAAATAAAGAAGAAAATCGATTTCTCATTTCAAGCTGGTTTGTCAAGCGTGCCCTGAATTAGTTGTTTGTGGTTAATTGCAATTGATTATTCTAGGATGGCAAGATGGGTTAAATGACTCATTTTCACTACGAGGAAGGAAAACTTTGCGTGTGAACTCGAGTCTTCCCGACCGGGACGAAAGATCAGAGTTGACACGGACATATCACAGCTTGCGAGGGCCCGGAGACATCAATTACAATGGAGACATCAATAAGTAAAGGAATTTGGGTCATATGAAGGTTCGGGCCGGGTTTCATTTTTTTCCCCCCTTCTTTTTCCTTCCTTCGCGCTCTTTGTCGCAGCAACATCTCCAGAAAATAAAATGCCATGGACGGATTTTGGGATCCGCCGCCACAATGATGGATCCTGAAATGCTTATCTGCCACGTACGGGTTCAGCCCTTGAAATGCTTCCGGAATTTTGAGGCCATGTTGAAGAAAGTCTGTCTGATCTAACCAGCCGTCCCGGTTCATCTCGTTCTGCAAACAGCATTTAGCATCTCATGTGCAAGTAATTTTTTTTGGTCAGTTGGGTTGGAATTAGGAAAGGGATTAGGGTCAAAACTGAAGGCTTTGTGATGACAAAGTGTGGAAAATTTCAAGGGAAAATGACAAATGGACCACTTCTCTTTCTCATGTGCAAGTCTGCAGAATATTTTGTCACCCCAAATGTTCAATTAAAGAAGCCTTGCTCCTACACCGAGAGCAGTGTTGATACATGGTTCCACCGTATTCAACCCTGCTAAATCTTCAGTACTCTGACGCCACGCATGCAACCCTTTTTAGTTGATTTTCAAACCGTGTTTATATATGTACAGAAGGTAGATACTGTTTTCATGAAGAAGGGGAAAGTAAGGTGTTTGATTTTTGCCTTTTCCTTTCTGGATGTTTCCCGTTGCATTTGCCAGAGTCTGTGGCGCTGAGAATAATAGATGAGCAATAGGCAAGAAGAAGAAGCACAGAAAAGAAAAACCTGAAACCCGGCTCGGCTGGAAGAACCATGGTTGGGGTCACATTTGGTTTAGATCAAAAGATGCACACATCTCATATCCTTTGGTTCAATTTGGGTATCACGGAAATTCAATCCGAACCTTCACACCCTAATACAAGCAGCTTGCAATGACTGAAGTACATTGAATTTGGCATTTGTAGATGATGAATCTATTTGTTAATGACATAAGTGGCCTTCATCTCGTTATAGAATAGCTTAATTTGTAGCACACGATGCAGACAGCTTGCAATTACTGTTTTTCTTTTTTTAATTTTTTTGGCATTATTTGCAGTGACTTTGAAGTCAATTGATTTTGGCATTTGTAGATGATGGATCTTTTTTGATAATGACATAAGTGGACTACATTTCATTGGCCTATATTCATTATCTCCACTTCTTCGGGAAAAGATAAATAAGAACAATTTTTAAAGATGCATACTTGTATATCCTTTATATTTATTAAAAAGCCTATATATCAATGTGCATAATTGAGGACAAGGGAATTAAAAGTATAACACTCACTTTAATATTGTTGACGCCTAAATTTCTTTTTTTAAATTAGGTTTTTTTTTAATTATCTTTTTATCTTTTTCGGATAACACAAAAAAAGAAAAAAAGCAGAAAACAACACTAAATAAACAACAAAAACAGAAAACAAAACAAAAAGCAAAAGAAAAAGAAAACAAAAGAGCAGCAGCAGCAGCCCCCCCTCCGCATGGGCCCCTGCGGCCCATCCTCCTCCGGCCCGGCCCACTTCGGGTCATCTTCCTCCTCCGTCCGCCTCTACAGCGCACGCGCGGAGGGCGCAAATCCAGGAGAGCAGACGAGCAATGATGGCGCACGTGGAGCAGGGAGGAGCAGGCGGCGACGGGACGTGAAGCAGGGGGTGGTTGGCGTCGGATAGGACGCCGGTTCGGCCGGCGGAAGGCGTGGCAGCCCTCGGTCGAGCTCCGTCGACCGGCCGCCTCTCGGCCTATAAATAGGCCCCCCCTTCTCCGTCGAAGCAGCAACACCCACCGGAGAGAGAGAGAGAAGCCGAGATCGAAGGCTTGTGAGCGCCGGAAACTTCCCTCGAGAGACTTCGAGAGAGGCCCGAACGCCCACGAGCTCAGATCTGGGGAAGGAAGAGGTCCGAGCGCGCCACAGGGAGAGAGAAAGAGAGGGAGGGAGGGCGAAGCCGAAGGGAAAGGGGGATCGCGTGGGTCGCCGCCGCCGTCGCCGCCGTCGCGCCGTTACCAGGTAGTTGCCGCCGCCGTCGTCGCGCCCCTCCCCCTCGCTGTCACCACCGTCGCCGCCGTTGCCGCCGCGTCGATCCGCGTCCTCCTCCTCGGCGCCGGAATTTGCGGAAACCCTAGGGTTCCCGATTTTCCAGGTCGCGACCCGGGTTGTTGGGTCGGACTCGGATCGGGAACCGGGTAGGGATTCCGCAAATCCCGGAAAAAGAGGGGCGGCGGAGGTCGGATCGCGACCGGATCCGGGTCGGGGGAACCGGGTAGGGTTTAACCGGTTCCCTCCCCCAAAACGGCGCCGTTTTAGTAAAAAAAAAAAAAAAAAAATAAATGCCAAAATTCCAGTCGGGCCCAACGCGGGCCCGTACTTGCTCGTTTTCGTTTTTTTAAATAAATATTAAATAATTAATTTATTTTAAAAAAAACCAAAATCAAAAATATTTTATTTTCGAAAAATATTAAAAAATATTTTAATTTCCAAAAAAAGAAAATATTAAAAAATATATAAAAAATATTTTATTTTCCAAAAAAATCCAGAAAAATAAAAATACTTTATTTTCCGAAAAAATATTAAAAATATTTTTATTTTCCAAAAAAAAAAAAATCAAAAATAAAAAAAATCAAAAATAAAAAAAATATTTCATATTTTCCAAAAATGCCAAAAATTCAGAAAAAGCCAAAAAGACTTGTATTTTTCCAAAAAAAATACCAAAAATCCAAAAAAAAAAAGGGTCCCTTTTATGTCCAAAAAATTGGAAAAAGGTTTTTTTTTTTTTTTTAAATGTTTTTTCTCAAAAAAATGTGTGGAAAATCCCTAAAACATCCAAAAACCTCGGGGTTTAAACAAGGTTAGGTACCGAAAGGGCATTAGTGATTAACTAGCGTAATCAAGTCCCCGATCCTAATTTCTCTGCAGTTGCGCGGAGCGAGTATTTCTCCCAATACTTCGCATGGGTTTTAATCAACCCACCCCAAATTGATTAGTGGCGACTCCGTTTTAAAAATTAACTTACGGGTTAAAAACTTTGACCATTAAAGTCGTGAATTGGTGGATTTGGGAGAGTCCGGGCTTAACTAATCCAGCCGAGCCATTAGCCTCCGCGAGGCGCTCGCCCCGATCGGGCCCCGGAAAAAAAAGAGGTCGCGACACCTTGGCGACTCCACCTGGGATTTGAGGACTTAGGCCTTTTTGCCTTGTTTAAAAATTCTTTACTGACTTAGGTTTTTTTTTATGCAGGTCAGTAGCTTAGAAATTTATTTTAATTTTGCTTAAAATAGATTTTCCTGTGATTATGAATTGTTGTGCATGTTTTACTGTTTCAACACTACACATGACACACACAACCCGGCCGCCGGACCTGGGCCGCCATAGGATATTTAGGATGGTGTCAAGAAAGATACGACCTCGAACGCGAGAGCTGCGATGTAGAGGTTGCCTTTCTTTTCCCGAATTTCTCTAGCCGAGGTTAGAAGGGTATTTGCTAACGCGAGACTGCGATGGGCGGATACCTTTTTAATTTCAACAAGCCCTCTCGGTTAGAAATCGAGCCACACATCTCATATGCATGTCTTTGTGCTTGCCATTTTCTTTAAAAGCAAAGTAATTTATTTACTTTTACTTAGTCTTTTTATTGGCTCATGGCATAGGGTCGGGTCGTGTAACTCCATTTCTCATATGTGATGGGAAGAGTCGATATCCAGTTCATTAGGCTCCCAAGAAAGAGCTCCTCAGATGGTGGAATCAGTTAGATCAGCTCGGCCAGGAGTATGTCAAATCAATCATCGGTCATCTCCATCCGTTGCTCCAAATCAATATCCACTCCGGAGTCATGCAAGCACTACCACATTTCTGGTGCCCTGAAACATCCACCTTCATGTTCGGCAAATTTGAACTGACTCCGACCTTGGAGGAATACAGTCTCGCCATAGGAATGCCCCTGGAGAAGGAGCTCGCCAAGCCACTGACCCGCATTGACCCTGTGGTTAGTCTGTCACGGTTTTTAAAAAATCGTTCGGTAAGAGAAATAGTTAAAGCCAACAACAATGCATTTCCGCTATCATCTTTAACTGAATGTTTTGAAAAACAATCAATGAACCAAAAAAGCAAAATCTTCCTCTTAGCGTTCTTTGGATTTATTATCTTCCCCTATAGGAAGAATGCCATAAATCCTTTAATGGCGGGGGTGATAAGTCAAGTCGCTTTTGGAGCAGGATATGTGAACATGGTTTTGGCTGAAACTTTTTTATCCCTTAATCGTTTTAAGAAAAACAAAGAAAAAATCATGAGGGCCGCCCCGGAAATTTTACAAATGTGGTTCTTTTCTCATGTCAAAGGATTTGGGCACCTCATGCAAATATTTGAAATCAACAAATTCAAGCATCCACTTCAAAAATTTCAAAGCTTGGAAAAATACTCTCCCAGCGAAGAATATTCTCGATGGATCGACTTGTTAAAAAACCCTGTCCCCGAGGCATTCCTATGGCGAGCTAAATGGTTCATTACAGGAGAGGCACGTTTTGCGCTTGATTATTACGACCCCATCCCACTCATTTTGGGCCTCTCCAGGAGCTACCTCATATTATCCACATAGGGTGGCTCGTCAATACGGGGTCCTCCGGAAATCCCGCCGCCACTCAAGCCGGGATTGTTCGAATCCTTTTCACCCACACCGGTTATGACTACTCGGAGGAGATCCGTATAATCCGGGATGCATGGAGTAGATGTCACACGAAAAGATTGTCATACCCAGAAGATTGAAGGGGCAAGAAAAATCTCATCACGCATCCACGTTCTACATCCTCAACCACATAATTCCCGAAGAATTGCAACCGGTAATCCCCGATGTAGCTGATAAACTTACTCTCCAAAGACGAATTGAATCGCTTGAAAAAGTTTGAAGACAAGCGGGGAAACACATATCAAAGCCAGCACGAAGGAGCAAGCGGGTTCACAAGACTGGAGCTTCCCATCACTTATGAAATTTGGCTGGGTTCGGTTTTTGATGTGAATATGTCTAAAATAGTTAGGGTCGTTCTATCTTTTATGCCTTGTTTAAAGAGCCCTTTCGGCATTGTATATATTCCCCTGTTAATAAATAAAACTGACTCGACCCTTGCCATGGGCCAATGTTCCATTTGTTTCTCTCGCTTATGTTCTTTCCATTTTGCGTAAATCCAGGTAAATACGACATAGCTGCATTCAAAAGCCAGAATGGCTGAAGAAAGCGTACCAAGCCGTGTCGAGATCATGGAAAATGAAATGAAGCAGGTCTTCAATGTGCTCCAGCAACTCTCAAAGCAGATAGATTTCATTCAAGGCAAGGCGGCTCGCTCCGGCATCAATCGAAGTGCTTGTTACCACAATCATCCATTCGAGGTGATCAAGGAAGGGATACCGATGATAACATGCCTGAATTGGAGGACGATCGCACCAAACCGTGATTGAGAAAGCTAAACCGGGCGGTTTGTCTAAAATCGAGCATGACAAACGCCTCGAAAAGCTTGAGGAAAGGCGAAACAACCGCAAGGCCTCCAGGGATCCTACTTTGACGAGATCTCTCCATTTATTCCAAAGTCAAAATGCCAGAAAAATTCAAAATACACGAGTTTGAAAGTACGATGGCACGATTTGCCCAGGAGATCATTTGCAAATGTACTTGGTTCAAATGACCCAGTACGTTAATAATGCGTCATTAATGATTCAGTTGTTCCAATCAAGTCTGGTAGGCCCGCCCGAGGTGGTATATCACAAAAAATATAAACCTCCTCGAAGCATGGAGTGAAGTAACCGAAGCATTCCTCAAGCAAAAATACAAATTTATAATGGACATTACTCCTTCTCGTGAGGATCTAGAGCGCATGGAAAAGAAAAAGCTGGAATCTTTCAAAGAATACGCCATTAGATGGAGGAATCGCGCCAAATCGGTCTGAACCAGCGATTTCGAACTAAGAAAAATGTTCATCAAAACCCTCCCCTATGAATACCGCAACCGTATGGTAACTACGATCGCTGAATCATTCAATCAACTCATTCCAGTAGGAGAACAGATTGAGATAGGGTTAAGAGATGGCTGGTTCACTGAGCCTGTACCCATCGATAGGAAACTCAACACGAAAAAAGACAAAGAACCCCTGGTCGATGTTAATGCAACCTACACTACAAACACCGAGTCACCTCATTTGTTCGGACAAGCACGGGACAACGACAGGACCACCAATCGTCGGCCGCCTCGGCGCTACAACAACGGGAGACGGTTCACTCCGCTTCCGGATCTCCATCACAAGTTCGACAATCCTCGAAACAAGAACCTCCTTTCAACCGAGCCACAACGACCTTATTGAAAGCTTCTCCGGCTATGACCCGTCCAAAAAATGTGACTATCACATGGGAGAAATAGGCCACTCAACTAACGAGTGTTTCACCCTTAAGCATCGGATCCAGAACTTGTTGGATACTAAGGCATTCTCGTTCCAAACTACAAAACCAAATATCCAAAGCAATCCGCTCCCTGATCATGCCAGCAAGGTAAATGCAATATTCGGTTCGGAGGCCGGTCAAATCGAAATGCCAAAGTACCTACGGTGACATCTATCGAGGGTTGGTAGAAGCTGGGTATTATTCAAGCAATGGGGTACCACCCCTTGCAATAATGGAGAAAGGGTATTAAGAATGATAGAGGCCGGAATAATCATATATGCTGCCACGCCCGTATAGTTTCTACCATATCGCAAGTCCTCATCAGCGGGAGGAGGAATTTGCCGCGCTAAATGCGGAAAAGGAGAAAAAGATTCCACCTCACGAGAGCGTCTTTGAAAGGAGGGAAGCTATTGTTCAAGCATCGGCGAGAAAGCATTACTATAGTCATCGAGATTCCCCAACCTTACAAATACGAATACAACAACTTTGGTACCATGGTCTTATGACCTTGAGGTTGGTTTAGTCACAAGATGCAGGCGAACCTATGCACAAGCAAACACTCAGTCTGCTAAGCCCGTCACTGATGAAGAAGCCAAGGAGTTTTTGGCCGTAGTTAAGGCCAGCGAATATAATGTGGTGGAACAGTTACGAAAATCACCAGCACGAGATCTCTCTCTTTGGAATTGCTTGGACACATCTTGTCAAGCACCGAAATCCCTCATGAAAGTACTAAGTGAGGTACATGTCCCCTGAAACAATTGAGCATTACAAACTTGAGGAATTTGTCGGTACTATCCTTTTAAAAGATCAAATGGCATTCTCGATGAAGAAATTCTGAGGAGGGTAGAGGACACACCAAGGGCCTCTACATATCGATCAAGTGCAACGCATCTCATGTCGCTCGAGTGCGATTGACAATGGATCTGCTCTTAATATATGTCCACTAGCGACACTGTCGCCTTAAAAATAGAGAGATCATGGATCGGGTACCCCAGGACTTCCGTTCGAGCATTCGATGGAACGAAGAAGGAAACAGTGGGAGAGATTGAACTCGACGTTCAAATAGGCCCAACTATATTCAAAATTTTGTTCCAGGTGATGGATATCCCCACTGCGTTCAATTTCCTCTTAGGACGCCCATGGATCCACATCGCGGGCGACGATGCAGTCAAGCCTCCACCAAAGTGTGAAATTCATGGTTGGAGGAAAACTAATCACGGTCGAGGGAAGAAGATCACCGCATCTACCACGAGACGACCATCCCTTATGTTGAACCTAGTGACAAAGCGAAGCTAGCTATCAATCGTTCGAACTCGTGTCTACTATACACGAGGCTCGAGAACTGCCCCTCATCCTTGAGGTATCAAGTGCTGCGATCATGGTAGGAAAAATCATGGTTGGACATGGTTTCATTCTAGGACGAGGGCTTGGTAGGAGAGGCCAGGGCATCCGTCAGCCTATTAAAGCCCTGAGGAGACCCTATACTATCGGTTTAGGATTTTCCCCCAGATAGAAAAGCAAAGAAAAAAGTCGGCCTTGTATATCCCCGTCTCGAGAAACTTTCCCGGGCCCAGACGAGAATGATGCATGAGGAAGAAGAAGTGAACGCTTCAAAATGGTTCGTCTCGGGAAGCGCGAAATTGCCCATAATCCGGGAGAACGCGGTTCGGCTCACGTATTTACAAAGGAAGAAGGACCGAGATAGCGTGACCACCATGTTTGGAGACCTTTTCGTAGGTGCCATTGATGAGGAGCAGTTAGAAGAAACGGCGATAACTTTCGTTTATCCAGCTTCAACATCAAGTCGATGAGCTACACAAGACGGTACACCACTTGACAGAAAGTTTCGCCCAAATTGCCCGTACATTCCTCTCTCGTCAACGAGGAGTTGGCAACCAAAGTAAATGAAGATGACCTCATTGACACGAGGCGGCATGGGGCTCGGCTACCCCCGGTCCTCAAGAAGCACGCGGCCGTATTCGCCTCTTCCTAAATCGATGGCCATCATTTTCCCATTCTCCTAGAGCAAGGGATGATCACCGGGAATTAAGTCATCCTACTCCCGAGTACTTCCTTGGTTATGACCCGTCCAAGCAATGTGATTATCATTCGGGGGAATTAGGACACTCGCTAGATGAGCGCACCATCGAGAGACAAGGTTCGGGATCTTTTGGGACGGGGTATTCACGTTTCGCTCCCCATGGCTGTGTTTTGGCGAAGATCGCCTCCTCGTAGTACCCAGCACCGTACCATGTTCCCGAGCATGTTAAGGAAGCACGTAGAGGAGAGGTGATCCACAGAACACTTTGGGCCAACCAAGTGGTAAATTTGACTACTATGTCAACTATTCAATCCCCCAAAGTTTATATGATCATCATCACCACATCGTCACGATGGGTGGGAAGGCATGGATGATTTGAAGTCCGCAAAGCCACGAGCACAAGGAGACGTGGCGGCGATTGGTATGAAGACTTCTTCGTGGGCGCTATCAACGAAGGACCGTCGAAATGGGTGCGGGACCCGCTCGAGAATAATCTAGCGGCGGGCGGGTATGGGAACGGTCCAAACCAACAAGTAAGTAACCATTCGATGACTCGAGATGAAGATTTTGATGATTCCGACGAAGTTCAACGGAATTGGGAGCGACATGAAGCGAGGCCCCCTACTGCGAAGACACCATCGTTGTCAATTTAGGCGACACGGGAGATCAGGGAGATAAAGATCGGCGCGAACCTTCCTAAAGAAAGAATTTGCAAGCTTAATCGCCCTCCTAAAGAGATATCAAGATGTATTCGCATGGTCATATGCCGATATGCGGGCCTCGATCCAATGATCATGGAGCATAGTTTGCCAACCAACCACGATGTAGCCCCCAAGAAGCAGCGGCTAAGGAGAACTAAACCGAGTTATCAAAAAAGATTGAAGAAGAAGTGATGAAGCTCGGGAAGTAGGCTTCCTCGAAGTCTCGCAATACCCCGATTGGGTAGCAAACATTGTACCGGTAAAGAAGAAAGACGGTGAATCCGAGTTTGTGTCGACTACCGATTTGAACAAAGCAACCCCAAAAGATGATTTCCGCTACCTCATATAGACGTTCTTGTGGATAGTACGGCTGGATTTAAGCTTTTCTCTTTCATGGATGGATTCTCGGGATACAACCAAATAAAAATGAAGGAGGAAGACAAGGAAAAACAATGTTCATTACTCCATGGGGAACTTTTCATTATAAGGTTATGCCTTTCGGCCTGAAAAATCTTGGAGCAACTTACCAACGTGCCATGGTCACCCTTTTCCATGACATGATGCACAAAGAAATTGAAGTATATGTCGACGACATGATCGCCAAAACTAAACATGGAGAAGACCATGTGAAAACCACGGAGAAATTATTCACCGACTTCGCCCGGTTCAAGTTGCGCTTGAACCCAGACAAAATGTGTGTTCGGGGCAACTTGGTAAATTACTTGGATTCATTGTGAGCTGTGAAGGGATAGAAGTAGATCCATCAAAAACCAAGGCGATATTTGAGATGCCTCATCCCTCGATTTGTAAAGGAAGTCCGAAGCCTCTTGGGAAGATTAAATTATATTGCGCGGTTCATTTCCCAACTTTTGAAACTACGAAACCCTTCTTTAAACTTCTCAAGAAGGATGCACAAGTTAAATGGGATGATGATTGCCAAGCGGCATTCGAAAATCTAAACGTGCACGATGAAGCCCCGATTCTGGTACCTCCGGTCCCGGGGCACCCTTTAATCCTCTACCTTACCATCAACGGTGAATCCTTGGGGCGCAATGCTCGCACAAGAAGGACCTCATGACGGGAAGGAGCGAGCCATCTACTATTTAAGTAAAAAAAAGTTCACCACGTCGGAACAAAACTACTCCAAATCATAAAAAACATGCGCTGCATTGGTATGGGTGTTGCACGAGACTCCGGCAATATACCTTGCACTACCAAACGTTCCTCGTAGCGAGAGTGACCCGATCAAGTATTTGCTCGGTCGCTCGGCCTGGTAGGAAAATTGGCCAAATGGCAAATCGATCTCGAATTCGACATCCAAGTTATGTCGCGAAAATCGGTTAAAGGTCGAGTGATTGCTGATATGTTAGCGAGATCGCCCTAAGGAGGTACACGAGGATAATACACCGACGACCGGATTTCAACAATAGAAGAAGACGCATGGACTATGTTTTCGATGGAGCTATAAATTTGTCGGGTTACGGCAGGGGCGTTTTGATATCCCCCTAATGGGCAACATTATCCTGTGGCTGCAAAAATTGATTTTTTCCATGCACCAACAATATAGCCGAATATGAAGCATGCATCCTCGGCTTACAAGCGCTATCGAAATGGAAGTGACAAAACTAAAAGTATTCGGTGACTCCGCCTTAATCATCCTCAAGCGTGGGTGAATGGAAGACGAGAGATGCCAAACTTGTGCCTTATCACAACTACTTGGAAAAATTGGTGGGAGAATTTCAAGACATCTCATTTGAATACCTTCCTAGAGTTCATAATCAGTTCGGCGATGCACTAGCTTATTTGTCATCTATGTTACAAGTAACGAAAGGGTTAGAAGTAGAACCTTTGAAGATCGAAGTTCTAACAAGACAGGCCCACTGCATGGCTATAACCGAAGAACCCGATGGGAAACCTTGGTATTACGATATCATGAAATATGTCCAGAAGCAGGAATTCCCTGAAGAAAGCACTCACTCTGATCGAAAATACCTAATGAAAATGGCCTCAAGGTTCTTCGTCAGCGGTGAAAATCTGTACAAAAGATCATATGATTCAGTCTGCTAAGGTGTGTTGATGCAAGCTGAAGCCACACGGATAATGCAGGAAATACATGAGGGAGTATGTGGCCCTCACATGAATGGGCGCATGTTGGCCAAGAAAATAATGAGATTAGGTTATTATTGGCTCCCTTTGGAAGCGACATGCGCCCGACATGTGCGAAGCTGTCATCGTTGCCCGATTCACGGGAACAAGATAAATGTCCCTCTAACCGAACTGCATCAATTATCGAGCCGTGGCCATTTTCAATGTGGGGCATTGATGTAATTGGCCCAATCAATCCCGAAGGCATCAAATGGGCATCGGTTTATTTTAGTTGCAATTGATTACTTCTCAAAATGGATCGAGGCCACATCCTATGCAAGCGTAACTGCACGGAACGTTATGAAGTTCATCAGACGTGACATAATCGCCCGATATGGCGTGCCAGAAGCTATCATCACCAACAATGGGTCAAACCTAAACAACAAGTTGATTGATCAATTGTTCTACGAGTTCAAAATCCAACATACGAACTCGTCCCCTTATCGTCCACAAATGAATGGAGCCGTGGAAGCCGCCAACAAGAACATCAAGAGAATCCTAGCCAAGACAGGTTGAAAACTATCGCGGCGGCATGAAAGGTTACCCTTCGCACTAACAGCATATCGAACTTCGATTCGAACTTCCAGGGCAACCCCTTTTTCCCTGGTTTATGGCATGGAAGCGGTTTTGCCCATAGAAGTAGAAATCCCATCCCTACGAATTTTATCCCAGGTAGGGTTGTCTGAGGAAGAGTGGACACAACAAAGGCTCGAGCAACTGAATATGATCGACGAAAAACGACTAAAAGCCCTCTGTCATGGTCAGTGTTATCAACAGAAGGTAGCCCGATCGTTCAATCAGAAAGTGCGACCTAGGAACTTCGAGGTAAATGAGCTAGTCTTGAGGAAGACACTGCCAATCTTCCTGGAGCCCGGTGGCAAGTTTGCCCCAAATTACAAGGGTCCTTATGTGATAAAGAAGATACTTCCGGGGGAGCCTTGATCTGGCCCAGAAATGGATGGGCGGGAATTCTCCAAGCCGGTTAATTCGATCTTGTAAAAAAGTACTACCCTTGAAAGATGTTCATTGCTTGGCATTGCCAAGCATTTCTCTATCAAAGTGAAAATGCCTATGCACCTTTTATGAATGATGTATTTATACCATCATAAAAATGTGTTTGGTTGATTCAACAAAAAGAATGAATGATAATCACCAGCATTTAAGGGAGTGTCGAGAATCAAAGCAAACTCGATGGAATAATCGATACTACCCAGCAACGCATAGGAGTGACCCATGTCAAATTCACCTAACTTGGTGTAAAAAGACGTGTCATTCAAGAACCAGTCCTATTAAATAAAAGGAAGCCCTCTATCCCAGACAATAGCCTTGGAACCGGGAAACCACACTTCTTGTTCCAGACACATGCTCTCGCAAGAAGTGAAAAAAAAAAAAAAAAAAAAAACTAGAGGTTTTGATTGTCCATCTCAATTTCCATAGAAGCTTGAAGCACATCCAGTCTTTGCTATAACCAAAAAGGCGAAGAGAAATTCCACGAAGGAAGGTGTTGAAAATAAATTGACGACTAGCAATCAGGCATACGTGGCCACAAATAAGAAAGGCCAATCAAAAGAAACGTTGAACTGTAAAGAGGCCGTCATCAACATTCAAATATTCCTGGAGGCCAGCAAATATAAACTCTGGGAAAGAGTAATTTGCTTGGTATGAAAGGACGCATCGTCCGAGAACCGGTTCGGTCAAATGGAAAGGAAGCTCCCCCACGGACATTGTTGGCGCCTCTAGCCGGCGGTACCCGGGAAGGAGCAAAATGACCCGAAGTCGAAGGAATTCATATCCTCCTCGTCTATTCAAACATCGTAAACTAGTGAAGGGTAATGTTGTATCGCTTCCAAGTTATTCAACTCTTGAAAGAGCTTCGACTAACATGATCCCTCTCGTTTGTTGCGGGATCACCGATCGTCAAAGATGTAGAAAACAAATCAATAAGAGGCATGTCGAGACCATGATAAGTTCTCCCAAGCCAAATGGCGTCTCAAGTGTCGCCAAGGCGAGATGAGAAACCTTTAAGGCCTCAAATCACGTGTGATTTTGGCCTACTAATTGATCTATTTCCACATCTTCTCTTCCGGGGCAAAAGCGAAAGGCCGTCAAATCAATGATCGGATCCCCAATCCCAGTGATCTTTTCTTGTGTCATTTCCCTACTTAATAAGGACAATCCATTGACACCCCTTTGTGAATAACTCTTTTGATATTCAAAATTCAGCACATTTGTAAATACAATTTCACCAAGTAAACACCCCTAAAGTTGTCAATAGGGTTTCTTGAGTAAAAAAACCATTTATTTGTTTTGGGAGTACAAACTCTCTCATACTTAAATGCTGCATGCCTTTCTCCATATGGATTTTTGCATGATGATTTTGTCTGTCTAAATCACCGATTCCATTGAGGATTACCGGAATAGACGGTTAAGTGAAGAATACAAGATTAGTTGAGCACGCTGGATGAGGCGCGTCAGAATGATGACAGGCAAGCCATACCCTACACACAGTCTCCCATCTATACACTTGTGAGATGAGTACAGAAAATTCCATGACTACGGGTAAAGAGTTCTCTCGCGAATGGTACGATAACCAAAATAGTGAGAGGCATTTCATTGCTCACTCCCCTTTGAGCCCCATACACTGGTGAAGCTTCTCTCATTAAGAATCGCCCTCACACTAGAGCATGTCAAAGACAAGGCAAATCAGCATTACAAGGTGAGAAGAGGGATAGAAATTCTCTTGCTTGCACTTGCATCAATCTTCGAGTGTCTTTATTGCATATGAACACTCGCGTTAATTTAAGTGCCTTAGAATGACGAAGAGCAATTCCTTTTCTATACATTTGTATACATTGTATAACCCAAGTGAGTTTGTAATTTTACCCTCACATTGAGACAAAGAGAAGTTATTGCCATAGCCTAGAGTCTGGCTGAAGATGAAGACTCAAAGTCTAAATAATGGTGCTTCGATTGAACTCGCCTAGATCAGTTCCTCAAGCAACAAAAATGAAAAAGTAGGGGCATAAAAAGCGGTGTACACTGGTAAAAGCAAGGTCAATGCCCATAAATGAGGACTGGAATAAAGCAGGGGCATAAAAAAGCAGTGTGCCTGGTAAAAGCAAGGCCAATGCCCCCCCAGTCAAAAAAAAATACAGCCAAGAAAAAGTTGTGGTTGTAAAATCTCCATTTGACAGTAAGAAGAAAGACCAGTGACAAAAGCGAGGCAGGTCACCAACTCTCACCCTTCTATATGTGAGCCAAGTCTACGTCATATTCCCATTGTAAAAAGTCTCTTCAGACTAGGGGCACTTCAATTAACGTAAGATTTCATATGTGCATAAATATCGCTCGAAGAAGTACGAGCAAGATTACTCTATCTCTTTTCGCAGGGTTCCTAACTTGTAAACCTGGAGAGGATCGTGCAACATTTTCGTCCATCGACTTCAACCTTGATGGTCCCCTTTGATGAGCTGCTAACCAAGTCTTCATCACAATTTCAACAAAGACCTCTCACATTGGTAAAGTCGTACCACTTGCGAGAATACTCGGACCCTGGCGGCATGATGACGGTGAGAAGTGTGATCCTTATAAATCCTGCATCAATGGTCGGGATAAAACAGTCTTTCCATGAGAGTGAATGAAAAGTCCTTTCGGGACCGAAAGTCCCTCATCGGCATGCTCAAGACATCTACATTCTAAATGAGGGTTGTCTTTCAAAATCTTCCCAGTGGAATTCGGATGATACAAAAGCGCGAAATTGTCTTGCATAAATCACATTTGAATTTTTGAATTTACAACATATACAATCATTGTGTACATGCATAGTGCGTAAATAGTGAACATACTCTCAATAATCGAGAGATATTGCCCAGGTAAGCATATCCCTATCTATCTTAAAGTACCTACCCTTTGTCCGGTACTCTCTTCTTGTCACTCGACCTATTCGAGTCATCCCCTGAGTTTGGGTGCTTGCGTCAGTCTAAGTATCCCCTTGTCTTTGAGTACCCACCATTTGCCGGGAACTCCCTCCTATCGACACTCGACTGTTCGAGTTGTCCCAGTATCGATATTTGCGACTCCTTGTCCGAGATATCCCCTGTTTTTGAGTGCTGCCGTTACTCATGTACTCCCTCTGTTGACACTCGACACATTCGAGTTGTCCTTAAAATTTGATACTCATGACTATCCAAATATCCTCTTGTCTTTGAGTACCGACCCATTGTTTGGATTCTCCATTTCCATGACACTCGACCTTGAGTTGTCCTCAAAATTACGCCATTGAATACTAGCAGCTACCCAAGTATTCCACCACATTATACACACCGCAATCACCCAGGTATGCTTTCTTACACTCGGATCGGTTGAGTGGTCCCCGATCATATCGTTAAATGTTTGTGTTCATCCAAATATTCCTCTACTTTGTACACCTGTGTGCCTGCGGCCATCCAGGTAAGCCTTGTGCTACATTCAAATTCCCCATTACCAGGAGGTGGGAGACTTTCACGAATACGCGAGGTACGTCCTCGATATTCCCGTTACCAGGAGATGAGAGACCTTCATGAATATCTTAGGTACGTCCTCGATATTCCTAACTACCAGGAGGTGAGAGACCTTCACGAATATCCAAGGTATGTCCTCGATATTCCTAATTTCCAGAAGGTGAGAGACCTTCGCAAATATGCAAGGTACATCCTCGATATTCCGTCTACGCGGTACCCCTTCAATATCGCAAACATCCGGGTATCCTCTAAGAGTTTATACTTGTGGTCATCCAAGTATCCCTCCGAGCCTTTGCAAATGCCCGAGATATCCTCCAGGTTAATACTTGTGAATATCCGAGATACTCTTTCAATACCTGTGAATGTCCGGTATCTCCCACAAATTGATGCCTGAAAAGGTCGGCGCATCTCCCGAGAAAGGTCGGGTTCCAAGCGGGTGTCTTCGAAGCAGATCGGGCACCCCACAAATTGATGCCCGAGAAAGGTCGGCGCATCTCCCGAGAAAGGTCGGGTTCCAAGCGGGTGTCTTGAAGCGGATCAGGACACCCCCAACAAATTGATGCCCGAGAAAGGTCGGCGCATCTCCGAGAAAGGTCGGGTTCCAAGCGGTGTCTTGAAACAGATCGGACACCCCCAACAAATTGATGCCCGAGAAAGGTCGGCGCATCTCCCGAGAAAGGTCGGGTTCCAAGCGGTGTCTTGAAACGGATCGGACACCCCAACAAATTGATGCCCGAGGAAGGTCGGCGCATCTCCCAGAAAGGTCGGGTTCCAGGCGGGTGTCTTGAAACGGATCAAACACCCCCAACAAATTGATGCCCCGAGAAAGGTCGGCGCATCTCCGAAAGGTCGGGTTCCAAGGCGGGTGTCTTGAAACAGATCAGACACCCCCAACAAATTGATGCCCTGAGAAAGGTCGGCGCATCCCCCGAGAAAAGATCGGGTTCCAACTGGTGTCCTTGAAACAGGTCAGGCACCTCGCAAATCGATGCCCTAAGAAAGGTCGGCGCATCTCCCGAGAGAAGTCGGGTACCAACTGGTGTCCTCGATACAAATCGGGCACCCACAAATGAGATGCCCGAGAAAGGTCGGCGCATCTCCCGTCAAGGCGACCAGAAGAAAGGTTCGAGTCCTAGACAAATCATTGATTGTTTTAACAGGCGACCGAAGAATGGCTCGAGTCCTGGAGAAGCAATTTCTCGTCACGGCGACCGAAGAACGATTCGAGCCCTGGAAAAGCAACCTCCTCATATCACCGAGGTAAGATGACGCCTTGATACTTGCCAAACTCGGAGTTCACACCCTATCTCACTCACTTCCGGTAAGTAACTACAGGTATCTTCTTAGTTTGTCTTAGTATATGTAATGTTATATTGCTCTTTTTGCATAAGATAATAGGTCCCAAAATAAAATATAATCATTACACATGCATGGATAAAATTTAGGCATCGGTTGTCTTTGAATGTAACCTCTGCGAACTCACCTTTAAAAGGGCAATTTGTTGACGCCTAAATTTCTTTTTTAAATTAGGTTTTTTTAATTATCTTTTTATCTTTTCGGATAACACAAAAAAAGAAAAAAAGCAGAAAACAACACTAAATAAACAACAAAAACAGAAAACAAAACAAAAAGCAAAAAAGAAAAAGAAAACAAAAGAGCAGCAGCAGCAGCCCCCTCCGCATGGGCCCTGCGGCCCATCCTCCTCCGGCCCGGCCCACTTCGGGTCATCTTCCTCCTCCGTCCGCCTCTACAGCCGCACGCGCGGAGGGCGCAAATCCGGGAGAGCAGACGAGCAATGATGGCGCACGTGGAGCGGGGAGGAGGAGGCGGGCGACGGGACGTGAAGCATGGGGTGGTTGGCGTCGGATAGGACGCCCGGTTCGGCGGCGGAAGGCGTGGCAGCCCTCGGTCGAGCTCCGTCGACCGGCCGCCTCTCGGCCTATAAATAGGCCCCCTTCTCCGTCGAAGCAGCAACACCCACCGGAGAGAGAGAGAGAAGCCGAGATCGAAGGCTCGTGAGCGCCGGAAACTTCCCTCGAGAGACTTCGAGAGAGGCTTGAACGCCCACGAGCTCAGATCTGGGGAAGGAAGAGGTCCGAGCGCGCCACGGGAGAGAGAGAAAGAGAGAGAGGGAGGGCGAAGCCGAAGGGAAAGGGGATCGCGAGGGTCGCCGCCGCCGTCGCCGCCGTCGCGCCGTTACCGGTAGTTGCCGCCGCCGTCGTCGCGCCCCTCCCCCTCGCTGTCACCACCGTCGCCGCCGTTGCCGCTGCGTCGATCCGCGTCCTCCTCCTCGGCGCCGGAATTTGCGAAAACCCTAGGGTTCCCGATTTTCGGGTCGCGACCCGGGTTGTTGGGTCGGACTCGGATCGGGAACCGGGTAGGGATTCCGCAAATCCCGGGAAAAAGAGGGGCGGCGGAGGTCGGATCGCGACCCGGATCCGGGTCGGGTAGGGTTCCGAGGGAACCGGGTCGCGAGCCGGATCCGGGTCGGGGGGAACCGGGTAGGGTTTAACCGGTTCCCTCCCCCAAAACGGCGCCGTTTTAGTAAAAAAAAAAAAGAAAAATAAATGCCAAAATTACGCGGTCATTTTCGTTTTTTTAAATAAATATTAAATAATTAATTTATTTTTAAAAAAAACCAAAATCAAAAATATTTTATTTTCGAAAAATATTAAAAAATATTTTAATTTCAAAAAAAAGAAAATATTAAAAATATATAAAAAATATTTTATTTTCCAAAAAAATCCAGAAAAATAAAAATACTTTATTTTCCGAAAAAATATTAAAAAATATTTTTATTTTCCAAAAAAATCAAAAATAAAAAAAAATATTTCATATTTTCCAAAAATGCCAAAAATTCAGAAAAAGCCAAAAAGACTTGTATTTTTCCAAAAAAAATACCAAAAAAAAAAAAAAGGGTCCCTTTTATGTCCAAAAAATTGGAAAAAGGTTTTTTTTTTTTTTTTTTTTTTTTTAAATGTTTTTTCTCAAAAAATGTGTGGAAAATCCCTAAAACATCCAAAAACCTCGGGGTTTAAACAAGGTTAGGTACCGAAAGGGCATTAGTGATTAACTAGCGTAATCAAGTCCCCGATCCTAATTTCTGCAGTTTGCGCGGAGCGAGTATTTCTCCCAATACTTCGCATGGGTTTCTAATCAACCCACCCCAAATTGATTAGTGGCGACTCCGTTTTAAAAATTAACTTACGGGTTAAAAACTTTGACCATTAAAGTCGTGAATTGGTGGATTTGGGAGAGTCCGGGCTTAACTAATCCAGCCGAGCCATTAGCCTCCGCGGTGCCCGCCCCGATCGGGCGCCGGAAAAAAAGAGGTCGCGACAAATATTAAAAGTTTTTATCAATGTACTTAAGTGTCACATCGAAGAAAAAATCATCACTTAAATATTTTTAATGAGAAATTTCAGTTAAAGTAATTATGTGATTTTCATAATTAAAATTTTTATCCGAGATGTCTTCTTTTAAAATAAAACCAGTCAAGATGGACAGATTATTGTGTAAAATGAGGCTGTTCCTGTTCACCATCGTCTCCATCGCCGGCCATGGAGCCACCCCCAACCATGCCTAGCACCGCCACCTCCTCCACTACCTTGACAAGTTTGGCGACTGCGGTGAGAGCATTGACATCGACCCATCCATCTCTTTCGAGAACCCTTGCCTTCGCGATGCCTTCGTCGCTCCATTCCCTAAAGCAGGCCGTCATCTCCAACCCCAACAACTTCACCGCCAACTGGGTCGGCCCCTTCGTCTGAGATTTCACATCAGCACCCACCATTGCTTGCTTTCCGTTACCGGTCACCAGAGTCACAAGGTTTGTGATCGAGACAAACATAATAGAGAGCCCCAAATATGCACCACTGACGTCACGGGGAAAACAAAAAAAAAAAACTCTAGAGTTTGAGAAGTTTCATCATTGGCAATCCTTCTTTGTCACTTTCTGAATGTCATAGCCATCGCTGATTGAGCTGTTCACTGCCTCCGAGTCTTGCCGACTACGCCTCTGTTCTACCCAATTTTTCTGCTTAGAGCGACTGAGGTGCTTTGCGTTTGCCTAATCCTTCTTCGTTGGGGCCGATCACCATCGCCGATGCCTCTAGGACATCAACTCTCTAGTTTGATCGCTGTTTGTGATCAACAATCGCACCTTCAAGGCCATGTCCGCCACCGCACATAAGTCCTCTGTTCTGCCCTGCTTCTTGGCCAAGGACGGTGAAATGCCTCAGTCTCGTTCAATGTCTGTCGTCCACACTTCCAGGAGATTCTTTTTCCAACTTGATTACCAACTGCAACTAGGATTTGCTTCATTGACAAGAAAATAATTCACCCTCAAATCTGGTAAGCAAGAGAACAAGACCGTGATTTAAGGTTTCCTAATATGCTCCGATTAGGTATCTTGGCAAGTCACATTGGACAGAGAAATTATTAAAAGACAGCCACATCCAATTTTTCGATTACAATAATACTAAAGTGATCATTTTTTAAAAAAGTGACACTTAAGTGATATAAAATTTTTGGATTAAAGTGAATATTGTACATAACTTTCGACACTTTTAGTGTTATTCTCCCACGCAATTGTAATAGAAGGGACCTCTGCAATTTTTCATATAATTAAAAATATTAAACAATATTTTTTTGGTACAAGAAGAAAGATGGGGATAAAGCAAACATAACTTCTTACATGGTAATCAGCATTGACCTTGGGTTTGTGAGCGGCGGTGAAAAATCCTAGCTCAGCACGATTCCTAGGAACTTGTGCATCACGAAAAAAAAATTAAAGAGGTGTTTGTAGTAATTGCAATAATTATTCTATGACGTCAAGATTGGTGCACCACTCCTTTTCACTCGTGAGGTATTACGCGTGGACTATGATTTTCCCAGCCGGGACAAAAGATCGAAGTTGATTGGGATGTGACAACTCGCCAGCCAGCGCTCGGACACATTAATCTCAGTGGACCAGAAAACATCCTTTTCGTCGATGATTCAGCCGATAGATATAAGCTCTCCGTGCATCCTCAATTACGTTGATACAGGGCTAAGTGAATTGACAAAATCACACGGTGTGTGATGTCCATATCGAGCATCCCGTGACTCGTGAAGAGCGACATGCTACTCATATGGTGAAAATAACGCCATTTTTAACCTAGCCAAGTTCATCCTGTTGCAAGCATTATAAATAAGGTCACAATCAAGAGCAGAGAGTCGAGAGTCATCAGCCACACCGAACATGAGGAATGCTTTCGTGCTAGCGTGCATTCTCTTCATCTCTGCGACTCTTCTCTTCCTTCCTTCCACTGAAGCTCGAAGACTACTGCTTCAGGAAGGTGAATTCGCTAACTTCCTTTCATTCTCCATCAGCTCCTGCACCATAACATGACCTCGGTTTTTTTTAATGTCCGTGCGTATTGCAACGGGATACGAACAACTGCCTAAAAAAAAACCATTTTGCGCATGAGGATCATACCCGTACCCTCAGCCGCGATGTTTCTACTGGCCTTATTGCCCTAAAAAAATTTAATAGCACTACAGCACCGTGAGGCCGAGAAGGCCATATTTGGTTGGTTGTTGTCATGCGCCATGTATGTACTTCATTTAGTTGATAAAGTGCGTGAAAACTAATTGGAAACTCGGTATATCAAGTCTACCACATCCACACATGCTTATGTTTCCATTGATTTTCAAACATCGTGTCGGCCTCGTTGAATAAGATGGCATGACAATACTATGTCTCTTCAAATTGTGCTACTAAGTACTAAGGATGTTTAGCAAACACCGGCTAGTTATTGAATAAGTGGACGAGCTGAGGCCACGTATTAACTGTTGTCAATGCTTGATGCAATGCATTATCTGTCAGCTTAAAGCATGTCTCTTTCACATATATAATAGAATATCTTTTGAATTTCTCTTCTCCTTTCGATGGTACCCTCTTTATGCGGATTATTGACATTTTGAAGATGGAAATTGTATTTCGAAAGATGGTGAAATCCATGTGATATCATTGAATATAACCACATAATCATCACCCCTAAAAGGTGTATCTCTAGAAATATATGAATATTTTGAGGTTGTACATGTATATGTCAATACCATTTTCTAAAGGACTTCCATGACGAAGCAATTACATAAAAATTACTCGATTAATCAAATGGTAATGAGATGTTTCACTTTTCTCCTCTTGAAAATTTTTATGTCGACAGCTATTTTAGGGGTGTCTACTTAAGAAAGTACCAATAGAGACTATTTATGCTTTGACAAAATAATGACGAGAAAACATTAAGCACGAACTCTATATTTGCGACCCTAAAAAAAAAGATCAAAGTTGTTGGAGACCACAACTTGCAAAGGCTTGGAGACATCAATCACTATGGACCAAGAATCACTCCCTTCGTCATTTTTTACTTTTATTTTTGAAGTTTTTATGGAGATATCAACATGAAAAATCGTGCAATATTTAAGTTACATTAAGCTAAACTAAAAGATAGAAGTATGAGTCAACACTTTAAAATCATTTGAAAAATTATTAGTAAGAGCGAAAAATCTTTCATATATAGAAGCTATTGATCTCATGGCATGTGAGAGTTCTATTATCATAACCGATATATCTTATACAATCCATGAGATCAACCATGCTTGTTTATAAAAAGGAACATGAGATAACTTAATGTAATAAAAAAACATAATATGTTTTAACTGGAGAAAAACATTATAAATAGCCATGAAATGGAAAGCAAAAATTAAGGGAAAAGTCAAAGAATCACGAGTTTCCAATCCAATACTACCTTCTATCATCTCTTTTTAAAAATACAAATTTGGATCCTCACTTCTATATTTAGACACATGATTTCATCTCACCTCAGATTATCATGTCATTTTAATGATCAAATTCCCACTTTCTTCCCCAAATTGCCCCTGCCACTTTTCTTTGCCCTCACACTTAGAAAATCCTCGACACACTCTTCGAAGTTCGAACCCTAATTCACTTGCCGGAGCCGCTGCCACTCTTCTAATATTCCGTGCTGTGAAAAAAAGGAATATCAACTCTACGTGCCCTAAAACTTGTTCGGATTGATTTTACTTTTAATTCTAACTTAATTTAACCTTGCTCTCATACACTTTGAAATTTTAATAAATCTAAAACTCCTATTTCTTTTACACCACTCAAATCTTGATATATAAATGTTCAAATAACGTTTTCGTAATTTTATGATATTTATATTTTAAATTTTGGCAATGTTTCCACATCTTATGTCTTGTTCTATAAGAAGTCACTTTAGTGGCCATATATCCTCCATGGGTTTATGCAATCATAGTATCCCGAGAATGCTCACTTAGAGTTGCATTATGACATGTCTCAATAGATTTTCATTGAGTATTTAAAGAAACTAGACTATTATACGATTAATTTTGTTTGAACATTCCGGTGCTACTTTACTACACAACTAGGTAAATAATTTTGGTATAAGTTTAAATTAGTACATTTATTCTGTTGTTGTATTGCATTATTCATGCAAGATTACAATATTTACAATTAGAGTCTCATGCATGACACTTAAAATCAATGTGATAAAGAGTGAAGATTTTCCGTTTTTTTTTTTTTTTTTTTTTTTTTTGGGGGTGGGGGGTTGGGGGGTCAAAGAAGACTATGACCGTTCTTGAAGCGGTATAATTTTGGTCACTTCATAGTTGAACTCGGGTCGTACGTTGTGAACAGGTTGCAATGACTTTGGAGTCAATTGAATTTGGCATTTGCAGATGATGTATCCATCCGATAGTGACGCAAGTGGCCTTGTATTTTGTTGGCCTATACTCAATTATCTCCTGTGCTTTGGGGAAAAAGAGAGATGAGAGCAATAATTTCTATGATGCATACCTATATATCCTTTTTACTTATCGGTGACATAGGGATCAAGGTGTAAGGTTGTAATGGATGGGTCTTTTGTAGTTTTTCAAATAATGGGAACCATAAAACGAAATATCTTTGTTAACATGGAAAAGCCAAAAAGATGGCCATAAAGGATATAAAACTTCTTACTTGAAATTACGGTGGTTGAGCAGGTAACCAATGTTGCTTTTGTAAATAACCTGTCTTCGATTATACTGGAAAAAGTAAAGTTTGTCAAGCCACAAGCGCGACCTAAATTAATCATTTGAAGGTTATTGCAATTACCTATTCTCGAACGGCAAGATTGGTTATATGACTCTTTCTCACCGTAAGGAAGGAAAATTTTGTGCTTGTGGTGGACTCAAGTCTTCCCAACCGGGACGAAAGATCAATGTCGATGCGGACATATCACAGCTTGCGAGGGCCCGGAGAGACATTAATCATGGTGGACCCAAAGACATCCTTTTTGTCAAGTTTTTAACTTGACAGAACAAGCTCTCCGCGCATCCTCAATTACTTGGTCATCGCGCTAAGTGAATAGACAAAATTACACAGCATATGACATCCATACCAAGGATCCGCTGGCTCGTGAAAAGCAACGCACTACTCTTATGGTGAAAGAATGCCATTTTTAACCTAGCTGAGTTCATCATGTCGCAGGGCATTATAAATAGCCACTCTTGAGAGCCGATAGTCTGTGCAGCGAGTCATCAACCTCACCAAAGATGAGGAACAGATTTGTGCTGGCGTGCATTCTCTTCATTTCCCTGACTCCTCTCTTCCTTCCTTCCACCGAAGCTCGAAGACTACTACTTCAGACAGGTGAATTCACTATCTTTCGTTCGCCATCAACTCCTGTAATATAACATGACCTCGGCCTTTTCATTGTTCCGTCGTCGCTTATGCATCTTCCATGCGCAATACAACAAGAGACGAATAACCAACTAAGCAAAACCATTTTGCGCCAGAGATAGAAGAAACGCTGAGCCGGGTGGACCAGGATGGCCTGGTCCAGGTGTAAGAGGAGCCGGCACACCTTATGTGCCACCCCGCCCACCTCATAGATACCAGCCCTTATGTGTGACAACCCAAGTGACGGTGCGCAGGGAGGAGGGATGGCGGTGGGTCTGCCTCAGTCCCCGGACGTGCGCAAGGAAAGGGGAAGGAGTCCCTCTCTAGTCCCACATTGCTTAGGGGGGGAGTCCTGGGCTTGTTTATAAAGGTTTGGGCCCCTTTAATCTGTGTAACGCGTTTCACGTACGCTTCCGCTGCACTGAAAACAAAGCTGTGAGGGAGGGCGGCTGCGCCTCCAAAGCGAACAATATTATGGCTTGGGAGAGGGCTTGCCTATGGGCTGCGCCTCTGCCCCTGAGTAACGCGTTTTAAGTCCGTGAGGACTCAGTGTCCAAAGCGGACAATATTACACAGTGGAGCCCAGGTTGTTACATTATGTGTCAACTGGCGTCGTTGCCCTCCAAAAGTTTATAGCAATACATTGCCGTGAGGCCAAGAAGGCCATATTTGGACGTTGTTATGCGCTACATGCGTAATTCATTTAGCCAGTACAGTGTGCGAAAAACAGTTAGAAACCAGATATATGAGTCGACCACAGCCATGGGTCGAAACATGTGCTTTGTTTTCAAACACCGTGTCGGTCTAATTGACCAAGTTTGCGTGACAACATTATATCTCTCCAAAACGTACTACTAAGGATGTTTAGCGACTGCCGGCTAGTTATTGAATAAATGGATGAGCCGATGCCTTGTATTATCAATACTTGATACAATGCATTGTCCGTTAGCATAAGACGAGTCTGTTTTACAGATGTAATTTGATATCTTATGAATGTGACTTATCCTCTAAAAAGAGCATCACTGTCTATAAGGAAATGCTGAGGAAGGAAATTGTACTTCGAAAGGCGGGGAAATCAAGTTCACCCAATATTATTGTTAAGAAAGTGGGATCACAAACTATTCATGCTTTAACAAGGTACCGATGAGAAATTAATGTTGCTTTCGCTCGGCGAGGGGCTGGCGAAAAATCCTAGCTCGGCAAGATCGCAAAGAACCCTAATCAATAAAGCAAATCGTGAATGGCTTGTCTTTGAACATGAGCGAAACAGTCAAATTTGTCCGCCCACAAGTCCGACCTGAACTATCGTTTGAATGTTACACGAGGAAAGTTCTTGCAATAATTATTATCGGATAGGAAAAAGAAATGAGTTGACTCATTCCCAAACCGGGACGGAAGATCAAAGTCGATTTGGATGTCACAACTTACAAGGGCTCGGAGACAAGCCATCCTTCGGACAACTTTTCAATTTTGAAGGCTTTATGGAGACATCAACGGGAGACGTTTCTAACTCTACAACGGTCACCTTTATATGCCGTCAAATGAACCTATATCCTTAGTCGAGACGATATGTTTGAAGAGCACTAGTCTAACCTCTAGAGTGTACCTGTTGTTGAGGCCCTTCTAACCTCTAAAGTATCGATCGATTCGCAATTATCATTGTGGCAAAGCTTCTATGCAACTTGTGTGATGATATGTATTCTCATATCATCATCGCAGCTCTCGTCAATAGAGCTAATTGCAATATTTATTGAGTCTGGAACATTTGAAGTGCCAAACTTGGCACAAAATGACACTTAAGAGCCAAAAGCTAGAAAAGTATAACTTGAGTGCCAAAATGGAGCAAAATAAATCAGTTAAATGCCAACCATGAAAAATCAGGTTACAACATTGACGTGACGATTTTCCGGGGAGTCAAGTACAAAACAACATCATTTTGCAAGCTAATGTGGGTAAATAATTAATATAAAAATTAGAAACAATTTAAAAAAAAAATAGGAAAATGAAGGCAATCGGCGAGGGCTTAGCCCTTGCTACCATTGCCTCCTGCACGTCGTCGGAAAGGTGGGGGAGGGTCAGCCGAGGTTGTCGAGCCCTGGCGGGAAGGCTTGCCTACCCTCCCCCCATCTTTCCCGGGACAATGGGGAGGCGGCAGCGGTTGGATCCCCCCTTTAAAAATTGGTTTTAAATTTAATTTAATTAATTTTATATTAAAATTCAAATTGTGCAAAAAAGACATCATTTTTGTGTTTCTTTGTTGAGTTAACCTTCCAACAAGCCACATAAGCAAGCAAAATTAATAAAAAATTACCACGTAATATTTCTGGCGGGATTTGTCGAATCTGGTACCAAAGTCTCCCATTTTTTTTTTTAAATGTCACTTTCCTAACTTTTAACACTTAAGTGTCCAATTGTGTCAAATTTTGGCACTTATGGTGTTCTTTTGTTAATATTTATTTTTGAAATAACATCATGTGCGGGCTCGATCTTCCTAACCAGCACGAAATGTGAAAGTCGACGTAGGTATCGCAACTTGTGACTGCTCCGATGAACATCCTTTTGCTCAATCGATTTCGGAAAGGGCTTTGTGCCCGACACGGGAAACTATTGGGTGAGCGCACATACCACGCCTCATCAGCTAACAAGCTATTATCAAACTTAATCGAATGATCTCATCCATTGGACGTCTACAAAACGGAGGAATTCTCTAAGTTCAGTCATATTAAACAATCCCGACATGCTGTCTACTTGGTTTGGTATAAAGCATTGCAGTCAAAGATGGGAGCCTGTTCAATGAGGGTTCATCTTACTCCTTGATTTCACGGATATTTGGTTGATGCATGAGTCGTCTGGTTTTCCATGCAGAATTCTTTCTGTTTGTTTACATCCTAACTTTTATATTAAAAGACCAAATTTCATCTCACCTCATATTATCAAATTCTCTCAACATATGCACATGAAAATTGGAAATGCTTTTCTGAATTGAAGAAATATGTTTCATAAGGACAACAGAGCAATGTGTCTTGTGAACAAATATCATCATTGGATTGGACGTAACGGTTAATTTCCAACCGACATATTGCCCAAAAAGTTAACATTCATTAAAAAGAAATTCTACTAATGTTTAATCACAACTTTTCGTGAATTTCGAGTTTCGACATTATTGTAGGCTTTTTAGATCTAGGTAAACTACTTCTAAGTACCATCTCACTGCATCATCACTGACGTTCTAGCAAAGTGCTGCCACGAATGTGCATTTCAACCGCTAGATCTAGTAAACAAGATTTTTATACATAAGAGTTTCATACATTTAACGGTCAAAGCGTTTGAATTTGTGACTCATGGTGGCTTTATGATGCCTAAGTTAGTAGTTAGCACAGCGAGAGAGAGAGAGAGAGAGAGAGAGAGAATAGTTGTGGGTTGGGTGGCAATTATGCTAACCTCTGTGGATGAACGGGCTCTCGGTCTTTGGGTAACGATTCTACGGTCATCTCCTGTAATGAGTTCAGCTTCTTTAGGGAGAACGTTTCAACCAAGGTCACGCCGGCCGCCTTCAACTGGCCTGCATGCCATGTCCGACGGCGGCTGTTTTCCTCTCCGGCATGTCCAGGACACGTGTCGATCGCTCGTAGGTATTGTCAAATCTGTCGTTAATCATCACACCTCATGTAGATCCACAGATATGAAAGCCTGTAAGAACTATGCGCGACGAAAACTTGAGTGGCTGTTGGAAAATAAATGGTGCACATTGACAAGTAGTAGAAGTCTATGGCGAGCTCACCGTCTTCTTCGTCAACTGGATCGGAACTAGGAAAGGGATTATGGTCAAAACTGAAGGCTTTTTGTGAAGACATAACGTGGAAAATTTCCAGGAAATATGATGAATGGACCGCTTTTCTTTATACCATGTTTTTTTATGTGTGTTCCAACGTTACGTGTATTTATGAGAATTTACTAACTGGAAAAGTTCAAATTTCGCCAACTCACATACTTTGAAATTTGACCGACCAAAAAAAAGAAAAAAAAAAGAAAAACATACTTTGAAATTTCTGAAATCCAAAACTTCTGAAATTTTGGTCACGATCCAATATTTATATGTAAATTTACATATTACATTTTCATAATTTTTGGAAATCTTAATAATATATTTCAAATTTTGGCAATGTTTGCACGTTCTCTGTCTTTTTTTCTGGAAGAATTTGCCGCCCTTTAGGAGCTTTATCCAGATATTACCCTTGGGTTTATGCAATAATAGTATTGCGAAAAAAGTTTATTCGGAGTTATTTGACTATGCTGCAAGGTAAATAATCATAAGTAGAAGCTTTAATTAGTACGTCTCTTCTATTGTTGTATGGTATTATTTATGCAAGATTACCATTCTTCGCATTAAAGCGTCATGCATGACACTTAAAATTGATGAGACAGCGTGTGGATGTTTTCTTTTTAAGGGCAATAAATAAACTAAGACCGATCTTGATGAGGTATAATTATGGCCACTTGATAGTTGGACTCTTATGTCTCACGGTACAAACCACTTGCAATGACTTTGGACTCTTATGTATCCGATAGTGATACATAGTAGTGACCTTTATGGTCTTGGATTCAGAACATATCCTGTCGTCCATGAGAACAAGGGAGCTTGTTTATTAAAGATAGAAAATCTCCATGGGATGATCAACTTAACATAATCAAATTAATAATTTGTCACTTTAACCCGAGAGAAAAACTTTATAAATAGCCACCTAATGGAAAGCAAAATGTGCCAAGCCAGAGCTACCAAATACCTCTCCAATATTCATAATGAGGAAGGGCTTTCTTCTTGCTTGCGCTCTTTTGATCTCGTTCGCTCTTCTCTTCCTTCCGTCCACCGAAGCTCGAGCACTCCTTCAAAAAGGTGAACTCTCTCTCTCTTCATTATTTCAAATCGATGTGTATTAGCTGAAGAAATATAATGAATCATCAACGTGATAATGTAAACAGGACCGTTAGACCCGACAAAGCCAGGATGCGGAGGACCACCTGGGGGCAGGTATACACCGTGCACGAAACCACCTTCGCCGAGGCCGAGTTGTTCTCCCTATGTACGTCATTGCCGTTAGCCAGTTATCCCCAGAGGGCCATGAATCCAGGGAGCTAAGTTAAGCTGCTCATGACAGCAAAATTGCACCATAATATGAAGTACTTTCACGACACCGTCATCGTGAATAAATAAAGAAGCTGAGTGAAGTCAGTCACTTGATGGAGCCTTGTTTCAATACCTAAAAACGAATTAAGGATGAATACTATGTAGAGGATGCAACTTAATGTATGAAACAATAAAGCAATGAATGAATCGTCTAGTTTATGGTATGTATCTTTTGAAAGGAAAAGGGAACAGCGACAGAGCTTGTCACAGGCTTCATCTTCTCTTTCAAATTGCAATATGATGAATTATCTAGATGTAAGTGCAATGAAGTGCTTGTCTAATCTGTGAAAGTAGCTTCCAGGAGTTCCTGAATTTCTTGCCTGCCTGTGATTTTCTTCATCTAGGATGGAGAAGTATCTGTCTCATCTCTGTTTTCACCATGAATTTTTCATATCTTAGCTTATTTTGAAAACAAATAGGTGTGGCTGTTTGGAAGGGAATGATTATAAGGCAATCTTAGCATTCATCGCTAAAGAGTAAGAGTATAAACTATGATACAAAAATTTTCCAGTCCGAGAAATCCTCCAGTAAAATCGAAGCAACATAAATATGATCCTTCCATTCACAGTCATATAGTATAAGGTGCAAGTTCAACATCTTTGTGTTCTAACCAAAATTGAGCTTGGTCAATTGAGGACTTTCCAGCTTGAAGAAGTCAATAACAGAAAAGAACTCTCGCAGAAATGGCAGCAGACTTTCTTCGATACCGATAACAACTTGGCATATAATTGGCTTCACATCAACCAATACTAGTTAAACGAAGCAGATAAATTTGCATTGCATTTGAGAGAAATCAACCACAACAGAAAGAGGTTCTCAATGTTTCAGGGCAAGCTTTCTCATTCAGTTCTGATTTCATAGAACAAAACCAATGTCAAAAGAGCCAGACCATTCCTTGCCAGAAAATGGCCAATGTGAAGTCCGTCTGGATCTTAAACAGCATATACCCCAGCATAAACGTGCAAGAGAATGAAAGCATTATCCAACTGACCATCCTTCATTTACTTCATTTCCTTCGCCTGACTGAACAGTAGACTCATCTTGATGTTCCTCTGTACGAGCAAGTCTTGGATTAACGCGGTGTACCTGAGCCCAGCTCACATGCATATATCGTTGGATGAGGCGCGCCGAGTGGAACCCACATAATCCTACGACGCATGTAAGTCGGGCTATATTATTCACATACTTGATGGTTGGACGCTTACGTTACACCCAATTTTGCCACCGCACTTGCGGAGAAAATTGAGTGGGCATTGCAAGATGATGTACCTATCAGATTCTAATAGGGTCTATAGTGGATGACTTAAAACCTCCCTTTCGTCAACTGACTAGAATTAACTCAATTGAGATAAGCTCTCTACGCACCCTCAATTACGTTGATATAGTGCCAAGTGAATTGACGACACTGCACAAGATATTATGTCCATATCGAGCATCCAATGGCTCGTGAAAGCAACATGCTAATCTCATGGTGAAACTAATGCCATTTGCAGCCTAGTTAAGTTCATCCTGTTGCAAGCACTGTAACTGCCTGAGAAAAAGTTGAGTCGCTGTTGGAAGTCCTATGGAGGATTAGATGTGTTTGTTTTGCAAAAAAAAAAAGTGATTTGAAAAATGTTTTTCAAATAAATAATTGCTTAGATCATCTAGAAAAAAAAAATGAATGGATTTTTGTTTTTCATTTCCTACGAAAATAGTTAAGCATTGATTGATATTGATGATGAAAGTATTTTTCATTTACTAATTTTTCTAAAACAATTACTTTTCGAAAAATATTTTTCGAATCATTCATTTTCTGCAAAATAAACACGTCCAAAGTGTTTTTTTTAACCAAAAAAAAAAAGATTTCAGAAGTTGTGATTTGTAAAATGATAAAAAAAATGGTAATTCCATAATAATAAAAAAAAGATGGTAAGTTACCAACAAGTTGTTAAAAAATCGAGTGATTAATCATTTTTTTCCCCAATAATGTTTATGACACTTGCCGTGATTCCCAAAAGGCTACCAGCATGGAAAAAAAATCTGCTTTTAGTAACGAGAACTCCGGACGTTCCTTTGTTACAAATAAGTCTCAGGGGAACTCATAACCTATGAGTCCAAATTAGATATACCGTAGGATCCTTTGGATTCCACATAGTCTACTTCATCCGACGATGCATGCATGTGATCGGGCTTACATGCAACGGGTTCATCTAAGAATTTTTCCAGAGTGTACATGCTTCACACTGATCCATGACTTGATGGCTGTACACTTATGTCACATCCCATTTCGCAGCCCATTTCGCACTGCACGTCGGAGGCAATTGAGTGGGCATTTGAAGATGATGTATCTACTATAATGGACGACTTAGAATATCTCTTTCGTCAATTGACTTGGTGGCCTATGCTTGAAAGGTTCACTTTTTGTGTACTGACTTGTAATGACTCGGTGTCAACCAGCCTATGATGATGATCATGGGGCGCTTAGTTATGGTAATGTCTATTATTTGCATCATAGTTCTATAACGTAATTCTTTAAGTGCTATATATTGTGCTTGTGGTGATAGCTATCACATTGCTCATCTGCGCACTACCTATTACATGTCTACAATACTTTGTGTATGAGAAAGATCATATAAATTTCCTAAATTTCTCTTTTCTCCCCTTTCCTCTCCCAGCATTTTCATTAAAATCATCTGTTATTTTCGCAGTGAGCATAGAATATCATTTGCATGAAATTATTGATCTGACGACAATATATCCTATATGGTTCATGAGATCAACCGGGATTTTTTACTATAAAAGACAGTCTCCCCAGATGATACAACCTAGACATATTAAAATTCATAATTTGTTGCTTTTACCGGAGATAGACATTATAAATAACCATCTACTGGAAAGCCAAATAAGCCAAGCCAAAACTACTAAATACCTCTTCTATATTAAGAATGAGGAAGGCCTTTCTTCTTATACCATGCCCTCAATCACTTGATGGAGCCTTGCTTCCACGCCTAAAACAAATTAAGGATGAACACTATGTAGAGGATGCATTTTGAGGTACGAAACAATAAAGAAATGAAAGACTCGTCTAGTTTAGGGCATCGTGTCTTTTTAAAGAAAGAAGTAACAAAGACACGGCTTGTCTCAGGTTTCATCTTCTATCTCAAGTTGCAATGTGATGAATTATCTAGGCGTATGTGCAATGAAATGCTGGTCTAATGATTATGAAAGTAGCTTCCAGGAGTTCTGAATCTCTTGCTCGTCAGTGATTTTGCAGAAGGCAAGAGCTTCCTCAAGGATTGAGAAGTATCTGTCTCAACTCTGTTTTCACCGTGACTTTTTCTTTTCTTAGCTTAGTTTAAGAGCAAATAGGTGTGGCTGTGTGGAAGGGTATGAAAAATACGGCAATCTGCAGCATTCATTTCTAAAAAGTAAAGAGTATAAACCATGCTACAAAAATTTTCCAGCCCAAGGAATCCTCTAGTAAAACGGGAGCGAGATAAATATGGTCCTTCCAATTACACAGTCATATAGTAAAAGTTGCAAGTTCAACATATTTGTGCTCTAACCAAAATTGAGCTTGGTCGATTTAGGACTTTCCAGCTTGAACAAGAAGTTAATAACAGGAAAGAAATCTCCCAGAAATGGCAGCAGACATTCATTGAAACGGATACCGGCTTAGCATATGATTGGCTTTACATCACCCAATACCAATCAAACGAAGCAGAGAAATTTGCATTTCATTTGAGAGAAATCAACCACAACAAAAAGAGGTTCTCAATGTTTCAGGGCAAGCTTTCTCATTCAGTTCTGATTTCATAGAACAAAACCAATGTCAAAAGAGCCAGACCATTCCTTGCCAGAAAATGGCCAATGTGAAGTCCGTCTGGATCTTAAAAGCATAAGATTCGGCAAGGGCGACCCTTGCCTTTGGCTGGTAGGCCATGGGGCCAATGGAGAAAGAAGGAAAAAAAGAAGAAGAAAGAAAATGAAAAAGAAAAAGAAAATAAAACAAAAGAATTATTAAGAAATTTGAAATTTTCAAAGAAATTGCTAAAATTGTCTACATTAATGCTGATCATATCACATAAGATGGCCGATATTCACGTCAGTAATTCCTGGCCAAAATTGGCAAAAATTGATAAGGTTTAGGACACAATTAGCACAACTAAAAGATTTAGAACTGAACTAGCACAAGTGCAATAGATTTAGGTTTTTTATTTTTTATTTTCCATAGATGAAACTTATTGGTCTCGTGATGATGCATCTCATGTGGTCCTTGAGATCCACCAAACTTGTTTATTTAAAAGGCAATTTCATGGGATGATAAAACATAATCAAATTCATAATTTGTCAATACAACCGGAGAAAAAAACACTATAAATAGCCACCTAATGGAAAGCTCAAAGTGCCAAGTCAGTGCTACCAAATACCTCTCCAATATTAATAATGAGGAAGGCCTTTCTTCTTGTTTGCGCTTGCTTCATCTCGTTTGCTCTTCTCTTCCTTCCTTCCACCGAAGCTCGAGCACTCCTTCAGAAAGGTGAACTCTCTCTCTCTCTCTCTCTCTCTCTCTCTCTCTCTCTCTCTCTCTCTCTCTCTCTCTCTCTCTCCATGTTGGTTGACGAAATACGATGAATCTTCTATCTGATCATCTAAGCAGGACCTGTAAAGGTGCCACCGTGCACTCGAGAGAGAGGGAGAAGATATACACCGTGCATACCGTCACCAACTCCGCCTCCGCGAAAAAGGTGTGAAATTTATAGACGTGCTTGCCCTCCGCTAGTTGGCCCTACAGAGCCATGAGACCAGGGAGCTAAATTAAGGTGCTCATGATGGCCAAATTGCATCATAGTACGAAGTATGTTTTGCGGCACCGTCGTTGCGAACAAATAAAGATGTGGAGTGAATTCAGTTACTTGATGGAGCCTCGTCTTCACGCCCAAAACATATCAAGGATGAATATTATGTAGGATGCATTTCAAGGTAGAAGACAATGAAGCAATGTAAGAATCGTTTAGTTTAAGGTATCGTGTCCTTTTTTCGACCAAAAAAAAAGATATTGTGTCCTTTAAGGAAATAAAAGGAATGGAGACGAAGCCTGTCTCTCAGGCTTTTATCTTCTTTTCAAATGCCAATGTAATAAGTAATCAAAATGTATGTGCAATGAGGTGCTTGTGCTGCAATCAATTATTGTTCAATGAACTCATTGGAGTATTTAAATACTAAATCCTACCTTTATTAGAAAAGCTGGCATAGTTTCCCCCATGAAGAATATAATTCTCTACTTCTTCAGGAAGAAAGAGATGAGAACACTATTCTTTAAAGATGCGTGTGTACATATATATTATAAGTAAAATAATTTCATTGCAAAGATCCATACCTAGAGAAAAATTGTCCAAAAATTCATAAATTTATTGCACTTTTACCAATTTGATCATAAATTTTCTTACATTTGGTTAATTGAGTTCTAAATCTTCTCACATTTTGCCAATTGAGTCTATTCAAAAAGCGATGACATAGACCGGCCAATGTGGCATGACCAGTGTTGATGTGGATAATTATTGGAAAAATATTTTTCGTTCATTCATTTTTGTAGCAATACAAACAATCATTTTTTGGGAATTTTTTTTAACTCATCCATTTTCCATGAAATAAACGGAGTCCAAAGTAAAGAAAATGAGGAACAAATCCAATGATAGAGAATATCCTAAAAACAAGGGGAATAAATGAAATTAAAATCTTTATGCTTGTCAGGCATGAATTTAGAATCAGGTGGAGTGACAAAGTGGGGCAATCTTTGCGAGATATGTAATCGCTTAATCAAAAAAAGGTGAAACAAACTTTATTCCTTATCTGTTCACAAGCATGGGTAAACGGAAGCTACTGATATGTGGCGAAGCGACAAGGAGGACATGACTCCCTCCTTTCTGGCCACTTGCTGATGCACTCTGCATGGACATGCTCCCAATGTGTCCGAGTGGCCATAGACTCGGCTCAAAGCTCCTCACGATAGATCAAAGGAGCCCTTTCAATCCCAATCTTGCGCTGTGACTCCCCCACCCAACAAGTTTCAATCCCAATATTGATCTTAATTTGTCAACTGTGATATTGATTTTGTAAAATCATTATCAGACATCCAAAAATATGCAGATACTTACAAACAAAACATGTGGAAGAAGAAGAGATGCTAAATTAGAGAGTACTAGGATTAAAGATTTGCTAAAATGACTATGAAAAATAAATTGCAGAGTAAAGGTCGCGTGGGAACAGGCAACATGGCTCGGTGTGAGAAGAAATTTACCCACATTAATATTCTTTGAAGCGCTTCGCTGCAATCAAATAATGTCCAACGAAGTCACCCATGTTTATCCCAATATTCAATTTCTGTTCCCCGAAGAAGATTATGCTCTACTTCTTCAGGAAAAAATTATTAAAAACAGTATAGTTTAAAGAGAACACTTAGAAAACTTCGTAATGATGCATACATACGCATCTCGTTTTCCTAGGTAAGATCATTCTACTGCAAAGAGATATGCATTTCAGCGCGTGCAATTGTAATACAGGGTAATATTTCTTAATCATCTCGAAATTTGAAATAAAATATATTTCTTCTGTTATATGGATGGAAAAGCAAAAAGAGGACAATAAAGCAGACAATAACTTGAGTGAGGGAGAGTCGCAAGAGGTCATGGAGGTGATGTTCCTTCAATTAGCGAGCCGCAAAATAACGTTCCTAGCTCGGCACCTAGACTAATAATGGATTACCTTGTTAAATGTCTTAGTCCAATTGTGATTGACTTGCCTTTGAGCAGATCGATAAGGTAACTAAACCTGACCTAAATCACCATCATTGCATTGCAATACAAGAAAGTGTGAAAAGTATCAAGTCGGATGGCGAGAGTGGTGGCTGGTGCCCTTTTCAAATGACCTTATCTTTTAACTTGTGGGAACTTTCTTATGAATCATGTATAGATTTGGTATCCCTCGCAAGACCAACATTATAGTTGAACAGATAAAATTTCATGCTTAAGGCACGAGCTAGATGAGTCAATATCTCAAGTTCAAAACCCAATTCGGCATAATATTGTATGGCTCTACCTCTAGGTTGAGAAGAATTTATTGCTTACTAGTAAGTCTAGATGGCTTTTATTTGACTAGATCCAAGTGAACAGCTCTAAAATATCATCTCGCTGCATCATGACCCACGTTTTGATAGCTTTGTGGCTCCAAATTTGTATTTCTAGCATTTAGCTGGTAAAGTTTTTTAATAAATGCATCTAATAGTGGAAATCCCAACACAATAAAATATCTTATTAGCATGGAAACTGATCCTGCAAAATCATTCAAATCACATGTCAAGGATTCGACCTATACCCTCACTAACAAGTGTCCAATTTTGTGATCTGGGTTGGCTCTATAATGCTTAAGTCAGTAAAATATGAGAGAGAGAGAGAGAGGTTGGCATTTGAAAGGGCAAGGATGGTACATATATGCAATTATGGAATTATGTTGGAGTAGTAATCTTTTTTGGTCAGTTGGGTTGGAATTAGGAAAGGGATTAGGGTCAAAACTGAAGGCTTTGTGATGACAAAGTGTGGAAAATTTCAAGGGAAAATGACAAATGGACCACTTCTCTTTCTATCATGTTTTCAACATGTGTCGCAATACCATTTAGATTTATGAGGATTAATTGAGTGAAAAAAAATCAAATACTCCGTACAGTTAAAAAAAGTAGGAAGAATCAACTCCATGTGACTTTCATCTTTTAATTCATACTTTAATCTAAATTTTTGCGATTCAGATCTTCTTAAAAATTAATTCTTAAAACTTTCACAATACTCAAATGTTGATATGTAAAAAGCATAAATAAATTTTTTTTTTTTTGTAACTATGTGAAATATGAATAATAATTCTAAAGTTGGCAATATATGTCCTTTTCTATAGGAAGTTGCGGGGTTAGCGATGATATCACCTTCTCCACCTCATTAAAAATCTCTTATTCCTTGGCGTTATCCAATGAGAATATTTGGAGTTGCTTTTAAGACCATGACCGATCTTGGCAAGGTACCATTATGGTCACTTGATGCTTGGATTTTTGCATCACACGATACTCGACAACTCGCAACGACTTTGGAGTCAATTGAATTTGGCATTTGTAGACGATGTATCGATCCGATTGAGACACATGTGGCCTAGAACATTTTGGATTTAGAACATTTTACTTTCTTTATGGTCACTTGATGCTTGGATTTTTGCGTCGCACGATACTCGACAACTCGCAACGACTTTGGAGTCAATTGAATTTGGCATTTGTAGACAATGTATCGATCCAATTGAGACACGTGTGGCCTAGAACATTTTGGATTTAGAACATTTTTCTTTCTTTATTGACTTGTAAGGGCTTGGGGGTCAACTTGTTAACGAGGTCTATGCACTCCACAATCATGTGATAATGCGAATGGTGCCGTTAGTTATAGCAATGTCTATTATTTGCATCACAATCCTATCACAAAATAGTTATTGTGCTATATTTGGTCCTCATAGTTATAGCTATCATATATAGCTGGTCTTATACCTATTACATTGCCTATTATAATTTATGTGTGATAAAGATTTGTATAAGTCTCCCATAGTTTCTCTTTTCTCCCCCTTGCTCTGCCTACACTTTAATAGAAATCATTTGTTAGGTTGACGGTAAAAGCATAAGATATCATTTGGAAAAATTTTAAAAAAATTCTAGGCCTATTGTGTTTGTTCTAATTTAATATTAAATATTTCAATTGTGCCAATTAAGTTTTAAATCTTTAGATAATTTACCAATTTACTAATTCTGGCTAATTTATGTAGGAAATTAATAACGTGGACATTGGCCATCATATGTGGCATGATTACTCTTGACGCAGACAATTTTTGTAATTTTTTCTCAATTGAATTATTTAATAATTTTATTTTTTTTCTTTTCTTTATCTTTCTCTTTCCTTCTTCCTCCACCAGTCACAATGGCAGGTGATCAGCCAAAGGCGAGGGTCGCGCTCATTGAGGCAAGGCTCAAACTCGTCGGCGAGGTCGATCGGTCCTTGCTAGATCTAGCGAGGGTACCATCGCCGGCCCTTGATGAAGGAAAAAGGAAAAGAATAAAATAAAAATAAAAATTCCAATTACAAAAAATTACAAAAATTGTTCATATTAACATCGGTTGTGCCACGTAGGAGGAACAATATGAACAACAGCAATTTTCTGTCGAAATGGTTGGATGGACTCCAATGACAAAACGTGAAAATGTTTAGGATTGAATTGTCACAAGTGCAAGAGATTTAAAACTTTTTAAGTAATTTTCTAAATATCATTTATATGAAAGTTATTGGTCTCACGACGATGCATCCTATGTGGACACCGGATGATAAAGCATAATCAAATTTACAATTTGTTACTTCAACGGGAGAAAAACAACATAAATAGCCACCTCATGGAAAGCCCAAAGTACCAAGCCTAAAGTACCAAATACCTCTCACCAAAACTAATAATGAGGAAGACCCTTGTTCTTGTTTGTGCTCTCTTCATCTCCTTCGCTCTTCTCTTCCTTCCTTCCATTGAAGCTCAGGCACTCCACACTCCTGAAGGCCTTCCAGGTGAACTCACCATCTCTCTTTCTCTCTCTCCATCATTTCAAATTGATGTGAATGGTCGAAGAAATATGATGAATCTTCTATCTGATGACGTAAGCAGGACCGGGACGGTGCGGACGAAGTGGGGGCAGATATTATAGACCGTGCAGACCACTACCTAAGCCAAAGAAGTGTAGTATTTATGAACGTTGCCCTCCGGGAGCTAGTCCTCCAGAGCCATGAGACCATGCAGCCAAAGTAAGCCGCTCATGATGGCCAAATTGCATCATAATAATATGAGTACTTTTCGCGGCACCGTCGTCGTGAACGAATAAAGAGCGAGCGAAGTCAATTACTCTAATGGAGACTCGTCGCCACGAACCAAATATATTAAGGATGAATATTATGTAGGATGCATTTTAAGGTAGGAAACGGTAAAGCAATGGAAAAAATCGTTTAGTTCAACTGTTCAAGGTATCGTGTCTTTTGAGAGAAAAAAAGGAATGGAGACGGAGCTTGTCTCTCAGGTTTCATCTTCTTCTCAGATTCCTATCTAAATGTGTGTGCCATGAAGTGCTTTCGCTGCGATCGATTATTGTTAAATGAACTTATTAGAGTATTTAAAATACTAAATCGTACCTTTATTAGAGCAGCTGGCCATAGTTTCCCCCCAAGAAGAAGATATATATTTCATTGTAAAGATGCATACCTCTATATCTGTACAATTGTAATAGAGGGGGTACTTTGTAATATTTCTAGATATTTGGAGAATACGAAATGATATATCTTCGTTATGCGATGAAGCAAACATCACTTCTTATCAATTGTTCTTTAAGTATCATCGATGCAATGTTTCTTGGTGACTTTGCATGATGAACATGTATTCTCAAACGATTGTTGCGGCTCTTGTCAATAGAGCTAATAGTTCGTCGTGTTATATCATATCCAGGTTAATTTAAATATGATACTTTCGTCAAATGTGTCGAAACCAGATAAGATCCTACACAATAATCCATCATTTGACAAGTTTAAGGAAATGATCTCACATAAAATGCGTAAAAAAATATATTTTAGCATATATTTATATGTCTAAACGAGAGGGTCACTTTGCTATGGGTATTAACATTCAAACCTGTTTGTAACAAAAATGCGATTGATCTTTAACTCAACATGCGTAATTAACTACATCTTGTGTATTTGTGCAAAATGGTCATATCAAAAATTGCTAACCTTACTTATCAATATACCTAAACAAGAACCCATATAAAACGTAAATGATATTTTAATATATATGTTCCAATTCGTAGCGAGTTTTCATGTTTTTCCTTGTAATAAATTAAGGGTAACTATAAAATCTTAGCAAATAGTTATGAGGAGAAGACAAATTCCATGACTTATAAATTCTAAACTTAGCGATTTTTTTTATTTTTTTTTTAGTTTTTGGCTGTAAAAAAATGAAAATAATCTATGATTTTAATTCAAATACTGTACGATAAATTGTTGATGGACCATATACTTTTATGCATTTTCGTACATAGCCTAAACATGATTCTACTATCTTCTCCAACAGGAGAATTTATTAGAGTATGATCCATCAGGAATAGGTATGCCATAAGTCAAATTCACAATCGCCTTTTTCATCGACGAGAGTAGTATCCTTTCGAAACAAATCCAATGGAAATGAGGAATTAATCCACGTGATAGAGAATATCCCAAAAATAAGGAGAATAAATGAAATTAAAATCTATAACATTGTCACAAGCGAATTTAGAATCACTTGGTAGAGTGACAACGTGGGCTAATCTTCTGCGAGATATGTAATCGCGTGATCGGAAAAGGCGACACAAGCTTTATTCCTGATCCGTTCATGTAAGAAAGTGTAAAAGATAATTGGGGACAATGTCTGTCACTTTCTCATTAGAATTATGTACGTACAATCAAGAGTATATAAGACAATACATGTGTAATGTAAAAGGTAACTAAATCATGTACAGACTAGATTTTATACAAAATAGACTTTAATTGATCTGCTGTATATTCATGGTAATCCAAAGATATCCAAGAATATCTTGCGTATCTTCCAACACTCCCCCTCAAGCTGGTGGCTTGTAGATATCCAAGACTCCGAGCTTGCTTAAGAGATACGCATGCTGACTTTGACATAGAGGCTTTGTGAACACATCTGCAGGTTGTTCTTCTGTTCCAATCCCTCTTGTCTCGATTATGCCTTCCTGTATTTTCTCTCGAGTAAAATGACAGTCCACTTCTATGTGCTTCGTTCTTTCATGCACTATGGGATTTGATGCTAGTTTAAGAGCTGCATCATTGTCACAAAACAATCTGGTTGGTCCCTGAATCTTAACTCCAAGATCCCGAAGTAATCCTCGTAGCCATACTATCTCACATGCTGTTTTCGCCATAGCTCGGTATTCTGATTCTGCCGAGGATAAAGAAATTGTTGGCTGTTTCTTGGTTTTCCATGAAAGCAAGGAATCTCCCATCTTAATGCAAAAGCCAGTAATAGATCTCCTGCTCATCGGACAGGTAGCATAATCTGCATCACAATAAGCTGTCATCTTCATATCACATTTACTGGAAAGGAGAATCCCGAGTCCAGGACATTTCTTCAAGTACTTCACAACTTTTAGCGCAGCATTCATGTGAGACTGCTTCGGTTTGTGCATGAACTGGCTGAGTGTCTGTACGGCATAACTAATGTCTGGCCTGGTCATAGTCAAATATATGAGTTTCCCGACAAGTTTTTGATAACTCAATGGATCTTCAAGTACTGGATCAGTTTGTTGAGACACTTCAGCATCATAATCTGCCGTAGTTAGTTTAACATTTTGCTCGATTGGAATCACAGCTGGCCTACATCCTGACAAACCTGCTTATGATATAATTTCCAATGCAAATTTTCTCTGGCTGAGAGATATTCCTTGATCTGATCGTGCAATCTCTATTCCAAGGAAATATTTGGGTGCACCCAAATCTTTTATGTGAAAAGCAGAATGCAGATATCTTTTGAAAGCTTGAATAGCCATTTCATCGTTTCCCATAATTAGTATGTCATCTACATATATCATTAAGTATATAGATGACGTACCTTTAGTCCGAGTGAAAACAGCATAGTCAAATCTGGATTGTTGGAAACCTGCAGCTACCAAGGATTCAGCAAATTTGGCATACCATTGGCGGGAAGCTTGCTTAAGTCCATACAGGGATTTGCGGAGACGACATACTCTATTCTCCCCCTGTCTCCGTAAGCCTTGTGGAATGTCCATATAAATTTCTTCTTCTAAATCTCCATGGAGGAAGGCATTGTGAACATCCATCTCGGTGCAAGGGCCGCCCGGAAGGGCTACCGAGAGAAATGAGCGTCATCGTAACATCTTTAGCGACAGGGGAGAAGGTTTCATGATAATCAAAACCTTCCTTTTGGGTGAATCCTTTGGCCACTAATCGAGCCTTGTACCTTTCGACAGACCCATCGGCCCGATATTTGATCTTGTAGACCCATTTGCACCCAATGGCCTTCCGATCTGGAGGTAAGTGGACAAGTTCCCATGTGTGGTTATCCATTAAGGCTTGCAATTCTGCTGTCATAGCTTGTTGCCACTTTGGATCAGTGCGCGCCTCATCATAATGGGATGGTTCCCGCTCCTCAGAAATGCGAGAAATGCAACAACGATGTCCCGTGGACAGTCGATCAAATGAAACGTAAGATGAGATTGGAAAAAGAATACCTGGCGAGTTTCTGACGCCACATACATAATCTGTCGTCCAAGTTGGTGGACGTGGGACTCGCCGAGAACGCCTTGGTGGGACGTCCGTAGTAGGCGATGATGGGCCCGATCCACTATCAACAGGAGGCGACAAGGAAGCCGTACCAGAATTATTTGAAGTAGAATCAAGCACAACTTCATTATCAGAGATATGTTGGCTGGATTCCAAGGAAGGTGTCAATGTCATGGTGGATGCAGAAGAATCCCTTGTATCTATAGATGCAGGAAAAAAGACATATTCTGGACCATGGATAGTCTCTTCAATAGAAGAGGAAGATTTATAGCCTTGGTCATCTGAGTTGGGTTCCTGTATAGCAAAAGGGAAAATATCTTCCTGGAACGAAACATCTCGACTAACAAAAAATTCCCCTGTAGAAGGATCATAAACCCTGTATCCCTTTTGTAATGTGGGATATCCCATGAAGATACAACGGCGAGCACGAGGACTGAGCTTGTCTCGGTGCCCCACTATAGTGGCATAACATTGACAGCCAAAAATCTTCAAATGGCTCATATTTGGCTTTCGCCCAAAAAGTAATTCAAAAGGACTTCGCCCGTCAAGAATCTTGGTCGGCGTTCTATTAATTAGATATGCTGCAGTCAGAACACAATCTCCCCAAAAATTGTCAGGGATGGAAGCTTGAAATTTCAGTGCGCGAGCAACATCCAATAAGTGGCGGTGTTTCCGTTCGACTACTCCGTTCTGTTGTGGAGTATATGTGCAAGAACTCTCATGCAAAATTCCTTTGGATGAAAATAAACTAGAACATTCATGATTAAAGAATTCCCTCCCATTGTCCGTTCGTATTCGTCGGATTGTCTTGCCAAATTGAGTGTTCGATAAGGAAAGAAAATCCCGTAAATGAGATATGACTTGTCCCTTAGAGTGCATGAGAAATAGCCATGTGGCTCTGGAATGGTCATCCACAATGGTTAAGAAAAAACGGGACCCATCATGATTTTGGGTATGGTATGGACCCCAAACATCAACATGCAACAAGGAAAACGAATCATCTGCACGAGTTGAGCTCAAAGGAAAAGGAACACGAGACTGTTTGGCAAGAGGACAAATATGACATTGAGGGCAAGGAAATAAAGAACTATGGCCCATTCTAGAATGCAAAAGGAATTGTTTATCATTGGTAGTCAAATTACACAATGATTGTTTATTACAATGAAATTGATCAAGATTTGCCGAATTCTTCCAAAAATATAGTCCTTCAGACAGATTACCCCAGCCCATCAGTGTCCCAGTCGAAAGGGCCTGAAAGAGACAACTATCAGCAATAAAGGAAACCTTACAAGAATTTTCCTCACAGGCTCTAGACACGGAAATGAGGTTAAATTGAAACTCAGGGACATATAGAACATTTGTGAGAGTGAGTTGAGAGCTAAGCTTGACTGTTCCGGTAATAGTCACATGAGCAACATTTCCATTTGGCAATTGCACAATAATAGGGCTATCCAGTGCTTTATGAACAATAGTAAATAGCTTCTTATCACAGGCAATATGATCACTAGCTCCAGAATCGATAATCCAAGTATTCCTTGATATGCTATTTATTAAGCAATGAGAAATACCTGTAAAGTTGTTCCCCCTTTTTGAAATATCCAATTTTTGCAGTGCTTGCATTAATTGTTGATATTCAGCATGTGTGATGGACTGTTCAATTGAGCCCATGGGCCGATAGGCCGTTGTCGCCGAGACTTCCTTCTTTTTTTTTCTCGGGCGACCATGCAGTTTCCAAAGAACTGTCAATTGAGTGATGAGGCCGTTTGCAATAATCGCAAAATAGCTTGCCTTTAGCTTTTAAATTCGAGCCATAGCCCGGCCCATAATTCGGCCCATAATTCGGCCCTTTGTTTGGCCTAGAATTTCGCGAAAAAAGAGGGCCATTGGATCGATTCGATCCGGAGCCATCCACGCCGTCTAGATCATCCGCATAACGCGAACCTTTGGAGCCGTCCGATCGTTGCGCGCGATCTGGGCCGTCCATTACGGAGCCCTTAAAAAGGCTTTGTTCGGCGAACCCTAGCGACGGGTTCCGCCTCTTCTCTAGGGTTTTCGCCCCTCGCTCTCCTCTCTCGATTCTGGCCGCGAGAGCCAGACCCTCCGTCGCCGTCGCTTTGTTCTCCGTCGATGCGAGTCTCTGACTCTCCTCTTGCACGGCGAGTTGGAAAATTCGTCCAATCGGCGGAGGAGGCTCCATGGCCAGAATCGTGACCCGAATGCAAGGTAAGATTCGTTTAGTATCAACAAAAACGAGTCGCCTTCTCGCGATCTTTGATTCGTTTGTATTGTTGAAGGGTTTCTTCGGATCCGATGAGTTTTTCTTTGGCGGCTTCAAGCTCGTTCCGAGAGCCGATAGCTCTGTTGAAGCAGCACCGTCACGGTCGAGTTTCCTTGCTTCGTTCGGAAAGGGCTTGATGCAGCGAGAAAATCCTCACTCGATCTAATTTCCCGTACATCTCTTTTATATTGTCCCAAAATGATTTTGAGTCCTCTGTTGGAGGCAAACCGGCGGCGATTTCTGGGCTGATGCAATTTCCGATCCACGTTCGAACAAGTCGATTGCATTTTTTCCATTGTCGCCCTAATTTTTCGTCGGTCGGAACCGGTACTGTTCCGTCGATGAACCCTTCTTTGTCTTTTGTGATAAGAGCTCGGCGGAATTCCCGTGCCCAACTCGAATAATTCTCGGATCCTGTGAGATGGTTGCTGATGAGCTTCAACTCGGGTCCGTCGGCTGTGGAAACATAGAGCGCGTCGCCGGGTTCGAGCTTACCCATGGCGGCCGCGAAAGGAAAAGGAAAACCTGTCGGAAATCCCGTCGGAAAACCCGAATTGTTTGATGTCCGTCCCGATTGGAAGGAACCGCCCGTCCGCTCTTGGTCGGTGGTTGAATTTGCCCCAATGTTAGTCGGTAGACCTCCATCGACCTGCACGCTCTGGTAGCCCGGCTGTGATGAATCTGGGATATGTCCAGACATCCATGGGTATGGCATCCATTGATATGGGTACCCTGAAAAGTTGAACCCTGGATTGAACTGAGCCGGAAATTGTTGCCAGGGCGTGTGATGAACTTGAGTTTGCCCTGGGATGGACTGATGCTCAGCCAATGGAGCAACGACAGTCGACTCTGGATTTGAGGTAATAACGGGCTGATTTTCAGGGGTTGAGGTAGGTATTTGTGGATTTGCCATGATGAATAGGTTGATGAAATTGAAATGGTTCTGTTTTGTTGCAGGTAACAACGGGCTGATAATAGGACAGAAAAAAGAATCGAATTCCTACCGGAAGCTGCTTTGTTTTGCAAGGATTGCAACAGCAGAAGCAGAAGAAGAACGGAGGCAATTCGATGAAGCTTGCGGAAGCAATAGCAAGATCAGAGGAAGCTCTGATACCATGTAAGAAAGTGTAAAAGATAATTGGGGACAATGTCTGTCACTTTCTCATTAGAATTATGTACGTACAATCAAGAGTATATAAGACAATACATGTGTAATGTAAAAGGTAACTAAATCATGTACAGACTAGATTTTATACAAAATAGACTTTAATTGATCTGCTGTATATTCATGGTAATCCAAAGATATCCAAGAATATCTTGCGTATCTTCCAACAGTTCATAAGCATGTGTAAACGGGAGCTACTGATACGGAGAATGGTAGGGAAAAGTCAGGAGGATTAGCTCGGACCATAAGACGGCATGGCGGAGCGACGAAAAGGACACGACTCGCTCCTCTCTGACCACTCGCCAATGCACTTTGTGTGGGCGGCTGCAGACACGGATCGAAGCTCCTCCCGACAGATCCAGGATCGCCCTTTCAATCCCAATCTTGCGCTGCAATTTCCCCGCTCCGCCTGGCAAGTTCCAAGGCCATCATGTCGTCCAACGGCATCACTGCCGCAACAAGGACTCGGAGACCAGGGGCCGAACCGCTTCCATTCGGGGACGCCGCAATTTCTTTATCAAAAGAAAAGGGGAGAAAAACAAGGTCCTCTCTACTTGGAGACCCAGGGCCGGATGGCAGAATGTGACCACAATAAAGATACGCAGGGCTATGGCTATGACCATATGGTGGACAGATTACTTTGAGTTTGGACAGTTAAAAATTCAGAACGGAACTCTCTTTTCTCATCTTTTAGTAGAATTATTTGGAATTTGAAGATACTTTGAATATTTCACTGAATATTCTTTTCTTTTCCGCTCTGACTCATGCTCTCTACCAAAGACAATGCAAAATAGCTTGGCTTCCAGTCCACAATCAACTACTCACCTGCAACTTCAATAATTTTAGTGTTAACTTTTCAGGACATGTTTCCTCGGCCAGTTAATTTATTGTCAACTTTGATTGAATGGCAAAGTTGATACTTAGCGTGACTTCTGCAGGGCCGGTATAGAAAACATAACTCATTTATTCTTCCGATGCGAATGGACAGGCCGCATTTAGTATAGTATTACTGCGCAAGATGTGATAAGGCATCTTTAGGAGGATGGAATGAGGAACTTCAATGGACGATTAGAGCAACAAAGGGCAAAGATTTGGCTGCAAAACTCCTCAAAGTATCTTTCCTAGCAATCATATATTTTATTTGGATGGAGCACAACCATAGACGATATCAAAACAAATCAACTGACATCCATATCATTTTGGCTAAGGTGTGTATAATTTAAGAGGTAGACCTTCACTTTGCTAAAAGATTAAACCTTCCTAGTCAAATGTTGTATTGGTTACTATTTGGAGACTTCCTATCTCCATATTTTTGAATTATTTGATCTATTTGTAATGTCGGGGGATGCCCCTAAGTTGTTGTACTTCATTTGCTCTATAATACTTACATATTAAACCCAAAAAAAAAAAAAAAAAAAAAAAAAAACTCTGACGGAATGGCTTAAGGTCAATCTTCACTTCTAATTTTTCATGGGCAAATAAAAGCTACGCACACAAAAAGATGGAAAAGATATCTTTAGAGGTTCATGGCACTTGCTTCATTTTTCTTTTCTTTTTGCTACTTATTATTATTATTATTTAATTTGTGCAGTTGACAAACCTCATTATTCATATTCTTAATTCAACTGATATCCAATTTCACCAAGAAATAAAGAAGAAAATCGATTTCACATTTCAAGCTGGTTTGTCAAGCGTGCCTTGAATTAATCGTTTGTGGTTACTTTGCAATTAATTATTCTAGGATGGCAAGATGGGTTAAATGACTCATTTTCACTACGAGGAAGGAAAACTTTGCGTTTGAACTCGAGTCTTCCCGACCGGGACGAAAGATCAGAGTCGACACGGACATATCACAGCTTGCGAGGGCCCGGAGACATCAATTACAATGGAGACATCAATAAGTAAAGGAATTTGGATCACATGACGGTTCGGGCCGGGTTTCATTTTTTCCCCCCTTCTTTTTCCTTCCTTCGCGCTCTTTGTCGCAGCAACATCTCCAGAAAATAAAATGCCATGGACGGATCTTGGGATCCGCCGCCACAATGATGGATCCTGAAATGCTTATCTGCCACGTACGGGTTCAGCCCTTGAAATGCTTCCGGAATTTTGAGGCCATGTTGAAGAAAGTCTGTTTGATCTAACCAGCCGTCCCGGTTCATCTCGTTCTGCAAACAACATTTAGCATCTCATGTGCAAGTCTGCAGAATATTTTGTCACCCCAAATGTTCAATTAAAGAAGCCTTGCTCCTACACCGAGAGCAGTGTTGATACATGGTTCCAGCGTATCACCCCCGCTAAATCTTCAGTACTCTGACGCCACGCACGCAACCCTTTTTAGTTGATTTTCAAATCGTGTTTATATATGTACAGAAGGTAGATACGTTTTTTTCATGAAGAAGGGGAAAGTAAGGTGTTTGATTTTTGTTTTTTCCTTTTCTGGATGTTTCCCGCTGCATTTGCCAGAATCTGTGGCGCTGAGAATAATAGATGAGCAATAGGGAAGAAGAAGAAGCACAAAAAAGAGGAACCCAAAACCCAGCTCGGCTGGAACGACCATGGTTTGAGTCACATTTGGTTCAAGTCAAAACATGCACGCTTCTCATATTGTTTGGTTCAATTTGGGTATCATGGAAATTCGATCCGAACCTTAGACACCCCTAATACAAGCAACTTGCAATGACTTTGAATTACATTGAATTTGGCATTTATAGATTATGAATCTATTTGTTAATGACATAAGTGGTCCACATCTCATTCCGGCATAGCTTAACGTGTAGGACACGGTACAGACCCCTTGCAATTACTCTCTCTCTCTATATTTGGCATTGTTTACGGTGACTTTGAAGTCAACTGAATTTGGAATTTGTAAATGATGGATCTTTTTGATAATGACATAAGTGGACTGCATTTCATTGGCCTTTATTCATTATCTCTAGTTCTTCGGGAAAAGAGAGATGAGAACAATATTTTCAAAGATGCATACTTGTATATCTTTTTTATTTATCAGCAAACCTATATATCAACGTGTGTTGACACCTAAATTTTTGAGGTTAATTTTTACTAAAAAATAAAAAAAACATGACATATAATTTAGAGACATTTTATTTTCATTTTTTGTTTTATTTTAGGCCGCTGGAAAAGGAAAATTTTTCACATATTCCGTTCATATTTTTAGGCAATATACACCAAAGGATGTATTTTCAAGCAAAAAGGAAAATTTTGGATAGAATATGTGAAAAGTACAAAAAAAAGAATATCACGTGCGGTGCACGGATATATTCAAAAAATATTACACGACCAAAATTGGAAACGAAATGTGCAATAAGGATTCAATTTTTTGCCCTATAAAAAGTGTGATGGGGTACAGAAAAGTGGTCGGCAAAAAAATCTGGAGAGAAAATTTTGAGAGCAATAGGTGAAAGTTTGGTTTTTTTTTTTTTTTTTTAGTGAAATTTCGAAAAGAGTGAGGAGAGAGATTTTCTGCAAAAAAAAAAAAAAAAAAAAAAAATCCGGCACTGTTCATCTTCTTCGAGGGTAAACCCTTGCCCACGCCGGTGCCGCGCTCGGTCGGCCTCCGCCCGCATCTGCCACCACTGCGGCCGACCCGCGACTTGCAGATCTCGAGCCGCCGGCTGCCGCTGCAACAACCCCGACGCCAGCCTCCGCCTTCGATCGACGCCGCACCTCCTCACGAGCCGCCCGTGTCCCGAAGCCAGATCCGGACGCCGAGCCACCGCCCGACGCCCTGCTTCCTAGAACCGAAGCCTCGTGACTTGCCTCCGATTGCTTGTGCCCTTCCGCGAAGCCCCGACACCATCGAGCCGCCCTCCGCCGCGCCGTCGCGCCGCCGATCCGCCCAAAGCCCGCGATGCCGCCCCTTGTCCGAGCCGCCCTCCACCGGCGCCCGAAGCCCTCTGTCCCGTTCGTGGCCTCGCCTAGACCCGCGACGCTCCCTGCTGCCTCGCCGCCGTCGCGCCGCCCCGGAACCCTCGCCGGAAACCTAGCCGCCGAGCCCTCCCTCGCCGGACCTCCGAACCGGCCAAGATTTTTTTTTTTTTTTAAAAAGGGGAAAAAGTTAAATTAGGTATTTTTACTTTACCTTTTTTAGGCAAGTTTAGGTTTTTCTTTATTTTCTTTATTTATTTATTACTCCTTTTATGTTAATTTTCTTTGGATGGAATGTCTATCTATGCATAATTGAAAATCTCAATGCATTACCTAATTCGCAACCGCGTTTAAGGTTTTTTATTTCATCTATAAGGCTTTAGATGAAATAATTAATCAAGTGGGAATAAAATTGATATTTTGATCTTTAAGGCTTAAGATCAATTTATCGATTTTACTAGCGAAATATTATCCCTTGATTTGAATGATGTGTGATATCTTTTTTGGGGTAATTTTGAATGAACTTGATTGTTTTTATTTGTCTTGAGATATGCCTGAATTAGGATATTGCATGTTTTAGGGTTATTTGCATAGTTAGGCAAAACATTCTATTTATCATGAATTTTTTTAAATAAAAAAAAAAAAAAATCAAATCAATTAACTAGGGTTGCTAGTTTTTTTTTTTTTTTAACTTGAATTGCATGTTTAATTATTTGGCAATTGTTAATAAAAAGAAAAAAAAAAAATGTTCAAATTAGGATTAGGTTTGTTTTTTTTATCATGCGTACTTAGAATATGAATTTTATTTTGAATCATGGAAAAAGAAAAACAAAAAGAAAGCATATAGAATTTTGTTTTATTATTGTTTGATTTGCATTTCGAAATTAATAAAAAATCATTATGCATATGTCACGTAGAATTATGAGGCATATTTTGCACGTCATTGCATATTAGGGTTAAATTGCACCTAGTTTAATTTTAGATAATATGCATTTTCTTTAATAAATTGCATTTTAGGATTATTTAGGTTAAGATAAGATTTTAGTTTAAATTAGGATTTAGTTTAACTTAATTCCTAATATAAATTGAATAAGATCTTAATCTAGCTAGATAATTTTCATAGTTTTTTTTAATTCCGAATTTCATAAAAAATACAAAAATGTCTTAGAGTAGATTAGTTTCAATCTTTAGGATAGGTTGCATTCTTTCAAGGAAAAAGAAAAGAAAAAATGTCATATGCATGTCATTAGGATTAGATTCATTGAGATGCATGCCATTTAGTATTTTTGCTAGGCCCATTTAATTAGAATTTACATGTCATTAGAATTAGGTCATTTAGTTAATATTGCATTGCATATTGCATGATTTTCATTAATTAAGCAAAAAAAAAAAAAGGAAAATTGCATGTTAATTAGAAACCATATCTAGGGTTGTTGATGTGGATTTTAATTTAACATTGCAGATGCTTTCGTTGCTTTGAGGTAAGTTTGCGATCTATTTATTATTTATCTAGGTGTTAAATTGGTGGATTGCGCACCCGCATGATCGCCTCACATGTTAGGGAAATAAATTTAAAATCAATCCAAGCTGACTGCCAAAAATTTTTTAAATAAAAGAATGGTACCGAAAGGGCATTAGAGAAATCTAGAGTAACCAAGTCCCCGTACCCATAGTTTCTGGTTCGTAGGAGTAAAGTAAACCTCCCATTGCTTTACTTGGGTTTCTAATCGACCCACCAAAAATAGATTAGTGGCGACTCCTAATTGAAAATCATTTGTATGTTAAGAACTTAAATCTAAGTCGCGAATTGGTATGGGCTTGGGAGAGCCCGAGTTAAGTTTAGGCTTAACAATCCATTAGCCAAACCCTAGGTGGTTCACACCCGAAAAAATTGGTCGCGACAGCTTGGCGACTCCACTAGGGATTAGTGTTAAAACTCTTAGTGGACTTAAGCCAGTTTTATTTTCTTTTGAAAAATGTTTTTGTTTGGCAGCGAGGATTCCAGGTATGTCCCTAACACTTAGGTGTTAAATGTTTTTGCATATTGGGAGGTATAAGGGGAAGTGTTTGCTAACCTCTGTTTTGTAGGGAGGTGAAGGAATGTATGGTTTAATTTCATGTTGAAGTATTGCTTGATATTAAATTGCCGTGCATGCCTTGCATTTGCACTACACTTTTGCACACACAACCTGCCGCCGGACCTGGACCGCACTAGGATATTTAGGATGGTATTGAGTTGGATACGACTTCGACCGCGAGGCCGCGTAGTAGAGGTTGCCCAACTCAATCCCGAAAGTTTCTTTCCTAGTGTCAAGAATGTTTACCCTCGCCCGCGAGGCTGCGTCGCATTGGGGTATCATTCTTGACTGAGCCGGAGTTAGGAGGACTTGACTTAGTATGCGAGGCTGCAACTAAGTCATCCCACCCTTTTAACTCTATTTTGCTTAGCCTCGCTAGTTAGAAATTGAACCCCACATTTCATGCGCTTGTCTATGTCTTTGCTTTAATCGTCTAGTAAAGTAAGCTCCCTACTCTTTATTCTTGCAATTTACTTACTTTATTATGTCTTTGGTCGGTCCATGACATTAGGTTGGTCAAGTCTTGGTTTATAAACAATGGGAAGATCCGACATTCGATTTGTGCCTGCACCAAAAGTCGAACTCAAATCATGGTGGGATCGTCTAGGCCACGACGGTCAAAGCTATGTGGAAGATAGACTTGGTCGCCTTGTTCCCCTCCTCGACATCGATGTCCAGAGTGGCGTCATGCAAGCACTTCCTCATTTCTGGAGCCCCCAAACATCAACGTTCATCTTTGGTAAGCATGAGCTGACTCCGACACTGGAAGAATACAGCATTGCCATAGGAAAACCCTTGGAATTGGAATTAATAAATCCACCCCTTGGATTAGAACCAAAATCGATTTTGTCTGATTTTCTTAGAATGGATAAAAATATGATAAAAAAAGTGCTGAAAGATAATTGTCTTGCATGTCCTTTTTCCTTCCTAGATCAGAGTTTTGCTAGTGCTAACACTCTCTTAAAAAGTAAGATCTTCCTCTTAGCTTTCTTCGGGTTTATTGTCTTTCCTCTTCGTAAAGGCGCTATTGATCCTTCTGTTGCATGGGTGGTCAAACAAGTGTGTGCTAGGGTTAGTTTTGTCAACACTATTCTAGCTGAAACATTTTTGTCACTCACCCGATTTAAGGAAGATGAAGATAAAACCTTTCGTGCACCAATTGAACTTTTACAAATCTGGTTCTTTTCTCATATGAGTAAAATTGATATTCGCATGAATATTATTAATGTCACTGATTCTCATCACCCCATTGAGATATTTAAAAATCATCAAGACCGAACTCCAAATCTTTCTTACTCAAAATGGATCAATTTGTTGAAAAATCCAAATATCAAGATTTTCCTATGGCATGCTAAATGGTTCCAAGTCTCCGAGGCACGTCTCCCTCATGGCGATAATGAACCGATCCCGCTATTAGGGATCACCGGTGCCACTTCATACTACCCGCTCTGTGTGTCCCGTCTATATCAAGTTGTTCAGGATCTACCACCCTCTCTCAAGTTGGGTTTGTTCCAAGTTCGATTCACTGCCAAGGATGGTGATCACAAAAGGGAGCTTCGTTGTATCGAACAAGCTTGGCTCGTATGTCGCAATCAAAAGTTGAGTTTGCCTGAAGATGAGCTTGGGGGGAAGGAAAAGACTTACTATGCCACGGCTCGATACATCCGTCAACACAAGATCCCGACCGAGTATCTCCCAAAGGTGCCAGATGTGACTAAAAAGCCCACTCGACAAGCGGAGCTTAATCGTCACAAGAGAAAGATTGAAGAACTTGAGAAGCAAGCTAAGAAGGATGCTAAGGAGAAGAGGCAATTACGTCGAACGTTGGCTTCCCATGTGTTTATAGATCGGGCCAAATGAAATGGCTCGAACCTATTTGATTTTTAGCTTAATGTCTAGCGAGTTGAGTCATTTACTTCGTTAGTTTATTTGTTTAGGGCCTTGCAAGTTTATTTACATTGTTAATGTCAAACAATTTCATTAATGAATAAAATCAGTTAGACTTTCGTCATGGACCGGCATTATTTTATATAAAGTGCTTATGTGTATTCATATTTTAGGTGATAACGGATCCTCCACGTTCACCCATTATTACGCGATTAAGAGCTAGAATGGCCGACCAATCAGAAATGCGTGATCGTATGTCCGCTGTGGAAACTCAACTCCAACAAGTGCTCGCCTCTCTACAGCTTGTGACGGATCAACTCCAATTCCTCCAAGTAAATCCAACAACTGCACCTGCTCTTCCTCAAATAACTATCCCGAAGCAAACAAACAAGGTTGACGATGACATGCCCGGGTTGGACGATGACTCGATCCTTGTTAGAAAGACCAAACCCGACAGCATTCCAAAGACTGATCATGATGAACGCTTCACAAAGCTGGAGGAAAAATTGAAACAACTGCAAGAGTCGCAGAATTCACTCCCGTTCGACCTGTCTGTGTATGAGAAGGTCAACATGCCAAAGAAATTCAAAATGCCGGATTTTGAGAAGTACGATGGTACTTCCTGCCCAAAAGCTCATTTGCAGATGTACCACGTGCGTATGGCCCAATATGTGAAGAATGAGCCCCTCATGATCCAATCGTTCCATGCGAGTTTGACTGGACCCCGCACTAAACCGGTATGTCATGAAAATGTGAACCTTCTCGACACTTGGAATGAAGTGACCGACGCATTTCTCAAGCAATACAAGTTCAACATGGATATTGCACCTTCCCGAGAGGATCTTGAGAGGATGGAGAAAAAGAGGAACGAGTCGTTCAAAGAGTATGCCGTGAGATGGCAAAATATGGCAGCTCAAATCACTCCCGAGCCTACCGACAAGGAGTTGATGAAGTTGTTTGTCAAAACCCTCCCGTCGAGTTCCGTAACCGGATGGCCAGCACGTATGTTGAAAACTTCAATAGCTTATTCCCGTGGGAGAACAACTCGAAGTGGGGATAAGGGAAGGATGGTTTACTTGAACCATCCTAGTAAAAGATTCACCGCCAAAAAGGAGAAGGAAGCGGCTGTGGATGTGAATGTGGCTTATAGCCAAGAAAATGTCAAACGTGCCCCGGCTATCCAAATGAATCCGAGACAGCCCCAAACCGCTGGCCGTCAACCATTTAATAGGAGGCAATTCTCTCCTCTCCCTAGGTCTCCATCCCAAGTGCTGACGATCCTCCGAAAGAAAGGTTTGCTTACTAGTGAACCAAAGCGTCCTAACCGTGAAAGCAATCGCAGTTACGACCCGACAAAGAAATGTGACTACCATAGCGGTGAACCGGGGCATTCAACCGATGAGTGTTTCACCCTCAAGCACAAAATCCAAAACCTCTTAGACACGAAAATCTTTTCGTTTCAAACTGCTCAGCTGAATGTCCAGAAGAATCCACTACCCGAGCATGAGGGTACGGTGAATGCTATCCTGGAACCTGAAGTCGGTCGAATCGAGGACTCAAAGGTGCACGTGGCAGATGCTTACAACGGACTAGTGAGAGCTGGATATTATCCAGCTCAAGAAAATGTCCCCCTATCGCTGATGAAGGAAAGAATTGCCCAAATGGTGGATGACGGCATTATCGTATATGCTGACCGTAACTGCGTAGTTTCCACTATTTCTCACATCATCATCGATTGGGAGGAGGAGCAAGCTGCGCTCAATACTGATAAGGAAGAAGCTGATCCTTTGCTCGCGGATATGCCTCCGCTAGAAGATGCATCTGATGAGGAGATTATGATCGAGATACCTCAACCATATGAGTATGTCAACAACAAAGCAGTGCCTTGGTCTTATGACTTAGATGTCGACCTTGTTACAAGGTCTGGTCGAACCTATGGTCAAGCCAGTGCTCAAAAGCCAGTCACCGATGAAGAGGCTAAGGAATTTCTGGCTGTGATTAAAGCAAGTGAGTATAATGTGGTCGATCAATTGCGAAAGATGCCCGCTCAGATCTCTTTGCTCGAGCTTCTCCAAACATCCTCTGTGCATCAAAAGTCACTAATGAAGGTGTTGAGTGAAATTCATGTGCCAGAGACAGTTGAGGCGGACAAGTTGGAAGAATTTGTGGGATCAGTCCTTCTTAAGGATTTGATTACCTTTTCTGATGAAGAATTCCCTCTCGAAGGCCGGGACATAACAAAGCACTCTACATATCCGTTAAACACAAGTCTTCTCATGTGTCTCGAGTGCTCCTTGATAATGGGTCCGCTCCGAACATATGTCCATTAGCCACTCGCACCGCCTCAAGGTAGACCCGTCAAGGATACATGCGCAATGACCTCGCACGAGCTTTTGATGGCACAAAGAAGGAGGTACTCGGAGAAATCCATCTCGACATACGATAGGGCCGTCGTCTTCAACATTCCCTTTCAAGTGTTGGACATCCCTACCGCATTCAATTTCCCTTTGGGTCGTCCATGGATACACACACGTTGGAGCAAGTACCTTCAAGTCTACATCAAGCTGTGAAATTTGTGATCAAAATGAAGTCGGTTACCGTATATGGTGAGGAAGACCACCGGATCTATCATGAGACGGCTATCCCCTATGTAGAGCCAGATTCTGAGCTCGAATCAAGTTACCACTCATTTGAGTTGGTATCCACCATACATGCTTCTCGAGGTTCATCACCGCCCATTCCTGAGGTTTCAGATGCTGCCCTCATGGTAGGAAGAGTAATGGTTGGAAATGGTTTCGTTCCTGGCGATGGTCTTAGAAGAAATGGTCAAGGCATTCGAAGCCCCATTGAAGCCCCTCAGAGGTCCCGTTCTGCTGGTTTAAGGTACCATGGAAGAGGTAGAGGAAGTTCAAGAGGACAAAGACAAGGAAGGCAGAACCCGCCACCTGATCAAGAGCGAGGGAGACAAAACCCGCTACCCCCGAGCATTCATGAGACATTCCCCGGTCCTCCCATAATGATGCAAGATGAAGCAGATACCCTAGGGCAGCCTAGTGGCAAATTTGATTACTTGGTGAAGTATTCGGCCCCTCCCAGCTACTGCGTTGATCCTCGTGAGATAGTCCCAGATGGATGGGATGGCATGGATAATCTGACACCCTCGGAGACAGAAAAGCCTGGAGATGCATTGGAAGGAATCACTAGTCTCTTCGATGACGTCTTCATAGGGACCATTGATGAAGGACCTCCGGAAGAGATGGGCTCGGCCCACAAGAGTAACTCATTTACTTTGCTTTCTCACATTCCCCCCGCGGGAATTTTTATCGCTTTCTAGGGCTTGTTTTTATTTCTTCTTTTTCGCTTTATTTTTAGGGCTTGAAAATTGCATTTCCATTCAATAAATGTAATTGATTGATGAATATCAATAAAATTACAAGTTTTATTTTGAGGGCATGATGAGGTACACCAAACCAGCCCGGTGATGATATCCAGCCGATAAAAGAAAAAGAAAATCCAAGGAGAATTCTGAGGCTTGGGCTTCATCATGCTTTCTCGTGTCAAAATATTTCAAAAAAAAAAATTCAAAAAAAAATTTTTCAAAACAAAAAAAAAAAATGTTTTTGCCAAGGTTTTTCTTAATAAAAAAAAGAAAAATATAGATTATTCTGTTTGTCTTTCTAATTTATTCACTTCATGTTTTAGAACAGTCTTGTGGCATACAAAGGCATGGAAACGGTCCAATCCAATGCAACAAATGTTGATATGGATGATCTCAAGGACTTGATTGAAGATTCCATTGAGGTGCAGCGAAAGTTGGGAACAACATGAAAAAGCCAAGGCTCTCACATCCGAGCATTGTCACTATTAATTTAAGTGACACTCAAGAAGCTAAAGAAGTTAAAATTGGGGCAAATCTCCCTAAAGACGAAGCCGAGCACCTAATTCAACTACTGAAGGAATATCAGGATGTCTTTGCATGGACCTATGCTGACATGCCTGGTTTAGACCCATCGATTGTCGAGCATTGCTTGCCTACTAATCCCGGACGTGCCACCTAAGAAGCGAGACTTCGGAGAACTAAGCCCGAGCTCTCAAAGAAGATAGAGGAGGAGGTGATGAAGCTTCTAAATGTGGGATTCATTGAAGTCTCACAATACCCTGAATGGGTGGCTAACATTGTGCCGGTAATGAAGAAAGATGGTCGAGTTCGAGTTTGTATTGACTATCGAGATCTGAACAAGGCGAGTCCAAAGGATGATTTCCCACTCCCTCACATTGATGTTCTCGTGGATAGTACCGCCGGGTTCGAACTATTCTCGTTTATGGATGGGTTTTCCGGATACAATCAGATAAGGATGAAAGAGGAAGACAAGGAGAAGATTGCATTTATCACCCCGTGGGGGACCTTTCATTACAAGGTCATGCCATTCGGACTCAAGAATGCAGGGGCAACTTACCAGCGAGCCATGGTAACACTATTCCATGATATGATGCATCAGGAGATTGAAGTCTATGTTGACGATATGATTGCAAAGACCCGGCCCGGAAAAAGCCATATGGAAACCTTGAAGAAATTATTTGACCGACTTCGTGAATTCAAGCTTCGGCTAAATCCCACTAAATGCGTGTTTGGGGCAACATCTGGTAAATTACTTGGATTCATTGTAAGCAGTAAGGGGATTGAGATCGACCCATCCAAGGCTAAGGCCATATGTGAGCTGCAACCTCCATCAACGGTGAAAGAAGTCCGGAGTCTTTTGGGAAGACTGAATTACATAGCCCGGTTCATTTCTCAACTATCTGAAACGGCCAAGCCATTCTTCAAACTCCTAAAGAAGAATGCACGAATCAATTGGGATGACGAGTGTCGAGAGGCGTTCGACAAATTGAAGCAGTACTTGATGAATCCACCAGTTCTTGTCCCACCATCACCAGGGCATCCCTTGATTCTCTACCTCACCATTCATAGTGAATCATTGGGTGCAATGTTGGCTCAAGAAAGTCCCGTTGATAAAAAAGAACAAGCCATTTACTATCCGAGTAAGAAGTTCACTATATCGAGTTGAAGTATTCGATGTTGAAAGACTTGTGCCGCTTTGGTATGGGTATTGCATAGATTGCGACAATATACATTGCATTACCAAACATTTCTCATGACAGAGAACGACCCCATCAAGTATTTACTTAATCAGCCAGCTCTAGTGGGTAAGTTGGCCAAATGGCAAATTTTGATTTTCGAATTTGATGTGCAATTCATGCCACAAAAGTCGGTTAAGGGTCGAGCGATCGCTGATCTATTGGCCGAGAATTCAGGCGTCTCTAACAACGATGACAATTTCCTTGATGACCGTGTCTTGAGTGTAAATGAAGACTCATGGAAGATGTTCTTCGATGGAGCCGTAAACTTGTCTGGTTCTGGTACTGGGGCGGTTCTGATATCCCCAGATGGACAGCACTATCCGGTAGCTGCAAAATTGACATTCCCATGCACCAACAATGTGGCCGAGTATGAAGCTTGCATCCTCGGACTTCAAGCCGCAATCGAGATGGGTGTGGCCAAGTTAATGGTATTCGGAGATTCAGCACTAATCATACTACGAGCATCGTAGGTGAGTGGAAGACCAAGGATGCCAAATTGCTCCCATACCACCGGTATCTAGAAGGTCTCGTGAAGCAATTCAAAGAAATTTCATTTGAATACTTACCAAGGTCTCACAATCAATTTGCTGATGCACTCGCAACTTTGTCATCTATGTTGCAAGCGACGGATTAGAAGTCGAGCCATTGAAAATAGAAGTTTTGCCGAAGCCGGCTTACTGTATGATCATAACTGAAGAACCTGATGGAAAACCATGGTATTACGATATCATGAACTACATTAAAAGGCAGGAATTTCTTGAAAGAAGCACTCCCGCTGATAGGAAGTACATCATGAAGATGGCCTCAAGATTCTTCGTTAGTGGCGAGAATCTCTACAAGAGATCCTATGATTCAATCTTGTTGCGATGTGTGGGGCAACGAAGCTACTCAAATCATGCAAGAAGTGCACGAAGGGATATGTGGCCCTCACATGAATGGGCACATGATGGCTAAGAAGATTATGAGATTAGGCTAGGCTACTACTGGCTCACATTAGAAAGTGACCGCATTAAGCATGTACGAAGTTGTCACATTGCCAGATTCATGGTGATAAGATAAATGTTCCTCCAACCGAGTTGCACCCGTTTTCGAGCCATGGCCTTTCTCGATGTGGGGGATTGATGTGATTGGCCCAATCAATCCTAAGGCTTCAAATGGGCATCGATTCATTTTGGTGGCGATAGACTATTTCTCCAAATGGATCGAGGCTACATCCTTTGTGAATGTCACCGCCCGCAATGTTGTGAAGTTCATCAAACGTGACATAATTGCTCGCTATGGCGTCCCTGAAGCAATTGTCACTGACAATGGGACGAACTTGAACAATAAACTCGTTGACGAGTTGTTCAGCAAGTTCAAGATCAAGCATTTGAATTCGTCCCCTTACCGCCCTCAAATGAATGGGGCTGTTGAAGCAGCTAATAAGAACATTAAGAAGATCTTGGCTAAGACAGCCGAGAATTATCGAGATTGGCATGACCGGTTACCTTTTGCACTAATGGCATACCGGACATCGATCCGCACTTCTACCGGGGCAACCCCTTTTGCTTTGGTGTACGGCATGGAAGCAGTTCTACCCGTGGAGGTGGAGATTCCTTCTTTGAGGGTTTTATCCCAAGTGGACTTGTCTGAGGCTGAATGGATGCAGCAAAGACTTGAGCAGTTAAACTTGATAGAGGAGAAAAGACTAAAGGCTCTTTGTCATGGCCAAACTTATCAGCGGAGAGTTGCCAGATCCTTCAACCGAAAGGTACGACTGAGACATTTTGAGATAAATGATCTTGTTCTAAGGAAGTTGTTGCCGATTTTTCCAGATCCTGGGGGAAAGCTTGCTCCAAACTATGGCGGCCCATATGTGGTGAAGAAGGTACTTCCTGGAGGTGCCCTGATTTTGGCATAAATAGATGGTCGTGAGTTTTCCACTCCAATTAATTCGGATGCTGTCAAAAAGTATTACCCATGATAGTTATTGCCATGTCATGTCGTGAATTGCAAGTATTTCTATGATAAATAAAATGCCTCAATGAGTTGAATTATTCAAATTTGTCATAAATCTTGCATTTTTCTTCCTTGATGAATTGTGTGAGATAAATTGAATGTGTCAAATGGAATACCTTGGAATGATGAAAGGCAAGCCTTGTTCCATACACTTTTCATACACAAATCCCTAGTGAGCTGTGTGAAAAATTCCATGTCTGCAAGGAAAAGGGTGATCTCGCAAAGGGTACGCCATCCAAGGTGATGAGAGGCAATTTTTTTTTTCTCTACCTGAAACACTACAGGTATACCCATCGTTTAGCCCTTTGAGCCCACACACATGAAGAGTTGTTAAATCATCCCTGTCAAGGATCATCCCACATTGGGACAAAGTTTGAGATGAATAATAGAAATTTTCTTACTCACACTTGCATCAATCTTCGAGTGTTGTTTTCGCGTTGTAGCTCGTACGATAGTTTAAAGTGCCCTAGGATGATGAAGAGCAGTTATTCCTCTATCCTATACACTTTATCCATTGCATAGCCCACTTGAGCCTATGAATTCATTTCATATTAAACCCAATTGGTGATCATCCCCCACACTGGGGCAAGACAAAAATATCCAAGTGGCATGAACTAGAATGCTGACAAGTGGAGACTTTGTTAAAAAAAAAAAAAAAAAAAAAATGCAAAATGAGGCATGAAAAAGCAGTGTGCCTGGTAAAAGCAAGGCCAATGCCCAGAAAAAGAAAAAAAAATCAAACTCTTGATATAATGAGTCGTATCCCCAACAAGGTGGTACCAAAACTCAAATGTTGTTGCAGTCAATGGAGATTTAATGAGAAGAAAAATCTTCGATAGTGGAGAAGGAAAGTGGTGGAAATGTCAAGATGATCACCAATTTTTGACCCTCTAAACACTTTTTGAGCCTAATGATCCTTTCATTTCATAGCCCATCAACCGAACCTACGTTACGTCCCTTGTAAAGTCTCTTTAGATTAGGGCACTTGAATTAACGTAAGAGTTTACATGCTTGAAAGCATCGCTTGAAGAAGTGTGAGTAAGATAATTTCTGCCTCATTTCGTATGTTTCTTGACTTGTAAGTCCCAAGACAGTTGCGAAATGTCATCTTTCAATAGCTTCGACTCAAAGAGTCCCATTTGTTAAGCCATTGACCAAATACGGTCCTCGTTAAAGACCCCTCAGATTGGTGAGGTCGTACCATTTGCGAGATTGCTCAAACCCTTGTCTGGCATGATGATGGTGAGATAGAATGATTGTCACGATCCTGCATCAAAGGTCAGGATAAAATAGCCCATTTTAAAGAGGATGAGTGAAAAGTCCTTTCAGACTGAAGGATATCTCATTTGACACATCCATGACACTCATGCGTTCAAATTGGAATCATCATTCGAGATCAGTCCTATTGAAATTATGATGATGCGTGGTTGATAGAAATTATCACGCATGAACCTTACTTGAATTAATGCATGCCTGTGATTACAAATGCATGTTGTCTCTCCTACGATCATGTTTTGCAGGAGACGTGTCCCCAAGGAACAGAGATGTCACCAGGTAAGTATATCTCTATTCATACCTTAAATACTTGTCATTGCACGGGTATTCCCTTTTCGAATACACCGACACTCGATTGAGTTGTCCCCAAAGATTTTTCTCCAGATTGCAACGTTGGGCGACCGAAGAATGGTTCGGGTCCTAGCCAAGCAAAATCTCCGTTTAGGCGACCGTAGAATGGTACGGGTCCTAAACAACATTTATTGCTTTAACATGCGACCGTAGAATGGTACGGGTCCTGGAAAAGCAATTTTCCCTCGACAACACCTATTCATTTCAAGGCGACCGTAGAATGGTATGGGTCGACAAAATTATTCCTTATTCAGGCGACCGTAGAATGGTACGGGTCCTAGACAAAATGAATCCCCGTTTAGGCGACCGTCAAGGTAGAATGGAACGGGTCCTAGACAAAACCTTTATGCCGTACTGGGCGACCGTAGAATGGTACGGGTCTTGGGAAAGCAATTCCTTACAAAACATTTCTGCCGCATCGGGCGACCGTAGAATGGTACGGGTCCCGAGAAAGCAGCTCCTTTTTTCATACTAGGGCGACCGTAGAATGGTACGGGTCCTAGGAAAGCAGCATCATCACAAAGTCATGTTACTATTCTAGGCGACCGTAGAATGGTACGGGTCCTGGACAGGTAACACCCACTACCTCAAATTACTCTATCCTCCTCGAAGGTAAGTTATTCTAGGTAGGTTCATCTATCATTTGCATTAGTATTTCCATGCATCATATAAATTGCATTAAAAAATGGAATTCATGTTCCAACAAAAAATCATTCATTGCATGAGCATGACCAAAATTTAGGTCTCAATTTGTCTTTAAAGGCAACCTCTCGCGAGCTCACCTTCAAAGAGGGGCATTGTTGACACCTAAATTTTTGAGGTTAATTTTTACTAAAAAAAAAAAAAAAAAAACACGGCATATAATTTAGAGACATTTTATTTTCATTTTTTTGTTTTATTTTAGGCCGCGGAAAAGGGAAAATTTTTCACATATTCCATTAAGATTTTTAGGCAATATACACCAAAGGATGTATTTTCAAGCAAAAAGGAAAATTTTGGATAGAATATGTGAAAAGTACAAAAAAAGAATATCACAGTGCAAGGATATATTCAAAAATATTACACGAGCAAAATTGGAAACAAAATGTGCAATAAGGATTCAATTTTTTGCCCTATAAAAAGTGTGATGGGGTATAAAAAGTGGTCAGCAAAAAATTTTGAGAGAAAATTTTTAGAGCAATAGGTGAAAGTTTGGTTTTTTTTTTTTTTTTTTTGAGTGAAATTTCGAAAAAAGAGTGAAGGAGAGAGTTTTTTTCAAAAAAAAAAAAAAAATAAAAACCCGGCTACTATTCATCTTCTTCCGGGTAAACCCCGCCGGCGCCCACCGCTCGTTGGCCGCCTCCGCCCGCCCCGCCACCCGCGCGCTCCATCCGCGACCCCGATCTCGAGCCCCCGCACCCATCGCTCGCGCAACAACCCCGTCGACCCCAGCCTCCGTCCCTTCAGCCCGCCGCCGCACCTCCTCACGAGCCGCCCGTGTCCCGGCCGCCATCCGACGCCGCGAGCGTGCCCGACCGCCCCGCCCTTGAACCGCAACCCGCGAGGCGCCTCTCCGCTCGCCCTCGAGCCGCCCGCCGCCCGACCGCCCTCCCCTTGCGCCGCAGCCACCCGCTAAGCCCGCCCAAAGCCGCGACGCCGCCCCGGTGTCCGCCGCCCTCACCCCGCCCGCGCCACCGCCCCCCGAGATCCAATCCGACGTTCCTGGCCTCGCCTCCCCCCGACGCCCCTGCCCGCCGCCGTCCTTCACGAACCGTTGCCTCGCCTAGCCGCCGAAACCCCGCCGGTGATTCCCCAAAAACCGGCCAAGATTTTTTTTTTTTTTAAAAAAAAAAAAAGAAAAAGTTAAATTAGGTATTTTCCCTTTTCTTTATTAGGCAAGTTTAGGTTTTTCTTTATTTTCTTTATTTTTTATTATCTCTTTTTATGTTGTTTTCTTTGGTTGGAACTTATCTATGCATAATTGAAAATCCCAACATATCACCCGATTCGCAACCGCGCTAAGGTTTTTTATTTCATCTATAAGGCTTTAGATGAAATAATTAATCAAGTGGGAATAAAATTGATATTTTGATCTTTAAGGCTTAAGATCAATTTATCGATTTTACTAGCGAAATATTATCTCTTGATTTGAATGATATGTGATATCCTTTTTTGGGTAATTTTGAATGAACTAAATTGTTTTTATTTATCTTGAGATATGCCTGAGTTAGAATATTGCATGTTTTAGGGTTATTTGCATATTTAGACTAAGTATTTTATCATGAATTTTTTAAATAAAAAAAAAAAAAAAAAAAAATCAAATCAATTAATTTAGGTTGCTAGTTTTTTTTTTAACTTGAATTGCATGTTTAATTATTTGGCAATTGTTAATTTTGAAATAAAAAGAAAAAAAAATCAAAAAATGTTGAATTAGGATTAGGTTTGTTTTTTTTTTTTATTATCATACATATTTAGAATAGGAATTTTATTTTGAATCATGAAAAAGAAAATAAAAAAGAAAGCATATAGAATGTTAGTTTTATTATTATTTGATTTGCATTTCGAAATTAAAAAAAAAATAAAAAAAAAATCATCATGCATATGTCATATAGAATTAGGCATATTTTGCACATCATTGCATATTAGGGTTAAATTGCACCTAGTTTAATTTTAGATAATATTTTTCTTAATTTATTATAAGTTTGCATTTTTTTAATAAATTGCATTTTAGGATTATTTAGGTTAAGATAATATTTTAGTTTAAATTAGGATTTAGTTTAATCTAATTCCTAATATAAATTGAATAGGATCTTAATCTAGTTAGATAATTTTCACATAGTTTTTTTAATTCCGAATTTCATAAAAAAAAAAAATACAAAAATGTCTTAGAATAAATTAGTTTCAATCTTTAGGATAGGTTGCATTCTTTCAAGGAAAAAGAAAAGAAAAAATGTCATATGCACGTCATTAGGGTTAGATTCATTGAGATGCATGCCATTTAGTATTTTTGCTAGGCCCATTTAATTAGAAATTACATGTCATTAGAATTAGGTCATTTAGTTAATATTGCATTGCATATTGCATGATTTTCATTCAATTAAGCATTGCAATGATTTTCATTAAAAAAAAAAAAATGAAATTGCGTGTTAATTAGAAACCATATCTAGGGTTGTTGATGTGGATTTTAATTTAACATTGCAGATGCTTTCGTTGCTTTGAGGTAAGTTTGCGATTTATTTATTATTTATCTGGGTGTTAAATTGGTGGATTGCGCACCCGCATGATCACCTCACATGTTAGGGAAATAAATTTAAAATCAATTTAAGCTGCCTGCAAAAACATTTTTTGAAAATAAAAGAATGGTACCGAAAGGGCATTAGAGAAATCTAGTGTAACCAAGTCCCCGTATCCATAGTCTCTGGTTCGTAGGAGTAAAGTAAAACTCCCGTTACTTTACTTGGGTTTCTAATCGACCCACCAAAAATAGATTAGTGGCGACTCTTAGTTAAAAATCAATTGCACGTTAAAAAACTTGACCCTAAGTCGCGACCAAAAAAAAAAAAAAAAAACCTTTGGTATGGGCTTGGGAGAGCCACGTCTTCATCTAACAGCTTAAACTTTTAAAACAATTGATAGTAGTCGTAAAATATCTTATAATTATCAAGTGTGACTAGGATTTGCTTCATTAACAAGGTAATATCTCGTCCTCAGTTTTGGTAAGTGAGAGACCGAGAAGGTGATTTAGGCTTTCCATTTTGAGGCAAAACACATAGACGATGTTGTTTTGGGCTATATATGATAACCGAGCACTTCGACTAGTCACATTGGAGGTAGAAATTAATAGAAAATGGTTATGTCAAATTTCCAATTACGATGGTAATTAAGTGATCATTTTTTAAGTAACACTTAAGTGTTTTGGATCTTTTTTTTTATTAAAGCGATTGTCGTATATAAAATTTGATATTTTTAAAGTAATTCTCTAGCACGGTTGTAATTGTGGGGGCCTCTGCAATTTTTCACATAATTAAAAATATTGAACAATATATTTTTGTTACGAGCAAAAGCAAAGAAAGATGGGGATAAAGCAAACACTTCTTACACGGCAGTCAATGCTAACCTTGGGTTTGTGAGCGGCGGTGAAAAATCCTAGCTCAGCACGATTTCTGGGAACCTGTCTTACGTAACACCCAAAAATAAAATAAAATGAAGAGGTATTTGTAGTAATTGCAATAATTATTCTCGGACGTCAAGATTGGCGCACCGATTTCCTTTTCACTCTTGAGGTATTACGGCGTGGGCTCAAGTCTTCCCCAGCCAGGATGAAAGATCAAAGTTGACTTGGACATGACAAGTTGTGGGCACTAGGACACATCAATCTCAGTGCCCTCATCCCAGACGCGGGAGACTACTATACATATATATCCGACGGTAATCAGAACTAAAGTCATGACATAGTATCTACTTTCACCATCGCGAGGCCCTAAAATTCCCTATCTATCTTTGTCTTCTCAACAAAGAGGGAATACGGGGTGACATTGTGGAATCTCCCACCCCAGAACGGTTCTCCTGCCTATTTCTTTCCTTTGAGTCTTTTAAGGACTTGTCCAGGTCCATAGGAACCTGTCTTACGTAAAATCCAAAAATAAAATAAAATGAAGAGGTATTCGTAGTAATTGCAATAATTATTCTCGGACGTCAAGATTGGCGCACCAACTCCTTTTCAGTCGCGAGGTATTACGGCGTGGACTCAGGTCTTTCCCAGCCGGGACGAAAGATCAAAGTTGACTTGGACATGACAAGCCGTGGGCGCTAGGACACATCAATCTTAGTGGACCGGAAAACGTCCTTTTCATCATTGATTCACCCGACAGATATGAGCTCTCCATGCACCCTAAATTACGTCGATATGGGGCTAAGTCAATTGACAAAATCATACGGTGTGTGATGTCCCCATCAAGCATCCCGTGGCTCGTGGAAAGCCACATACTACTCCTATGGTGAAGATAATGCCATTTTTAACCTAGCTAAGTTCATCCTATTGCAAGCACTATAAATTAGGCCACAATCCAGTCTTCCCAATAATTTTTTTTTTTTTTTTTTTTATACCAGGGAACTCCCGCACCCGGCAAGAACCGGGCAGGTAAACCCCTGGAAGCCGACGCAACGGAGACCCACCACCCCGACGTCGCGTTTAAGATCCCGTGCAACCCGCGGGATTCGAACTCCTCCATCCTAGGTAGACGTCATGGGAGCGCTTATCCAACTAAGCCACCGCAGGCGGTGGTAGTCTTCCCAATAATTTCTCTTGATTAAATGACTCTTTTTCACTGTGAGGAAGGAAAATTTTTAAGCATGGACTCAAGTCTTCCGGACCGGGACAAAAGATCAAAGTTGATGCGGACATATCGCGTCTTGCGAGGGCCTGGAGACATTAATCACTGCGGACCCAAAGACATCCTTTTCGTCAATCTTTTGACTCGACAAGTACAAGTTCTCTGCACACCCTCAATTACGTTGATATGGTGCTAAGTGACTAGACAAAATTACACAGTGTATGACGTCCATATCGAGGATCCAGTGGCCTGTGAAAAGCAATATGCTATTCTTATGGTGAAAAAGAACGCCATTTTTGACCTAGCTGAGTTCATCCAGTTGCAGGGCATTATAAATAGCCACCCTTGAGAGCCGAAAATCTGTGCAGCGAGTCATCAACCTCACCAAAGATGAGGAACACTGTTGTGCTAGCGTGCGTTCTCCTCGTTTCTGTGACTTCTCTCTTCCTTCCTTCCCCTGAAGCTCGGAGAGTACTTCTTCAGCCACCAGGTGAATTCACATTCTCCACCAACTCCTTTATTATAACATGACCTTGGCTTTTTGTTGGTCCCCCGTCGCTTTTGCAACTCGTGGGCGATACAACGGGAGAAGAATAACCGCATCAACCAAGCCATTTTGTGTGCAGAATACGCTCAGCCGGGCACCCCAGCATGGCCTGGTCCGGGTGTAGAAAAACCGCCCAGCACACCTGTCGCGACCTGATTTTTGGGTGGTGAATCACCTAAAACTAGCAATGGATTATTAAGTCCGAAGACGCAGACGGACTCTCCCAAGCCCCCTACCAATCGCAACTTGATACTAAAAAAATGACCCATTAAAACATGCAATTATCTTCAAATTGGAGCCGCCACTAACCAATTAGGGTTGATTAGAAATCCAAATAAAGTATAGGAGAATACTTTATTTTTGCGAACCAGAGATTCAAAGTCCGGGGACATGGTTACGCTAGATTAGTCTAACGCCCTTTCGGTACCTTTTATTTCAAAATATTTTTGCAAGTAAAGTGTTGATCAATTTTAACCTAAGTTACTAACATGCAAATAGTGGTCATGCGGGTGCACAATCAATGAAATAACATTCAATAAACCGAAATGCTAGATTCATAAGAAATTATAAACTACAACTTTATTAAGATCCAATCTCTAAAAAAAAAACATTTACAAAAACTATTAATAAAAATGCATGCCCTAAACATGATTTTCTAAATGACATGATATCTACTTAAATGCATGATATCTAATTAGATGCAATCTTAATTTATTTTTGATATGCATGACTTTTACTTTAATGATATGTGAAATGCAATTTATATGGAATTGCTTAAACTATCACTATATGTATGCAATCTAATCTATATAATCCTAAATGTGCATATAATACATGACATGGGATGCATGACATAACAATTCTATATGCATGCTCTTTTTGTGATTTTTTTTTAATGATTCTTTAATGTATGCAACCTACACTAAACAATGATGATATGAAATGGGATTAATTATGAACTAACCTATTAATTAACCAAGTAAATGACTTTTGTTTTATCTTTTTTATTTTTTATTTTTTAAATGACCGAATAAAAATAACGTAATGATGCAATGCTAACCTTTTTTTTTTTTTTTTTATCTTTTATTTTATATTTAAAAAAAAAACTACATGATTGGGAATACTAAAAACATTAAACTATGACCCACTAATTAAAATGCAACATGTAACGTGCACATTTTGAAATCTATATAACCTAAAATAACATTTTTTTTTAGTTTTTTTTATATTAAGAAAATTAACCTAATTCTACATGAATCTTAAAGAAAAACTAAAATGTTTGGCTTAAAATGTGAAATGTGCATAGACCTAAATACCTAATATGATGCAATCCTAATTCACTAATATGCAAAACTCTAATTAAATGTGCCTATTATGCAAATTAGTTAATATGCACCTAGTATTTTTTATTTTTTATATATCATGCAAACTTTCCCTAAAAAAAAAAAATGTTTAAATCCAATCTTGACTAAAAAAACTATCTAAGAATGAAATCCTAAAAATAATCCTAAAGGTCAACTTATTAAACCTACGTGTCTAATTTAATAAACCTATATGACCTATATGCTCATGCAAGATTTTGATTTTTCACTATTCCCTTTTTATAATGTTTTTTTTAATTTTTATTTTTTACGAAAAAAGACAAGTAATTATAAAACTAAGATAAGAATTAAAATAATCGAAAAGATAATCCGTTGTCTCACGGATTAAATTAACAATTATTTTAACTCTATAATCACAACAAGGAAATCAAAATAATTACAAATTTGGTCCGAAATCTTACAGACCAAATTAAATAATTATTATGATTTAACAAATGAAATTCTACCAAAAATCATAAATTAGTATAATTAAAAATGATCCGACGTCTCTCGAATCAAATTAATAACTATAATAATTTTAGGTGAAATTTACGGATAATGCCTATAGAAATTACAAATATTAACACCCAACATTTAAATAACTAAACTAAAAAAAAAGCTATCAAATGAAATAAACAGAAAAATAATATAAAAAAGAAAAAAAAATAACCTAAACTACCAAGTAATAAAAATAAAAGTAAGAAAATAAAACTACCTAAGGGTAGAACCCACAGAGATAGGAAGGCAACCGAGCGGAAGATGGGCGGAGACCGGAGCTCCGGTGCGGGTCGCTGAGTCGCGGGTCGCTGGGTGGTCCGCGTCGAGCTCCGGTGCAGGGCCTGGAGTCGCGGCAGTGGGGCGCGGCGGCGTCGGGCTGAGATGAACCGGCGTGCGTCGGGCGCTGGGTCACAGGGTCGCGGGTAGCTGGGCGGTCCGCGTCGAGCTCCGGTGCAGGGGCGGTGTCGCAGCAGTCGGGGGAAGGCTAGGCCGTCCACAGAGACCTCGAGTGCAAGTTCGGCGTCGCGAGGGGAGAACCGGCGGCTCGGGCGTCGCTCGGGAGGTGGAGCGGGGCTGGAGGCGCCGCGCGGTGAGGCGGCGGCTCCGCGGGTAGAGGCTGCGGCGTCGCGGTGGTCTCGGACGGGCGGCTCGGGCTCCGGTGCGACAGGCGAGGTGGCGGTATGGATGGGTCGTCGGAGAAGGGCGGCGTCGGTCTGCTTCGTGCTGGGCGTCACGGGCGTTGAGCGGTGATGGAGGAACGTCGGGGCTGGGTCGCGAGCAAATCTCTGGCGCGGTAGCGAGGCACGGCGGTGTCGGAGGCGGTGGTGCGACGGTGGTCGGCGCGGCTCGGGCTGGAGTGGCCGGAGGAACGGCGGTGAAGGGCGAAATGCAGGTGGGTCGAACGCCGGGCGGAGGGGGCTAGAGGCGTCGCGCAAGCAGATCATCTACGGATCAGGGACAAAAGCGAATTCGCGGCTGGGAAATCTGTGATGCAGGCGCGACGCGGCAGTGGTGACGGAGCGGCGGTGCGGGCACAATCCACCGCAGCGATCACCGGCAGGCTCCTCCCGAGGAAGATGAACAGTGCTTCATCTTCTTTTCTTTTTCGTTTTTCGTTTTTTCTTCTTTTTCTGCTGCTGCACGTCCCTCCACGCGAGCTGTCTCTTTCCGTACGAACTCACTGCTCTGCTTTTCAGTAGAAGGAAAAAACTTTGTTGACTTCTCTCTCACAAAAACTCCATTCCCCTTTAGAGTGTTTCGAAAATTGAGTCAAGAAGCCCCCTTCTCTCACGTCATCCTCTCTCTCTCTGACTTCTCCTCTGTCCTTTTTTATTTGGTCACTTCTCTCTTCCTCTGCAGCAAATCAACGAAAGGGAAAAGAAACCTGCTCCCTTTTTCCTTTTTCGAAACTCTTTCTCTCTTTTTGTTGTGTCTAATTTTTTAGCAATCGAGAAAAAAAAATCCCTAATGACTAAATGGACCGCTAAAATTTAAGTGTTAACAACACCCTACACACCAGGCAAGCCAATAGGTTATGGGCCGCCATGAGGCCGAGAAGGTATCTGTCGTTGTCACGCGCTATGTATGTAGTTCATTTAGTTGATACAGTGCACGAAAACCAGTTTTTTTTTTTTTTTTTTTTTTTGTCGGTCACGAAAACCAGTTAGAAATGTGATATCCTGAGTCTACCACAGCCGTGTGTGGACACATGCGTATGTTTTTATTGGATTGCAAATGTCGTGTCGGTTTAATTGAATAAGTTGGCGTGACAACACCATCTCTTCAAACTGTACTACTAAGGCCATTTAGCGACTGCCGGCTAGTATTGAATAAATGAATGAGCCGAGGCCGCATGTCAACTAATGTCAATGCTTGAGATAATGCATTGTCTGTTGGCTTAAGGCAAGTCTCTTTTAAGGATATAATTGAATATCTTTTGAATGTGTCTTCTCCTTTGAAAGAGCACTCTTATTTATGGGGACATATTGAAGAGAGAAATTATACTTCGAAATATAGTGGAATCAAATTCACACGATGTTACTGAATATATCTATGTTATCATCTTGCAATTGTATCCCCAAAAGATGTATCTTGGCAAATATCAAAATATTCTCGAGATTGTACATATTTATCCAAAAAATATGACCATGTCAATATCTTTTCAAATGGATTCCATAGTCGAGCAATTAGGTGCTATTTGATTAAATCAAATAGTAATGAGATATATTGAATTATTCATCTTGGAAATTTTCAAATCAGATGCACAATAATATCAAAATATATTGTCTCCTACTTAGACTAATAAATCCAAGAGAAATTGCTATATCCTCTATTATTTCAGCAGTTATGTGATTTGTTGCTGCTTAAGAAAGTGGGATCACAAACTATTTATGCTCTGACAAGGTACCGATGAGAAATAAATAGTATCTTCCAATCACTATGCTGCCTTGCCAAAAATGAAAGTGAACTATCAATGTTAAACATTGCATCTCTCACGAGCCTTTTTCTCAGCCAAGTCCAACGTCCAAAGAAGCAAGTAAGAAAAGCCACTGCGCGAAGAGACGCGAGGCATTAGAGATAAAATCTTTGTGACGGAAAAAAGCGAAAGTAACTTCTTCAGCTTTGTTTGTTTTCACGAAAAATATATGATTGAACAAATATTTTCCTAAATATTATCGCTATATCAATTAAATTAACTAGTTAATGAAAAATATTTTTAGTAATGACAACAACTTATATCTAAATATTTTCTTGAACAATAAAAATATTTTTCGTTTCTTCATTTTTGCAAATGGTGCATGCAATCAATTTTTGGAAAATATTTTCTAAATCATTCATTTTCTGCAAAACAAATGCAGCCTTTAGGCTATTGTAGCAGTCGTTGATGATGTGATTAATGTTGCTTTTGGCTGGCGAGGGGCGGTGAAAATCCTAGCTTGGCATGATCTCAAAGAACTCGAATCATTAAAGCATAACCTTTTTAAACTCCTCAAGCAAATTGTGAATGACTTGTCTTTGAACCCAACCGGAGCAGTAAAATTTGTGGGCCCACAAGTCTGATCTAAAACCGGTACGAAAGATCAAAGTCGATTTGGATGTCATACCTTGCAAGGGCTCGGAGACATCGACCCCAGTGGACCAGAAGCCATCCGTTTCGTCAACTTTTCATTTCTGAAGGCTTTATAGGGCCGTCAACAGGAGACATCCCTAACTCTACAACAATCGCCTGATTTGCCGTCAAATGAGGCTATATCCTTAGTGGAGACGTTATGTTTGAAAAGCGCTGGTCTAACCTCTAGAGTGTCAATAAATTCTCAAGTATCATTGTGGCAAGGCTTCTAGGCAACTTGCGTGATGGTAAGTATTCTCGTATTATCGCTGTGGCTCTTGTCAATAGAGCTAATGGTATGCCGTATTGTAACCCATCCTGGCTAGATTTGCGTAGATACTTTCATTCAGTGTATCATATCTTTGAAACTAGGCATGGCCCATTTATTAAATAGGCTACACCATAGTTACTCGTTTGATACATTTACAGAAAGAATCTTGGATATAAACGTGTAAAAGGTGCATTTGAACTTATCTTTATTTGTCTAAATGAAAGGGGGAATTTGCGATATGTATAAACAGGCAGATATGTTTATGACAAAAACACGATTTAGTGTAATCGGAACACACCTAATTAACTGCATATTGTGTATTTGTGTAAAACGGTCATGTGGAATATTTCTAACCTTACATCTCGACATACCCGAAAGGACCTATATAAAACGTCCATGATAATAAAATATGCATGTTCCATCCATTGCAAGGTTTGATGCTTTTCCTGGTAATAAATTAAGGGCAACGATGATCTCTAAGAAAATACTCATAAGGAGAAAACAAATTCCATGATTTCCAAATTCTGATCATTGGTCGGATTCACAATGTATCTAAGTCAATAAAATATGACTTCTTTAAATTGCTACGTGCAATTATAAACGACCTGCCTTTGACCGCCAGATGAAGTCCTGGCCCTTCATCTTCTGAATGTAACGCAATTAGAAACTATTGGGGGAGCGCACATACCAGGCCCCATCAGCTAACGAGGTATTAAACAATACCGACATGCTCTATACTTGATTTGGTATAAAGCATTGTAGTCATAAGTCAGGAGAGTCTGTTAAAGGGTTCATCGCCCCCCTCGATTTAATGTATATTTGATTGATGCATGAGTCGTCCAGTTTTCCATACAGAATGCTTTTTGTTTGTCTACACTGTAATTTTTATATTAAGGCTCCAAATTTCATCTCACCTCAGATTATCTCTCACTAAGTACGCAATATTGGAATAGCATTTCTGAATGCAAGGAATAGGTTTTTATAAGAACAAAAAGTATCTTGTGAACAGGCACAACCATTGGATTGGACATTACAATAAACTTTCAACTGACACGTGTAAAGAGTCAGCATTTATTAAAAAGAAATTCTGAAATATTTGATCACAGCTTTTTTATGGTTTTATGAATTTCTGCAAAAATAAAAAGAATTTAGATCCACGTAAACTACGTTGAAATACCATCTCATTGCATCATCTCTAACGTTCTAGTGGTGTTGTGGACCGACCGAATGTGCATTTGCAACAAGTAGTTTTATAATAAGAGTTTCACACATATAACGGTGAAATTGCATATTTTGATGATGTGCAATATGTGGTCTTACTGAATCAACTGAATCTTAATAGAAGGACACTAGGGGGTGCATGATAAATTAGAATTTCTATTTTGGAAACAATTTTTCTATTCCAAACTTGTTTTTGAAATAGAAATTTGTTTGATAAAATTATTTCATTTTTCTATTTCTGAAATAGATTTTTGTTCCAGAAATAGGTTTGGAATAGAAATCAGAAGTAAAAATTTTATACTTTTCTATTTTTGAAACAAAAATGAAAAATAAAAATTCTTCTTATTGTTTATTCTTACTATGAATCGGTCGTTCATCCGTCGCCGCCGACCACCGCCGTCCACCATCCGCTGGTCACCGCCGTCCGCCGGCCGCGCCGCCCGCTACTTGCCGCCACCGTCCGCTTGCCATCGCCATCGCCCGCCGCCGTCACCCGCCGCCCGCCGCCACCGTTCGCGCCGGTGCCGGTTGCCCACCGCCACCGCCACCGCCATCGCCACTCGTTGCCGCCGCCATCCGCTGTTCATCGCTTGCTAGCCGCCCGGCCGCCGCCGCCGGTCACCGTCATCCGTGCCACCGCCACCACCGCCATCTGCCGATTGCCAATCGCTGGCCGCCACTGCCGTTCGCCGTCGCCGCCGTCCGAAAGGGAGAAATTTTGTGTCATTATCAAACGAATTTCTATTTTTAGAGTAGAAATTTTGTGTCGTTATCAAACATGTATTTTTGCTTAGAAACTCATCTAGAAATAGAAATAGAAAAATCAATTTCTCTTCCAGAAATTAATTTCTGATCAGAATGGTTATCATTCGCGCACTAGAAGTGTTCAAAGTTGTGTGCAATGCTCATTTTAATGTCAAAGTTTTCGCCAGCTCACTTAAGTACCAAATCAAAGAAAAAACGATAACTTAATTGTCAATAATCAGATATGCCGGGCAAATTGATTACGTGGCATTTGTAAATAAAAATTTTAAGTGACATATCTTATATTTTTAAATTCCTAGTCCATGTAGATGTGCGAAACGACATCGCTCAATCCAATGTGGATAGGTAACGAACAAAACGATGTCACATGTTGTCTAGGGCAATAATGACATTGTTTGAACTTGAGTAAAAAGGCTGGCCTTGTTGCATCTCTCTCTATCGCTTGCTTATCGTTGCATGCCTGCCTTCGCTCGCCATCTGCTCACTATCACTTGCTCATCGCCCATGGTAAAGGTACGTTTCTCTCTCTGTGTTGTTCAATTGGAGGGGAAAATCAAGGTTCGTGAGTGAAAGATTAGGGTTCGTGATAGGGCTCATGAGGGGAAAATTTGGGGTTGTGAGGCACTGCTAAAGCTCCTACTCTCTATTTACAAGATTAAGCTATTAATTTTGGAGGCAAACCGAAAAAAGAAGTGAATTTGGGTTCAATGGCCGGTTAGGGTTTGAATTTTTTTTTTTTTTTTTTGGTGGGGGGTTCTCTTTCATTTTGGGGTTTTAGGGTTCTTATTTGGCTAAAAGGTACAAGACAGCACTGTTTTAAGGTTTAGATGCTAACTGGACTCTTTGACGGGCCACGTCGGCTTAAGAAACTAATAAAGAAAGGTTACGTCGGATTTCTTGCCAAACAGACCAAAGTTGGCATTGAAAAGATCATTTAAAAAAAAAATTGGCATTTAAATGATCCAAAAAAAAAAATTTGACACTAAATCGAGCGTTGTACACAATTTTTGACACTTCTAATGTACTTCCACTTAATCTCTTATCAAGAATTCAACTTGTACCCCACAAATAATGAGTTAAAGCATTTGAATTTGTGACCCATGTTGGCCGTATGATGCTTAAGTTAGTAATGTGTGAGTGCGTGAGAGAGAGAGAGAGAGAGAGAGAGAGAGAGAAAGAGAGAGAGAGAGATCCTAGCGTAGCACGATCTCAAAGAACTTGAATCGATAAAAGTATAACCATTTTTAGCGATCCACGAGCAAGTTGTGAATGACTGTCTTTAAGCCGCAAGTCTGTCCTTAATTATCCTTTGAAGGTAGTTGCAACAATTATTCACGGGTGCCAAGAGTGACTAATTGACTCTTTCTCCCCTCTGGAACATTGACGATGAACGGTAAGGAAGGAAAACACTGCGCGTGGACTCAAGTCTTCCCGACAGGCATGAAAGATCAAAGTTGATATTAACTCGACAGACGCAAGCTCTCTGCGAGCCCTCAATTACGTTGATACAAGGCTACGCGAATTGACAGAACTACACCATTTATGATGCCCTTATCGAGCATCTCGTGCAAAGCAGCATGCTACTCTTATGGTGAAAATAATGCCATTTTTAACCTGGCTATATCCATCCTCTTGCGTGCATTATAAGCCACCCTTGAGAGCCGAGCGTCTGTGCAGCGAGTCATCAACCTCAGCAAAGATGAGGAACACTTTTGTGCTGGCGTGCATTCTCTTCATTTCTGTGACTCCTATTTTCCTTCCTTCCACTTGAGAACGAAGACTACTACTTCAGACACGTGAATTCACTTTCTTTCACTCTCCATCAACTTCTGTACAATAACCTGACCTCGGCTTTTTTCATTGTTCCGCCATCGCTTTTGCAACTTCTGTGCGCAATATAAGTAGATGAATAACCGCCTAAACCAAACCATTTTGCGCAGGTGGGTACGGTGAGCCGGCGAAACCAGGATGGCCTGGTCCGGGTGTAGAGGAACCGCCCGGCACACCCTACGTCCCACGCAGCCCAAGCGTTTACGAGCCGCCATGTATCTCCTGGCCTGATTGCCCTCGAAAAGTTAATATCACTACAGTGCCATGAGGCTGAGAAGGCCATATCCAGATGGTCGTTGTCATGCGCAATGTACGTACTTCATTTAGTTAATACAGTGCATGAAAACCAGTTAGAAATGTGATATCTTTAGTCCACCAGGACACATGCGTATGTTTTCATTGGATTGCAAATGCCGTGTTGATTTCATTAAATAAGTTGGCGTGACAACATTATCTCTTCAGACCGTACTACCAAGGATGTTTAGCGACCGCCGGCTAGTTATTGAATTAACGGATGAGCCGAGGCCGCGTGTCAAGTAATGTCAATGCTTGATATAATGCATTATCTGTTAGCTTAAGGCAAGTCTCTTTTACAAATATAATTGAATATCTTTTGAATGTATCTTCTCCTTTGAGAGAGCACACCTATTTATAGGGACATATTGAAGAAGGAAATCGTACTTAAAAGTACAGTGAAATTAAATTCACTAGATGTTATTGAATATATCTATGTTATCATCTTGCAATTGTATCCCCAAAAGATGTATCTTGGCAAGTATCAAAATATTTTTGAGATTGTACATATTTATCCAAAAAATATCACCATGTAAATATTCTTTTCAAACGGATTTCCATAGTCAAGCAATTAAATGCTACTCGATTAAATCAAATGGTAATGAGATATATTGATTTCTTCATCTTGGAAATTTTCATGTCAGCAGTTATGTGAGTTCTGCTTAAGAAAGTGAAGTCACAAACTATCTAATGCTCTGACAAGGTACCGATGAGAAATTAATAATATCTTCCAATCATTGTCATGCCTTGCCAAAAATCGAAGTGCACTATCGATGTTAAACATTGCATCTCTCCAGAACTTTTTTTCTTAGCCAAGTCCTTTGTCCAAAGAAGCAGGTAAGAAAAGCCTCTGTGGGGAGAGACGCGAGGCATTACAAATAAAATCTTCGTTACATAAAACGCAAAAGTAACTTCTTAATCGAAGCGCATCTCCAAGAACCCTTATCAATGAAGAATAACCTTTTTAATCTCCTCGAGCAAATTGTGAATGACTTGTCTTTGAATTGATGGAAGTAATTTGAAAGTGAAACGCTCACAACTCACACAAAGAAAATAAGAAGATAGATAGGCTTGTAGATTTATTTCACCTTCACTAAAAACAATTACAAGACTTCTCTATTTATAGACTTGTTACATGACATTTACTCTTCCCAATAGATAAAGTTAGCTTTCTGGATAAGATCTAAAAACTAACATTCCTAGGGAAAAGTGTTAAAGAAGTCCTAAACCTTTTGTATTTGTGTCAATTTAGTCATAAACATTATATTGGTGCCAATGTAGCCCTAAACATTTTCACTTTGTGCCAATTCAGTCATTTCTAGCTAATTTTGGCTAGATTTTGCTGAATGGGCATCGACCGGCTGACGTGATACGATCGACGTTGACGTGGACAACTTTTAATAATATTTTAATATTTTTAATATTTTTTATTTTTTTATTCTTTTTATTTTTTTTTTTTATTTCTCCTCATCCTTCCTTCAACTGGTCGCTAAACCTCGGCGACCTCGTCGGCCTTTGGTGAGCCTCACCAGTCACTGGCAAGGCTCAAGCCTTCACTAGAAGCTGTGAGGGTGACCTCGCGCTGGGTGGCGAGATTCGCCCTCACCGGATCTTGCGAGGGTCAAGCCTCACCAGCCATGGGCGAGGCCACCAAGGCTGCGAGGGCGGCCTCTTGCGGGCTGGCGAGGGTCGAGCCTCGCTGGCCTCTGGCAAGGCTCGCTAGAGGTCGGCCGAGGTCGACCTTGACCTTGCTGGCCGTCGCCTCTCCGGCTGGAGGAAGGAGGAGGAAAAAGAAAAAGAAAATATAATAAAAAATTCAAAAAAATATTAAACTGTCCATGTTAGAGCCGATCGTCCTATGTCAACCGATCTGATGCCTAGTTAGCAAAATCCAGCCAAAATTAGTCAAAAATGACTGAATTGACACAAAGTGAAAATGTTTAGAATTAAATTGGCACCAATAAAATGTTTATGACTAAATTAGACACAAATACAAAATGTTTAGGACTTCTTTGACACTTTTCCCAACATTTCGGATAAGATCTAGAAACTAACAAAACAATCACCATATCTAACGTTATCTCTAGAAACAATTACTATCTCTAAAAACAATCACTACACCTAAAAATACAAACATACTCATTAAAGATAACAACGAACAAATTCATTATAGATAAGATCTTTGCTCATTAAAGATAGCTCAGTAATTATGACTCTTTTTCAATGCAAGTACCAAACAGTTATCGGCATCAATAAATTTGGTTTAATTTCTAACACTCCCCCTTAAACTAAATTCTCTTCCATCAATCATTCCAAGCAAGCTCTTGAACTTTTGAAAAGTATCGATCTTGAGATGTTTGGTAAAAATGTCTACCACTTGATCTCCTGTCTTCACATGCAACACTTCAACCTCATTCTCTTTAACCTATTCTAAAATGAAGTGATATTGAACATCGATATGTTCGTTTCGTTCATGAAAAATTGGATTTTTTGCCAATGCAATAGCAAAAACATTATCAATAAAAATCTCGGTTGCTTTCTTCTATTCCATAAGAATATCTTTGAGTAGTCTTCTCAATCAAATTACATGACAAACACATGAGGATGCAACTACTTATTCAGCTTCACATGTCGATAGAGTGACACTGGGTTGCTTCTTTGATGACCACGTGAAAGCAGCAGTGTTACACAAGAAAAATACAAAGCCTATAGTGCTTTTCGATTATTGATATCTCCTCCATAATCACTATCTGAGTAAGCTTTAAGTTGGAAGGATTTAGAGCGATAATATATAGGCCATGAGAAGTAGTACCTTTGATGTATCGAAGTATCCTCTTTACAACTTTAAGATGAGATGACTTTGGCTTCTCTATTTATCAAATCACAATTCCAACACCACACATAATATTTGGTCTCGTGCATGTCAAGTATCTCAAACTCCCAATCAAGCTTCTATAATATGTTGAATCAACATCGACACCATCATCAAACTTTGAAAACTTGGTTCCGCACTCCATTGGTGTATCGACCGGGGTACAATTCTTCATGTTGATTTTTCAAGGATATTTTTTGCATATCCTTTTTGGGAAATAAAAATCCCCCTCAGCACTTTGCTTCACTTCAATCCCAAGGATATAATTCATGAGACCATTATCAGTCATCTCAAATTCTTTCACCATTGATACCTTAAAAGCATCAATCATTGCTAGATTATTTCCTGTAAAAATAAGGCCATACTCTCAGTGCTTGTTTAAGCCCATATAGAGCTTTCTTCAACTTCAACACTTTATCTTCATGACCTTTAACAACAAACCCCTCAGGTTGTTCAACATAAATCTCTTCTTCAAGGATGCCACTCAAAAATGCTGATTTGACATTCATTTGATAAATTCACCAATCACTTTGAGCAGCAATAGAAATAATCAATCTAATCATTTTCATGTGGATGATAGGGGCAAAAACTTCATCATAGTCGATCCAGCTTTTTGCTTGTACCCCTTCACCATTAATCTAGCCTTGTATCTTATCACTTCTAATTTCTCGTTCTTCTTGGTCTTGTGCACCCATTTAACTCCAATCAATTTCTTATTCTTTTTAGTAGATTAGCAAGCTCCCATGTTTGATTCTTCTCAATGGCATCAATTTCTTCATTTATGGTTTTTCTTCATTTTTTTCTTTAGCCGTATCATCATAGACAAGTGGTTCACAATCTACAAGAAGACATACAAGGTGAACCTCGTCGGTAGTTTCATAAATGTCAGACAATCTCGTAGATCTTGGCACTATCGGTTCATCGATACGGTTTGAAGAGATTGGTGATGATGAACTTGAAGAAAATACTAGAGAAGATGGTGTAGAATGATCCTTCTACTCCGCTTGATCGGTATCATCACGAGTATTCACTTCATCTTTTGGGTTGTCTTCCCACGTGCCATATTCATCGAACTCGACATCTCTGCTTATATACACTTTCAAATTGTTAGGATCAAATAATCGATAAGCTTTGGATGAGGAGTCATACCCAATAAAGATGAGCTTTTTACTCTTGTCTTCAAGTTTTGATCTTTTCTAATCTGGCACATGAGCATACACAATGCTCCTAAAAATTCTCAAGTGTGAAACATTTAGCGTTTTTCTAGTCCATGCTTCCTATAGAGTTATGCCTTCGAGTTTGAATGTGGGACATCTATTTTGAAGATATACCACGCACGAAACAGCTTCAGCCTAAAGCTCCTTAGACAAATTTTTGCTCTTCAACATGCTTCAAACCATCTTAAGAATGGTTCTATTTTTTTCGTTCAGCTATGCCATTTTCTTGAGGAGAATATGGAGCCATCAAGAAATGCCGAGTACCATGATCTTCACAGAATTTGTTGAATATGATTGAGGTGAATTCTCCGCCACGATCGGTCCTCAAAGCTTTGATAAAATAGCCGATCTCCTTTTCAGCCAAGTTCTTGAATTGTTTGAACATATTTGTTGAGGAGAATATGGAGCCATCAAGAAATGCCGAGTACCATGATCTTCACAGAATTTGTTGAATATGACTGAGGTGAATTATTCGCCACGATCTGTCCTCAAAGCTTTGATAAAATAGCCGATCTCCTTTTCAGCCAAGTTCTTGAATTGTTTGAACATATCAAACGCTTTTGTCTTTTCTTTTAGAAAATACACCCAAGCTTTTGAGTAAAATCATCAATAAAAGTAACAAAATATCGATGATTACCATATAAGTGTTGCGACTTTCCCGAAGGTGGATCACCAAGGGAAAACTAATGGATTACTAAACAAGAACGAAGGTTCATCTTACGAGGCCATCGTTTGTGTTTAGCACGGACTCTCCCAAATCCCACCAATCGCAACTTGATACTCAATTCGACATGTGATTAAACTTACCTATTGGAGCCGCCACTAAACAATTATGGGTCGATTATACACGAAAGTAAAATGCGGGAGTACACTTTACTCCTACGAACCAGAAATTCACAAATTTAGGGACTTGGTTACGATAGGCTTAGCTAATGTCCTTTCGGTACATTTTCTCTTTATTTCGAAAATGTTTTGCACATAAGATATTGTTGATATTGTTCCCGTATTTTCTCTACTTGCCTTAAGTATCCTCAATCATCCCTAATTTAGGGCTCTTGTAATATCTTTATATACATTCTGTACAAGAGAAATCATAAGACAATATACAGAAATTATGATTCCTTCATAAGCGAGTGAAGTCAATTACTCTAATGGAGACTCGTCGCCACGCCCCAAATATATTAAGGATTATATTATGTCGGATGCATTTTAAGGTAGGAAGCAATAGAAGAATCGTTTAGTTTAGGCTGCACATGATAAAATTTCTATTTCTCTATTTTTCTGTTTCTCTCTGTTCCCCGGAACAATTTTGGAACAAAAATCCGTTTGGTAACGTAATTTGATTTTTATATTTCTGGAATAGATTTCTATTCCAGAAATTGATTTGAAGAAGAAATCATAAGCTAAAATTTCTAACTTCAGAAATCAATTTCTAGCCAGAAATTGATTTCTATTCCAGAAATTTTGTCATGCACACCCTTAAGGTACCGTGTCTTTTGAGGGAAAAAAGGAATGGAGATGGAGCATGTCTTTTAGGTTTCATCTTCTTTTCAAATTCCTATCTAAATGTATGTGCAATGAAGTGCTTTTGCTGCAATCGATTATTGTTTAATGAACTCATTAGAGTATTTAAAATACTAAATCGTACCTTTATTAGAACAGCTGGGTCATAGTTTCCCCCCAATAAGAACATATATATTTCATTGCAAAGATGCATACCTCTATATCAATCTCTGCAATCGTAATGGAGGGGGTGCTTTGTAATATTTCTAGATATTTGGAGACTATAAAATGATGTATCTTCATTACGCGGCGATGCAAACATCACTTCTTATCAACTGTTCTTTAAGTATCATCGTTGCAATGTTTCTCGGCAACTTTGCGTGATGAATATGTATTCTCTTATGATTGTTGCGGCTCTTGTCAATAGAGCTAATAGTTCGTCATTTTAATTTTTTTGGTAATTTTCTTTAGACAAATCAAATCAAATATTTTGTACCAAAGAGAAAAATATTTTTTAAATTCATTTTCAGGTTTCAGTCAAATATTGAAAAATATTGTCTTTTTCCTAATAAATAACTTTTTCAAAAATACTTTCTAAAAATATTATATTTTTTTGCGAAATGAATGGAACATTAAATAAATGAGGTAAAGAGTGAATTTTTTCTTGGTGCGGTTTAATTCAGGTTACGTCGTAGTTGGACTCTTGTGTCAAATCTCACATTGTAAACAGCTTGCAATGACTTTGGAGTCGATTGAATTTGGCATTTGTGGATGATTAATTTATTTGATGGTGACACAAGCGGCCTATACTCATTTATCTCCTGTGTGTTGACACCTAATTTAAACTCTTCTTTTAGAAATAGAAGATAATCTTTTATTATAGAGGGAAAATTTGAAAAAAAAACTTTGAATTCAAAAAATTCAACAGTCGTGTGATTTTGGAGCCACTTTTTTGTTGAGAAGTTGAGTGAATATTGGGAAATCTTCACTTGTTTGTTGAATTTTCCCTCTATAAATAGAGAGTGTGCAACCTTGAAGGGGGGCTTCTCTTCGTCTTTCGTCGAAGAAAAAGTTAAAAAGTGAAGAAGAGAGAAGAGAGAGAGAGAGAGCTGCTCATCCGTGGGTTTACAAGAGGAGAGGAAACACAAAAGAGGAAAAAGTTGAAGGAAAAAAAAAAAAAAAAATAGCAGAAAACGCAGAGGACAGGGGGTGATTGGACGTGTACTGTTCATCGTCTCCCTTGCACTTGCTGCTCGCTTCCTCCCCTGCGACGATCGGATCTGTTTCTTCTCCTCCCCACAATCCCGGCCTTCCACGTTCGTTGCTCGTGGCTCTGATTGCTAGCTCCATGTTTGCTGCTCTCATCTGTAACAACACCCGACGCTCCTCCTCACCCATGCGACTCGATGCCTGAGCCGCTCCGAGCCCCGTCGTCACGATTCGACGCTGCTGTCTCTCAGCCCAGCACTGCACTTGATCCCGAGTTCCCCTGTACCGAGCGCCACTAGCCAAATGTCGCCCTTTGCCGCTGGTCACTTACCACTTCCCTTGCAACGCTGCTGCTGCCCTGTTCCGCCGTGCACCACCGCTCACCACTGCCACTGCGACACGCAACCTAGTTGCTGCTCGTCTCCCTCGTGCCGGCCACCGTCCGTGACGCCGCTGCAACCGAGCAACACCACGAGCCCGACGCCGTGACTCGCCGACTCGCGAGTCGGCTGACCCAACATTGCCTTGCCCGTCGCCACCCACGCCGGTACGCGACCCACCTTCGCGGGTCTCTACCAGCCTCTCCCGAGTCTCGGTTGCCACTACCGCATTAGATCTCACCGCGCCGCCGCCCGTAACTCCTTTGCTCGGTCGCCGACCCCGCGTTGGCCCGCGACTCGCCCACCATTCGAGATCCCGCCGCCGACGCCCGCGCCTCCCCGCACTCCGCGACCCCAAGCCCGCGCCTGACGCGGTCGTCGCCCGCCTCTACGACACCGCAGCCCCGACGTCGTCCCGGCCCCGCGCAGAACCCCTACGCCGGCCGCCGGCCATCCTCCGCCCGGCGCGCCCTCCTCCCCGTCCCTATCGTTTAGCCCCTAGGTAGTTTTTTATTTATTTATTTTTTTACTTTTACTTTTTACTTTATTTACAATTTAGTTTATTTTATTCTTTTTATATGTTATGTTATTTTTTCTATTTATTTTGTTTGACGTTTTTTTTAGTTTAGTTATTTAAATTGTAATATTGAATGTTAATATTTATGAATATTGTAGGCATTACTTGTAGGGTTTTGTCCAAAATTATTGTAATTATTAATTTGATTCATAAGACATCGGATCATTTTTTTAATTATATTAATTTTTGGGCATTTTGGTAATATTTTAATTATTAAATCATTATAATTATTAATTTGATCCGTAAGACTTCGGATCAAATTTTTAATTATTTTGAAGCTTTTTATATGTTGTGATGCTCGGGGTTAGAGTAATCGTTAATTTAACCTGTGAGACAACAGGTTATTTTTTCGATTACTTTAGTCCTTTATTGGTTGAATATTTTGATTAGTTTATTTGATAATTACTTGTCTTGGAAAAACACTAAAAAATAAAAAATAGAAAAATACTAAAAATCAAAATCTTTCATGAGCATATAAGTTTAGTAAATTAGACATGTAGGTTAGTAAATTAGAATTTATTTTTAGGATTGCATTTTTAATTAATTTTTGAAATAGGTTAGGGTTGGACCTAAATAACCTTTTTTTTTTTTTTTTTTAAATAGGGTTTTAGATGATGTTTGCACATTTTAATTATCTCATTTTTCTAAAAAATAGTTTTCTAAAATAGGATAGGGTTTAACTCAAATTAATCCCTAAAATAAATTAGAAAATTATTCTTTTTAGATAGTTTAATTAGGATTTTTATTAATTCTGAATTTCAATAAAAAATACAAAAATACTAGGTGCATGTTAACTAGTTTGCATAATAGGATCATTTGATTAGAATTTGTTTATTAGTAAAGTTAGGTCATATAGTTAAGATGCATGTTAATTAAAAAATTCTAATTTCAAGAAAACCCAAAAAATAATTGCTTGCTTTGTGTTTATTTCTTTGGATGCAATTTATTTATTTATTTATTTATTTTGAATGTTTAATAATGATTGAGCACCTATATGATCACCATTCTGCATGATAGAATTTTAGGTTAAAATAAATCTTAGCTGCTTGCAAAAACATTTTTAAAAAATAAAAAGAAATGGTACCGAAAGGGCATTAGATAAATCTAGTGTAACCAAGTTCCCGTACCCTTAGTCTCTAGTTCGTAGGAGTAAAATAATTCTCCCATTATTTTACTTAGGTGTTTAATCAACCTACCGAAAACTGATTAGTGGTGACTGCTAGATAATAATCATTTGCATATTTGAACCTTAAGTTGCGAATTGGTATGGGCTTGGGAAAGCCCAAGCTAAGCTTAAAGACTTAGTAGTCCATTAACCTAGTTTTAGGTGGGGCACCCGAAATTTAGGTCGCAACAGTTTGGCGACTCCGCTGGGGACTTGTGTTAAAACACTTAGTGGACTTAAGCCAATTTTTTTTTTTTTTTTGCAGCAAGGACACCAGGTACGTCCCTAACATTTCTAAGGTGTTAAATGTTCTTGTAGATGGGAGGTATAAGGGAAATAGTCTTTGCTAATCCTTGTCTTGCAGGAAGGTGTGTGATGAATGATTTATCCTTCATGATTTGAAGTGTTGTTTGCATTTAAACTGTTGTGCATGTTTTACTACTTTTAGCACTACACTATTGCACACACAACCTACGGTCGGACCTTGGCTGCGATAGGATTTCTAGGATGGTGTTGAGAAGGATACTTCCTCCAAAGCGAGATTGCTATGTAGAGGTTGACCTTCGCTTCCCTGAAATTTCTTTCATGGTGTCAAATATGTTTGTCCATATTTGCGAGACTGCGTGACTATTGGACATTCCATTCGACTAAGCCGGAGTTAGGGGGACCTAACACGTTAATGCAAGATTGCAACGGTCAAGTCATCATCTTAGCTATACTTTGTTAAGCCATCTAGATAGAAATCGAGCCACACATTTCATGCATGTGTCTATGTGATTATCATCCCTTTCTGGTAAAAGTAAGTTGTTTAAACTCTTACTTTGCAATTTACTTACTTTATTGCAATTTTGTTGGTCCATGACAATAGGTTTCATTGTCAGTCTTGTTTTATATGCAATGGGGAAAACCGATGTACAATTCACTTCCACTCCAAAAAAAGAGCTTAAAATGTGGCTGGACCAGTTAGATCAAGACGGCCAGAAATATGTGAAAGCCAGGATCACCGGACTTCTCCCATTGTTAGATATCAACATCCACTCTGGTGTTATACAGGCGTTGCCCCATTTCTGGTGTCCACAAACTTCAACCTTCATGTTTGGTGAGTATGAGCTAACCCCAACACTAGAGGAATATAGTGTTGCCATTGGAATGCCCCTGGAGAAAGAACTTATTAGGCCGCATATCGGTATTGATTCTATTTTTGAATTATCACAATTTTTAAAAATTGAGGCTGAAGCGGTAAGGAAGGTTGTTAAAGCCAATTGCTATGCATGCCCATTTTCATTTTTGGAAAAGTCTTTTGCAAACCAACCAATGATTTCAAAAGCTAGGATTTTCATGTTAGCATTTTTTGGACTGATCATTTTTCCTTATCGAAAAAATGCCATTAATCCTTCATTTTCATGGGTGGTTAATTGTATTTGCGATGCGTTAAATTATGTCAATATGGTTTTAGCTGAAATATTTTTATCATTAACCCGTTTCAAACGAAATGAGGAAAGGACCATGCGTGCCCTCCCTGAACTTTTGTAAATATGGCTTTTCTCCCACATAAGAGGGTTTAGGCACCTTATGAAACAATTTAAGATTGACGATTTTAGGCATCCCATACAAAAATTTGTGGTCCTAGAACGTTTTTCCCCAAATAAATAGTACGCCCGTTGGATTAATTTTTTGAAAGATCTTAATCCTAAGGCATTCCTATGGCATACTAAATGGTTCCGAGTTGAGGAGGCTCGTTTCTCACACAAGCATGATGAGCCAATCCCATTGCTAGGCCTTTCCGATGCGACTTTTTATTACCCACATAGGGTGACCCGTCAGTACAAAGCTCTTCAAGAAGTTCCTCCGCCGCTCAAGATAGAGTTGTTTCAAGTTCGTTTTATTCGAACAAACTATGACTACTTCAACGAGATCCAATGATCATTGCTGCATGGAATGAATGCCACCCAGAGAAGATTTTGGTACCCAAGAGACTGAAAGGCGAGGAGATTCACCATGCGTCGACATTCTACATCCAACAACACCGGATTCCTGCTGCCTTGCGTCTAGTGGTCCCTGATGTGACTGAGAAGCCCACCCAACGAGCACAAATTGAGCATCTTAAGCGGAAAGTGGAATAGATTGAAGCTGAAAATAAGAAACTTCGCAAGGCATTGGGATCCTGAAAGCATATAAAATGAGATATTTTGACTTGTTGATTGTTAGTTCAATGTTTAGGGACTTTGGATTTCAATTCTTAGTTCATTGTTAGGGAACTTGGTTCAAATTCCAAATAAAGTGAGGCGATTAGACCATTGCCATGGGCCATTTTCCTATCTTGTCATTATTTCTTATATTATCTCTTTTCTCCCCTAGGTAACAACACGGCTCACCCAAGATCACCAATCCGTACTCGTTCTACAGCAACAATGGCTGATAACACCGAACAAATGCGTGTTGTTGAACAAACTCGCGTCGTTGCCCTTGAAGCAGAAATGAAGCAAGTCCTGAATGTTCTTGAGCAGCTCTCTAAACAAATCGATTCCCTTCAAACAAACACTGCCCCACCAGCACCGCAAGTTGAAGTGGTGTTACCACAACATGCTCCCATGGCTGATCCGAGAGATAAAGGCAAGAATACGTCCGCAGTTGGGCCATCAACCTCTGAGGATCCCTCAAGGGTGAAAATTACTGACGCACCTCAAATTGTTGTTGATGATGAGGTACAAGTGATACATTTAGATGTACCGAAAACTGAGCAAGAAAAACGCTTGGCAAAAATCGAGGAGAAACTTAAGTAGCTGCAGGGTTCATTTAACCAAGGTCCAACTGATATGTCACATTATGCAAAGATCAAGATATCAAAGAAGTTCAAAATGCCAGACTTTGAAAAGTATGATGGCACCTCTTACTCGAAGATCCATCTACAGACTTATGTGGTTAGGATGACCCAGTATGTTGACAACATACCCTTGATGATTCAATAATTTCAAGCAAGCCTGACAGGACCGGCGCTGCAATGGTACATTATGAAGAAAATTAATCTACTAGAGACTTGGGAGGATTTGACGGATGCTTTCTTCAAGCAATATAAGTATAATATTGATGTCACTCCATCTCAAGAAGATTTACTTCGCACTGAGAAGAAGATGATGGAATCTTTTAAGGCATATGTCACGAGATGGAGGACCGTAGCTACTCAAATTACATCAGAGTCGATGGAAAAGGAGCTGATGGATTTGTTCATGAAGACACTCCCGCCTGAATATTAAAATCGAATGTTGCGTTCGACTACCGAGTCATTCAATCAGCTAATCCCTATCGGCGAGCAAATTGAAGTAGCATTGCGTGATGGATGGGCGTCTGATCAAACCAGCTCGTATAGGAGAATCTTGACCAAGAAGGATAAGGAACCTGCAGCGGAGGTTAATGCAGTTTATGTTCAACCATCTCGCCCTACCCCGAACACCCAACAGGGAGGAGCACGACCATTCTTTGGCCAGCAGAAAAACTCTTCCAGGCGTCAATTTACGCCACTTCCTAAGCCCTTGTCCAAGATCTTGTTGACCCTTCCGAAGAAAGGATTACTCGCTAAGGAACCTAAGCGATCTAATCCTGAGCGTTTCCCCAACTATGATCCGTCCAAGACATGTGCTTATCATATGGGGGAGGTAGGGCATTCTGTTGATGATTGCTATATGCTGCGACAAAAAATTCAAAATCTTTTGGATGCCAAGGTGGTCTCATTCCGTGATGCACAACCAAACATCCAGAATAACCCACTCCCTAACCACCTAGAAGCTGTGAATGCCATTTTCAATTTTGATGTTGGTAGAAAGAAGAGCTTGAAAGTGCATGTAGACGATGTTTATAATGGCTTAGTTCGAGCTAGATATTATTCAGATGCAAAAGAGCCCACCATGTTTCAGATGATGCATGAGGAAGAATGGGTGATCGATACCTGTGTTCAATACTCCAAGCCTCCAGGTGCTAACGTTGATATTATTCATGTTGGATGGGGAGACAAGCCAGTTGCAGACACCATTCGATCCACTAGAAAAGACGATGCACTCAAAGGAATGACTGAATTGTTTGAAGAGAATTTAGTGTTTGCCATCAACAAAGCTCGAGAGTAGGAGAATTTTAATTATTTGCACATTCCTCTACACAAGAGTTTTTATTGCTTTCCTTATTTGCATGTTAAGATTTTCATTTCTAGGATTTCTCTTATTTCAGTAATGTAAGTTGCTTTTCATCCAATAAAATACATGGAGATTTTTCATGTTTTAAGGGCATGTTGAAGTACACCAAACTAGCTCTGTGATGAAATCCTACCCAAAAGAAAACGGCAATGAGCTAATTCTGAAGGCTGGGCTTCTTCATGTTCCCTTTGAAAAAATTTTCAAAATAAAAATAATTTTCCAGCATGCATCCAATTTACCTTGTTTGTTTCTTTTTAATTATCTACTTTATGTTTCAGGTGCAGCCTTGCGCACATGAGTTCCCTTACAAAGAGGGGGCAAGACATGGACACCTAATAGCTTTGACTTTATGATCCGAGGTGCAAGCATAGAGCATGGCCTCTTTGTCATTATATAATGCTTTCACATGATATAGTGCAATTCGTCAATTCCACTTGAAATTTATCAAAATGGATAATTCAGTGAAATATGTCAAGTAACTTGAGCATGCTAAATGAGGTATGAAAGGCAAGCCTAATCTCATACACAGTCCCCTGTCTATACATTGTGAGGTGAGTATGGAAACATTTTGTGTTTCAAGGTGAAGAGTTTTCTTGCAAAAAGTACGACAACTAAAATGATGAGAGGCGGTTCATTTCTCTACTAATGAACCCTTTTTTAACCCTTCTTTGAGCCTAAATACTTGAAGAATTTCTTTCATACTACTCCTGTCAAGGACCACCCACATCAGGGCAAATGGAGGTAAGTCGACATTGGAGGAGAGGGAAATGGATAGAAATTTCTTGCTTTCACTTGCATCAATCTTCAAGTCGTGCTATTACATTGAATTCATGTGCTAATTCAAGTGCTTTAGGATGACGAATAGCATTTCTTTCTCTATCCTACATACTTATATCATTTGCATAGCCCATTTGAGCTTGCAATTTCATTTCTTCAAACCCAGTTGATGATCATCCCCCACACTGGGGCAAGGCAAAAAACGATTGTTCAAATAGCATGGTCTGGAGTGCTAGCAGAAAACGAAAACCTCCTAAAGGTCCAAATGTTAAAGGCATCATATGGTTATTCAAAATAGAACCAAGGGGCATAAAAAAGTAGTGTGTCTAGTAAAAGCAATGCCAATGCCCATGAAAAAGAAGTGAAGAAAAAATGAATGAGAATTAGGGGCATGAAAAAACGGTGTGCCTGGTAAAAGCAAGGCCGATGCCCATAGATGAAGAAAGAGAGGGTCAAGATAGAGGACTATCAACTGCAAAAATTACATCCCTCATGGAGCAGCATTCAAAGAACACAAAAACTGAGCTTTTACAGTTAGTGGAGCACATTGTTGAAACAATCCCTAGTGAAGGAGAAGACCGGCAAAATGCCTAGATAATCATCAATTTTGACCCCTATACACATCTTTGAGCCTAACGATCCTTTCGTTTCTCAACCCAAGAACCCAGCCTATGTTACGTCCCTTGCAAAGTCTCTTCTGATTATGGCATTTGAATTAACATGGGAGTTCATATGTTTATAAGCATCGCTCAAAGAAGTGCGAGCAAGATTATTTCTTTCTCATTTTGCAGGGTTCTTGACTTGTAAACCCGGAGATGATTATAGAATTGTTCTTTCAATTGCTTTGACTCGAAGAGTCTCTTTGTTAAGCCTTTGATCAAGCCCACATTACAATCCTTGTCAAAGACCTCTCAGATTGGTAAGGTCGTACCGCTTGCAAGAAAATTCGAACTCTTGTTGACAATATGATGATAAGATTGAGTGATATATTATCGCATCAATGGTCAAGACAAATAACCCCTCCTAAATGAGAGCGAGTGAAAAACCCTTTCACACCAAAAGTGTCTCATTTAGCATGTTCAAGAGATTCACGCTATAAGTGAAAATTGTCTTAATGATAATTTTTCCCGGTGGAAGTTCGATAAAGCCATCATGCATGGGCCTTCATTGAATTTTTCCTCAAAGACCAAAAGATGCGTCTTTGAAGCCCTGAGTTTGTTCAATCATCTTTGAATACTTGATGAGAATTCCAAGTACCCATTTATAAAATGTTTTCAAATGTCTAGTGTGAATTCCAGATATTTGAACCTTTAAACGCTTGATGTGACTTCCTAGTGTTTGTCTTTTCAGACATCTGATGTGATTTCCAGATGTTTAGTAAATGTTTTCAAATGTCCGACATAAAAAATTAGATTTTTGAAATTTCAAGTACTTGATGTAATTTCCAAGTCCTTGGGATCTTATGAGAGTTCTAGATCCCCGAAGACTTTGAGCCTTTCAATTATCTGAAGGGAGTTCCGGATGTTTGTCAGGTCTCATAAAAATCATTTCATACCTAATAACACTCTTCTAATTCCCTAGACAGGTATGACAGGTGCGTGTTCTTCTTTGCATTTGCATTTCATTAGGCATAGACGCATTGAGATCTATGTTCCTGACCAAATCATGGCATTTACATTGCATTTCTTTATTGCATGACCTTGCATTTCAAAAGAGATGAAATTTATTTGAGTCCATTTCTTTAAAAAAAAAAAAAAAAGTCATTACAATTAACATTTTCATTTCACATTCATTTTGCATGGTTTAAATTTAGGTGTCATTTATCTTTGAAAGAAACTTCTACGAGCTTCCCTTCAAAGAGGGGCAACTGTTGACACCTAATTTAAACTCATCTTTTAGAAATAGAAGATAATCTTTGAATATAGAGGGAAATTTTGAAAAAAAACTTTGAATTCAAAAAATTCAACAGTCGTGTGATTTTGAAGCCACTTTTTTGTTGAGAAGTTGAGTGAATATTAGGAAATCTTTACTTGTTTGTTGAATTTTCCCTCTATAAATAGAGAGTGCGAAGCCTTGAGGGGGGGGGGGCTTCTCTTCGTCTTTCGTTGGAAGAAAAAGTTAAAAAGTGAAGAAGAGAGAGAGAGAGAGAGAGAGAGAGAGAGAGCTGCTCATCCGTGGGTTTACGAGAGGAGAGGAAACACAAAAGAGGAAAAAGTTGAAGGAAAGTCAAAAAAAAAAAAAGCAGAAAAGGCAGAGGAGAGGGGGTGATTAGACGTGTATTGTTCATCGTCTCCCTCGCACTTGCTGCCTGCTTCCTCCCCTGTGACGACCGGATCTATTTCTTCTCTGCCCCATGACCTCGGCCTTCCACATTCGCTGCTCGTGGCTCCAATTGCCGGCTCCACGTTTGTTGCTCTCATCTGCAACAGCACCCAACGCTCCTCCTCACCCATGCGACTTGACGCCTGAGCCGCTTCGAGCCCCGTCGTCGCGATCCAACGCTGCTGTCTCTCAGCCCAGCACTACACTTGATCCCGAGTTCCCCTGTACCGAGTGCCACTAGCCCAGTGTCGCCCTTTGCTGCTGGTCACTTGTTGCTTCCCCTGCAACGCTGCTGCTGCTTTGTTCCGCCATGCACCATCGCTCACCATTGCCGCTGCGACACGCGACCTAGCTGCTGCTCGTCTTCCTTGCGCCGACCACTGTCCGTGACGCCACTGCAACCGAGCAACACCACCAGAGCCCGATGCCGCGCCTCAGCGACTCGTGAGTCAGCGACTCGACGCTGCCTTGCCCGCTGCTCACCCACGTCGATACGTGACCCACCTCCGCCGATCTCTGCCAACCTCTCCAGAGTCTCCAGTTGCCACTGCCACATCAGATCTCACCGCGCCGCTGCCTGCAACTCCTCTGCTTGGTTGCGAACCCCCGCGACTCGCCCACCGTTCGAGATCCCGCCACCAACGCCCGCATCTCCCTACACTCCGCGACTCCAGGCCTACGCCCGACGCCGCCGCCGCCACCACCCCTGCCCTCCGCGACACCAAGCAGCCCCGGCGCCGTCCAACCCTACCGGAACCCCAACGCCGCCGCCGACCATCCTCTCGCCCGGCGCTGCCCTCTTGTCCCTTTCGTTTACCCCTTAGGTAGTTTTTTTTTTTTTTTTTTTTTTTTTTTACTTTTTACTTTTTTTACAGTTTAGTTTATTTTACTCTTTTTATTTGTTATGTTATTTTTTTGTTTATTTTGTTTGACATTTTTTTTGTTTAGTTATTTAAATTATAATATTGAATGTTAATATTTATAAATATTGTAGGCATTACTGTAGGGTTTTGTCCAAAATTATTGTAATTATTAATTTGATTCGTAAGACATCGGATCCTTTTTTTTAATTATATTAATTTTTGGGCATTTTGGTAATATTTGAATTATTAAATCATTATAATTATTAATTTGATCCGTAAGACTTCGGATCGAGTTTTAATTATTTTGAAGCTTTTTATATGCCGTGATGCTCGGGGTTAAAGTAATCGTTAATTTAACCTCGTGAGACAACATGTTATTTTTTCGATTACTTTAGTCCTTTGTTGGTTGAATATTTTGATTAGTTTATTTGATAATTACTTGTCTTGGAAAAACACTAAAAATAAAAAAAAAATAGAAAAATACTAAAAATCAAAATCTTACGTGAGCATATAAGTTTAGTAAATTAGACATGTAGGTTAGTAAATTAGAATTTATTTTTAGGATTACATTTTTAGGATTGCATTTTTAGATAATTTTTTGAAATAGGTTAGAGTTGGACCTAAATAACCTTTTTTTTTTTTTTTTAAATAGGGTTTTAGATGATGTTTGCACATTTTAATTATCTCATTTTTCTAAAAAATAGTTTTCTAAAATAGGATAGGGTTTAACTCAAATTAATCCCTAAAATAAATTAGAAAATTATTCTTTTTTAGATAGTTTAATTAGGATTTTTATTAATTCCGAATTTCAATAAAAAAATACAAAAATACTAGGTGCATGTTAACTAGTTTGCATAATAGGATCATTTGATTAGAATTTGTTTATTAGTAAAGTTAGGTCATATAGTTAAGATGCATGTTAATTAAAAATTCTAATTTCAAGAAAACCCAAAAATAATTGCTTGCTTTGTGTTTATTTCTTTGGATGCAATTTATTTATTTATTTATTTATTTATTTATTTTGAATGTTTAATAATGATTGAGCACTATTGTATGATCACCATTCTACATGATAGAATTTTAGGTTAAAATAAATCTTAGTCGCCCGCAAAAACATTTTTAAAAAAAAAAAAAAAAATGGTACCGATAGAGCATTAGATAAATCTAGTGTAACAAATTCCCCGTATCCTTACTCTCTGGTTCGTAGGAGTAAAATAATTCTCTCATTATTTTACTTAGGTGTCTAATCGACCTACCGAAAACGGATTAGTGGCGACTTCTAGATAATAATCATTTGCATATTTGAACCTTAAGTCGTGAATTGGTATGGGCTTGGGAGAACCCGAGAATGCTTAAAGCACTTGTAGTCAGTCCATTAACCTAGTTTTAGGTGGGGCACCCAAAATTTAGGTCGCGACACTGTGCTTTGGGAAAAGAGAGATAAGAACAATAATTTTAACAATGCATACCTAAATATCCTCTTTATTTATCAATAACATGTACATCAAGGTGTACAAGTGTAATGGATGGATCCTTTGTAGTTATTCAAATAGTGGAAAATATAAAAGGAGATATCTTTGTTACATGGGAAAGCAAAAACGATGGCCATAAAGGAAATACAAATTTTTTACAGGTGCTTTTTTGGAGACAAAGAACCCGAAACAGTACTCTGTTATCGTCTTAACGATCCTCGAGCAAATCTTGACTAACTTGTCTTTTATCGTTCCGGGAAAGGTAAAGTTTATCAAGCCATAAGCGCGACCCAAATCAATCATTTGAAGGTTATTGCAATAATTTTTCTCGGATGGCAAAGATTGGCTAAATGATTATCTTTCACCTGTGGAAAACTTTGCGCGTGGGCTCAATTCTTCCCGATCAGGACAAAAGATCAAAGTTTGATGCAGACGTATCACATCTCGCAATGGCCGACATCATCAATCACGGGGGACCCCAAAAAAGCATCCTTTCCGTCGATTACGATGATATAGGGCCAAGTGAATTGACAAAATTGCTCAACATATGATATCCTCATGTCCATGTCGAGCATCCGGTGGCTCGTGAAAAGCAACATGCTGTTCTTATGGTGAAAAATGAAAATAATGCCATTTTTAACCTTCCTATGTTGAACCTCCTCCAGGCAATATGAATAGCCATACTTAGGAGCAGAGTCTGTAAAGCGAGTCATCAACCACACAAAACATGAGAACACTTTTGTGCTAGCTTGCATTCTCTTCATTTCTGTGACTCCTATCTTCCTTCCTTCCACTGAAGCTCGAACCCTACTGTTTCAGACAGGTGAATTCACCAACTTCCTTTCATTCTCCTTAAACTCCTGTGCTAAAACATGACCTCAGGCTTTTTCATTGTTCCGCCATTGCTTTTGCATCTTCCGTGCGCAATACAACCAGCGACAAATAATGGTTCTTTTTGAACAGGAGGGTTGTTCCCGTCCGTTCCGTCAGGTGGAAGAGAATGGCCCGGTCCGGTTAGAAAAGGATGGCCTGGCAAATCCTACGGATCACACAAACCAGAGCGTACGCACGAGATGGTTGATAGCCCCTGGAAAAGCTGGAATTGGCCCTTAAAAGGAAAAATTAAAATTAAAATTAAAATAGCAATACAGTGCCATGAGGGCAAGAAGGCTATGTTTGGACGGTTATTGTCATGCGCTATTAGAAACATGATATATTAAGTCTACCACAGCTGTGCGTTGACATATGCGTATGTTTGCATTGGATTGTCGATCTAATAGAATAAGTTGGCATGGCAACGCTGCATCTCTTCAAAATGTACTGCTAAATAAATGGATGAGCCGAGGCTGTGCATCAACTAATGCCAATGCTTGATATAATGCATAATCTGTTTGCTTAAGGCAAGTCTGATATAATTGGATGTCTTCCGAATGGGTCTTCTCCTTTGAAAGAGCATCCCTATTTGTATGGACATAATTCGGAAGGAAAAGCACGAGGTACTCTAGTAGACGTAGATGAGGTTAATGTTGCTTTCGGTCGGCCAGGGGCGGCAAAAAATACTAGCTTAGATGACCTCAAAGAACCTAAATCAACAAAGTATAGTCTTTGAACACACCGGAACATAAAGCTCGAGTAAAAGAATATTACAAATAACATAACTTTTATATGACGATCATTTGGGTTTCATAATTTTTTTTTTTTAAAAAAAACATTTACTTAAGTGAGTGCCATCATTTTTTAGTAGCGCTCACCAACATGGTGGAAATCTAATATGAAATGACCGTTGTGGTAGACGATTTTAAAAATTTATGGCATTTAAGTGACTGATTTAAAGGTTACATAGCACTTAAGTGATTGGAAAAAAAAAGTTACGACACTCAAATAAGCTCCATACACAAGTTTTGGCACTAAATGGTCTATACATAAGTTGGGGCATTCAAGTGATAATATATAACCACTAGAGTTTGCTCCAGTGGCCACCCTTCCAACTTGGAAGGGGGAGGTGGGGTTCAATCCCCACCTCTCGGGGGTTGGGATTGGGGTGGGGACGCCTGTAGTTTTTAGGAGTGGGCGACTCCCACGCCCGCAGAGGTAGGCAAAAGTCCGAGTAGCAAAGAATAGGAATGTAGCAGGACCGACAAAAAAGTGATAATATATATATATATATATATATTGTGCGTGTGTGTGTGTGTGTGTATGATACTCAAGTGAACATGTAAAAATTATGGCACTTGTGTTATTCTTATCCCATAAATTTTGTTCCACAATAAGTCTAAACCTTTATTACCATTTAAATGTAACATGGAAAAAAAAATATTTGTAGTAATTGCAGTAGTTAAATCACCTTTTCTTTTTTTCTTTTTTTTGTGACATGTTCGAGATAAACTATGAAGAAGGAAAATATTATGCGTGGACTCAGTCTTCCCAACGCGAAATTAAGATCGAAGTTTGATTTGGACTTCACAACTTGGAAGGGCTTGGAGGCATCAATCGCAGTGGACCAAGAATCATTCTCTTCGTCATTTTTTTTTCAAGATTTTTGAAGGTTTTATGGAGATATCAACATGAAACATCATGTAACGTTTGAGTTTAAAAGCTTACGCTAAGTTAAAATATAGGAGTATGAGTCAACACTTTAAAATCATTCGATAAGTTCTCCGTAAGCACGCAAAATTATTTGTATATAAAAACTATTGATCTCATGACGCGTGAGGGATTCGATTATCATAACCAAGATGTCTGATACAGTTCATGAGATCACCGAGCTTGTTTATGAAAAAGGAATAATGTTCATGATATGAGATAACGTAATCAGGAGCATAGTCTGTTTTAACCAAAGAAAATATTATAAATAGCTATCAAATAGGAAGTAAAAATTAAGCGAAAACTCAAAAAGTCAGGAATTTCCAGTCCGATTCAACTATTTATAATCTCTTTTGAAAATGCAAATTTGGATCCTCACTTCCATATTTAGAAGCAATATTTCATCTCACCTCATATCATCAAATCGCCGCTTTCTTTCCCAAATTGCACCGGCCACTTTTCTAGGCCTATACACTTAGAAAATCCTAGACACACTCTCCAAAACACCTAATTCAAATACTCCGTGCTATGAAAATAGAAAATCAACTCTACATGTCTTAAGTTTATTCGAATTGACTTTTACTTTCTTATTCTTACTTAATTTAAATCTTGCACTCACGCACTTCGAAATTTTTTAAACCTAAAACTCATAAATCTTTTCAACACTCAAATCTTGATATATAAATTTACAAATAATGTTTTCATAATTTTCTGAGATCTATATTTTAAATTTTGGCATTGTTTCTACATTATTTGTCTTTTCCTGTAACAAGTCATTGCATACCGACCATATCGCTTTCTCCGCCTCAGTAAAATATCTCGCCCCTTTAGGAGCTTTGTCCAGATATCCTCCTTGGGTTTAATCATAATATCTCGAGAAAGCTCACTCGGAGTTGTTTACAACATGTCACAATATATTTTAATTGAGTATTTAAAGAATCTATACCATTATATGATTAAGTTTGTGTAAACATTCCAGTGGTATTTTACTACGCTCCTAGGTAAATTATTTTTGGTAGAAGTTTTAATTGGTACATTTGTTCTATAGTTGTTTTGCATTATTTATGCAATATTACCATACTTACAATTAGAGTGTCATCAATGACATTTAAATCCATGTGATAAAGAGTGAAGATTTTCCTTACTGGCCTGCATTCCATGTCCGAGGGCGGCTGTCTTCCTCTCCAGCTTGTCCAGGACACGTGTCGATCGCTCGTAAGTATTGTCAAATCTGTCGTTAATCATCACACCTAATGTATCCACAGATATGACAGCTTGTAAGAACTATGCGCGACTAAAACTTTAGTCGCTGTTGGAAAAATAAATGGTGCACATTGACTAGTAGTAGAAGTCCATGGCGAGCTCACCGTCTTCTCGTCAACTGGATCGGAACTAGGAAAGGGATTATGGTCAAAACTGAAGGCTTTTTGTGAAGACATAACGTGGAAAATTTCCAGGAAATATGATCAATGGACCACTTTTCTTTATACCATGTTTTTTTATGTGTGTTCCAACGTTTCGTGTATTTATGAGAATTTATTAACTGGAAAAGTTCAAATTTTGCCAACTCACATACTTTGAAATTTCTGAAATCCAAAACTCCTGAAATTTTGGTCACGATCCCATATTTAAATGTAAATTTACATATTACAATTTCATAATTTTTGGAAGTCTTAATAATATATTTCAAATTTTGGCAATGTTTGCACGTTCTCTGTCTTTTTTTCTAGAAGAATTTGCCGCCCTTTAGGAGCTTTATCCAGATATTCCCCTTGGGTTTATGCAATAATAGTATTGCGAAAAAGGTTTATTTGGAGTTATTTGACTATGCTGCAAGGTAAATAATCTTAAGTAGAAGCTTTAATTAATACGTCTCTTCTATTGTTGTATGGTATTATTTATGCAAGATTACAATTCTTCGCATTAAAGCGTCATGCACGACACTTAAAATTGATGAGACAGCGTGTGGATGTTTTCTTTTTGAGGGCAATAAATAAACTAGGACCGATCTTGATGAGGTATAGTTTTGGCCACTTGATAATTGGACTCTTACGTCACACGGTACAAACCACTTGCAATGACTTTGGACTCTTATGTATCCTATAGTGATACATAGTAGTGACCTTTATGGTCTTGGACTTAGAACATATCCTGTCGTCCATGAGAACAAGGGAGCTTGTTTATTACAGATAGAAAATCTCCATGGGATGATCAACTTAACATAATCAAATTCATAATTTGTCACTTAACCCGAGAGATAAACTTTATAAATAGCCACCTAATGGAAAGCAAAATGTGCCAAACCAGAGCTACCAAATACCTCTCCAATATTCATAATGAGGAAGGCCTTTCTTCTTGCTTGCGCTCTTTTGATCTCGTTCGCTCTTCTCTTCCTTCCTTCCACCGAAGCTCGAGCACTCCTTCAAAAAGGTGAACTCTCTCTCTCTCTCTCTCTCTCTCTCTCTCTCTCTCTCTTCATTATTTCAAATCAATGGTATTAGCTGAAAAAATATAATGAATCATCAACATGATGATGTAAACAGGAACAATAAAGCCGATAGAGCCACCATGCGGACAACATGGGGGCAGGTATGGACCGTGCCCAGTGAAACCACCTCCGAGGAGGTGTGATCCCTATCAACGTCGATGCGCTCCGCCAGTTATCCCCAGAGGGCCATGAATCCAGGGAGCTAAGTTAAGCTGCTCATGACGGCCAAATTGCATCATAATAATATGAAGTACTTTCACGACACCGTCATCGTGAATGAATAAAGAAGCTGAGTGAAGTCAGTCACTTGATGGAGCCTTGTTTCAATACCTAAAAATGAATTAAGGATGAATACTATGTAGAGGATGCAATTTAATGTATGAAACAATAAAGCAATGAATGAATCGTCTAGTTTATGGTATGTATCTTTTGAAAGGAAAAGGGAACAGCGACAGAGCTTGTCACAGGTTTCATCTTCTCTTTCAAATTGCAATATGATGAATTATCTAGATGTAAGTGTAATGAAGTGCTTGTCTAATCTGTGAAAGTAGCTTCCAGGAGTTCCTGAATTTCTTGCCTGCCTGTGATTTTCTTCATCGAGGATGGAGAAGTATCTGTCTCATCTCTGTTTTCACCATGAATTTTTCATATCTTAGCTTATTTTGAAAACAAATAGGTGTGGCTGTTTGGAAGGGAATGATTATAAGGCAATCTTAGCATTCATCGCTAAAGAGTAAGAGTATAAACTATGATACAAAAATTTTCCAGTCCGAGAAATCCTCCAGTAAAATCGAAGCAACATAAATATGATCCTTCCATTCACAGTCATATAGTATAAGGTGCAAGTTCAACATCTTTGTGTTCTAACCAAAATTGAGCTTGGTCAATTGAGGACTTTCCAGCTTGAAGAAGTCAATAACAGAAAAGAACTCTCGCAGAAATGGCAGCAGACTTTCTTCGATACCGATAACAACTTGGCATATAATTGGCTTCACATCAACCAATACTAGTTAAACGAAGCAGATAAATTTGCATTGCATTTGAGAGAAATCAACCACAACAAAAAGAGGTTCTCAATGTTTCAGGGCAAGCTTTCTCATTCAGTTCTGATTTCATAGAACAAAACCAATGTCAAAAGAGCCAGACCATTCCTTGCCAGAAAATGGCCAATGTGAAGTCCGTCTGGATCTTAAACAGCATATACCCCAGCATAAACGTGCAAGAGAATGAAAGCATTATCCAACTGACCATCCTTCATTTACTTCATTTCCTTCGCCTGACTGAACAGTAGACTCATCTTGATGTTCCTCTGTACGAGCAAGTCTTGGATTAACGCGGTGTACCTGAGCCCAGCTCACATGCATATATCCTTGGATGAGGCGCGCCGAGTGGAACCCACATAATCCTACGACGCATGTAAGTCGGGCTATATTATTCACATACTTGATGGTTGGACGCTTACGTTACACCCAATTTTGCCACCGCACTTGCGGAGAAAATTGAGTGGGCATTGCAAGATGATGTACCTATCAGATTCTAATAGGGTCTATAGTGGATGACTTAAAACCTCCCTTTCGTCAACTGACTAGAATTAACTCAATTGAAATAAGCTCTCTACGCACCCTCAATTACGTTGATATAGTGCCAAGTGAATTGACGACACTGCACAAGATATTATGTCCATATCGAGCATCCAATGGCTCGTGAAAGCAACATGCTAATCTCATGGTGAAACTAATGCCATTTGCAGCCTAGTTAAGTTCATCCTGTTGCAAGCACTGTAACTGCCTGAGAAAAAGTTGAGTCGCTGTTGGAAGTCCTATGGCGGATTAGATGTGTTCGTTTTGCAAAAAAAAAGTGATTTGAAAAATGTTTTTCAAATAAATAATTGCTTAGATCATCTAGAAAAAAATGAATGGATTTTTTTTTCATTTCCTACGAAAATAGTTAAGCATTGATTGATATTGATGATGAAAGTATTTTTCATTTACTAATTTTTCTAAAACAATTACTTTTCGAAAAATATTTTCGAATCATTCATTTTTTGCAAAATAAACACGTCCAAAGTGTTTTTTTTAACCAAAAAAAAAAAAAAAGATTTCAGAAGTTGTGATTTGTAAAATGATAAAAAAAAATGGTAATTCCATAATAATAATAAAAAAAAGATGGTAAGTTACCAAAAAGTTGTTAAAAAATCGAGTGATTAATCATTTTTTTCACCAATAATGTTTATGACACTTGCCGTGATTCCCAAAAGGCTACCAGCATGGAAAAAAAATCTGCTTTTAGTAACGAGAACAATAAATCATCCGGACGTTCCTTTGTTACAAATAAGTCTCAGGGGAACTCATAACCTATGAGTCCAAATTAGATATACCGTAGGATCCTTTAGATTCCACATAGTCTACTTCATCCGACGATGCATGCATGTGATCGGGCTTACATGCAACGGGTTCATCTAAGAATTTTTCCAGAGTGTACATGCTTCACACTGTTCCATGACTTGATGGCTGTACACTTATGTCACATCCCATTTCGCAGCCCATTTCGCACTGCACGTCGGAGGCAATTGAGTGGGCATTTGAAGATGATGTATCTACTATAATGGACGACTTAGAATATCTCTTTCGTCAATTGACTTGGTGGCCTATGCTTGAAAGGTTCACTTTTTGTGTACTGACTTGTAATGACTCGGTGTCAACCAGCCTATGATGATGATCATGGGGCGCTTAGTTATGGTAATGTCTATTATTTGCATCATAGTTCTATAACGTAATTCTTTAAGTGCTATATATTGTGCTTGTGGTGATAGCTATCACATTGCTCATCTGTGCACTACCTATTACATGTCTACAATACTTTGTGTATGAGAAAGATCATATAAATTTCCTAAATTTCTCTTTTCTCCCCCTTCCTCTCCCAGCATTTTCATTAAAATCATCTGTTATTTTCGCAGTGAGCATAGAATATCATTTGCATGAAATTATTGATCTCACGACAATATATCCTATATGGTTCATGAGATCAACCGAAATTTTTTACTATAAAAGACAGTCTCCCCAGATGATACAACCTAGACATAATAAAATTCATAATTTGTTGCTTTTACCGGAGATAGACATTATAAATAACCATCTACTGGAAAGCCAAATAAGCCAAGCCAAAACTACTAAATACCTCTTCTATATTAAGAATGAGGAAGGCCTTTCTTCTTGTACCATGCCCTCAATCACTTGATGGAGCCTTGCTTCCACGCCTTAAACAAATTAAGGATGAACACTATGTAGAGGATGCATTTTGAGGTACGAAACAATAAAGAAATGAAAGACTCGTCTAGTTTAGGGCATCGTGTCTTTTTAAAGAAAGAAGTAACAAAGACACGGCTTGTCTCAGGTTTCATCTTCTATCTCAAGTTGCAATGTGATGAATTATCTAGGCGTATGTGCAATGAAATGCTGGTCTAATGATTATGAAAGTAGCTTCCAGGAGTTCTGAATCTCTTGCTCGTCAGTGATTTTGCAGAAGGCAAGAGCTTCCTCAAGGATTGAGAAGTATCTGTCTCAACTCTGTTTTCACCGTGACTTTTTCTTTTCTTAGCTTAGTTTAAGAGCAAATAGGTGTGGCTGTGTGGAAGGGTATGAAAAATACGGCAATCTGCAGCATTCATTTCTAAAAAGTAAAGAGTATAAACCATGCTACAAAAATTTTCCAGCCCAAGGAATCCTCTAGTAAAACGGGAGCGAGATAAATATGGTCCTTCCAATTACACAGTCATATAGTAAAAGTTGCAAGTTCAACATATTTGTGCTCTAACCAAAATTGAGCTTGGTCGATTTAGGACTTTCCAGCTTGAACAAGAAGTTAATAACAGGAAAGAAATCTCCCAGAAATGGCAGCAGACATTCATTGAAACGGATACCGGCTTAGCATATGATTGGCTTTACATCACCCAATACCAATCAAACGAAGCAGAGAAATTTGCATTTCATTTGAGAGAAATCAACCACAACAAAAAGAGGTTCTCAATGTTTCAGGGCAAGCTTTCTCATTCAGTTCTGATTCTATAGAACAAAACCAATGTCAAAAGAGCCAGATCATTCTGCTAATATTGCTAGAAAATGGTCAATGTGAAGTCCGTCTGGATCTTAAATAGTTTTTTTCCCCAGCATAAAATGTGGAAGAGAATGAAAGCATCATTCAACTTACCATCCTTCATTGACTTCATTTCTGCATGACCGAAGAGTAGGTTGATCTTGATGTTCCTCTGTAACAGCAAGTCTTGGATGAAGCCGGTGCACATGAGCCCGACACGTATGCATCTACCGTTGGATCATGTGGGCCTACTAGAACGCACATTATCCTACAATGCATGTAGAACCCACTTAATCCTACGTTTATATAAGAAAGATGAAGCAATGTGTTTTGTGAGGAGACACAATGATTGAATTAGATATAACAGTTAACTTCCAAGGTCTAGAAAGCTAACATCTATTAAAAAAGAAATTTCAAAATTTTTTAATCTCGACTTTTCATCAATTTCGGATTTCAGCAAGATTGAAAACTTCGTGGATCAAAGTAAACTCCACCCAAATACCATCTCAGTGCATCATCACTAACATTCTAGCATTATTGCGCTCCAAGTGTGCATTCCAACCGCTAGATCTAGCAAACAATTTTTTTTTTTTTTAAATTATTAGAGTTTCATACATCTGACGGCGGAAATGCGTAGGGAGCAACACTATGAAGCATCTTATTGATGTGCAGTCTGGATCCTACAGAGTCAACCAAACTCCCTAATAACGAGTTGAGGCGTTTGAATTTGTGACTTGAATTGGCCCTATGATGCTTAAATCAATAATATATGAGAGAGAGAGAGAGAGAGAGAGAGAGAGAGAGAGAGAGAGATTTGTTTTTAAAGCAGCTATGGCTCATGCATGCATGGGCATTTATGACCTGTCTTGAAAGCATTGTTCCACGAAATTTCACAGTCATCATACCGTCATCTTCTCCAGTGAAGTTAGCTTGTTAAAGAAGGAGGTTTCAACTGGGGCCACCGGACCGTCTTCAACTGAGCTACGTTTCCCCTGTCGGATGGTAGCTTCTCTTCCTGTCAGGTATTTCAAGGACACTTGTCGATCAATTATTGGTGGTGTCAAAGTGGTCGCTAATTATCACAGCCAAGATAGATCCATAGAAATGACTTGTGGGAAGATAATGGTGCTTATTGACTTGGGGAAGTCCTATCAAGGACTAAGAGTCTTTCCGTCGAATGGATTGAAATCAGGAAGCGATTAAGGTCAAAACTGAAGGCTTTGTGAAGACAAAATGTGGAAGTTTCTAGCGAAATATGATAATTGGACCGGCATTCTTCTTTCTATCATTTCTTTAATGGAAGGTTAAGGAAGTTGGTAACCTAATCACAAGATTTGTTGCAATATCACGGACATCTGACAGGATTAATTGAGCGGAAAAGTTCAAATACTCTGTATTGCGAAAAAAAAAAAATCAACTCCACGTGCCTTAGAGCTTGTTTGGTTGATTGTCACTTTTTTGTACCTAATTTGAATTCTACAGCTCATGCACTTTGAAAAAATTTCAAATCCAAAGCTACTGAAACACCTGGCATGTTCGCCTGCTAGGCCGAGTGTTCGCCCACTTCGAAATCTTCACCTTCTTGTGAGGAGTCGGCAAATCTCCCCTTACTGTGCCCTGAACGGATTTGTATGAAGAAAGCCTCACACGTAAATATTGATATGTACATCGCACATATAAATTTTCTGAAATTCAAATTGTATACCGTAAATTCTGGCTATGTTGGCACGAAGTATGTCCTTCTCTACCAAAAAAAAAAAAAAAGTTACAGTGTTAGCGACAATATTTCTTTCTCCACCTCAGTAGAATCTCTTCCGCCTTGGGTTTATGCAAATGATAGTAAACCAGAAAATTTATTTGGAGTTGCTTTAAGACTAAGACCAATCTTGATGCCGTATGGTTCTGGTCACCTAATAGTTAGGACTTTTATGTCAAACGTACAAACAGTTCGCAATGACTTTTGAGCCGATTGAATTTGGCATTTATAGATGATGTATCTATCTGATATTGACACATGTGGCCTATATTTTATTCGACTTAGAACTTTATCTATTTATCATAATGTCAATTATATGCACCATAATCCTGTGACAAAGTCACTAGGCGTTATATTTTGTGCTTGTGGCTATGGCTATTATATTGCTTGTTTATTTAATACTTAATGCCTGTCTATTCAAATTGATGCGAAAAGATTGTATAAATTTTCTTAATTTCTCTTTTCTCCTCCTTCCTCTACCATCATTTTAATTAAAATCATTTTCTTGGTTCATGGAAATACAGAATTTCATTTATGTGGAAATTTATTTATCTCATGGATCACATAGGATCAACCGGGCATGTTTATTAGAAAAGACAATCTCTATTGGGGAGACGCAAATTTACATAAACAGACTCATATTTTATCATATTCTTTTCCAGAGAAAAACATTATAAATAGCCACCAAATGGAAAACACGATGTGCCAAGCCTAAACTACCAAATATCTCTCCAAAACAAATAATGAGGAAGGCTTTTCTTCTTGTTTGCGCTCTCTTCATCTCGCTCGCTCTTCTCTTCCTTCCTTCCATTGAAGCTCGAGCACTCCTTCAGGAAGGTGAACTCACCACTCTCTCTCTCTCTCTCTCTCTCTCTCTCTCTCTCTCTCTCTCTCTCTCTCTCTCTCTCTCATTTCACATAGATGTGTCATGGATGAAGATATAAGATGAATCTTCTACATTCAGGTCCGCCATGCCCAAAGATCAGAGTGGCACCGTGCTCACAATATCCGCCAGGGTGTATCCCAGGTAAAACATGCTCGCCATGAGACCTGGGAGCTGAATGAAGCTGCTCATGAAGTATTTTCTGGCACCGTTATCGTGAATGAATAAAGAAACGAGTGAAGTCATTTACCTGATGGAGCCTCGTTTCCACGTTCAAAATTAGGGATGAATACTGTCTAAGATGCATGTTAAGGTATAAAACAATAAAGCAAAGAAAGGATCGTTTGATCTAAGGTATCGTGTGTTTCGAGGGGGAAAATGGAATGGAGAGGGAGTCTCTCTCAGGATTCATCTTCTCTTTCAAAATCTATTGTAATGAATTATCAAGATGAATGTGCAATGAAGTGTTTCTGCTGCAACCGCTTATTGTTGAATGAAGTTATTAGAGTATTTAAATATCAAATCATGTATATTTTTAATAGTTTAAATTTTTAGAATAATTGTCACAACTTTCTTTAATAGGAAGATTATTTTCTAGTTATTCAGGAAAAGACAGATATGAACGATATTCTTAAATATGCATACATGGACCTGTATATCATGATGTACAATCGTAATAGTGGGTTCTTCTATAATTTTTCTTAATATAAAATACATAACGATATATATTTGTTTCATGGAAAAACGAAAAACACGACGACAACGTAAACAAAACTTCTTACTCAAAGCACGGGGTTTGAGAATGTGATTAATGTTGCTTTCGGTAGTGTGGGGCGATGAAAAGTTCTGGCTGAGCACGATTTCAAAGAACCCGAATCAATAATTTGCTTTCGATTGAGAATTATGGTAGGGATTTAAGGAAATTTCAGGATCAAATTTGGGAAATTTGGTTTAGGTTTTGAAGAATTCAAACGAAAATGCCCCGGTCAATGCCCCGGGAAATGGCACGTGAGAAGCATGTGGCCATCCTCCGGAAAAGATTCTTGCGGTCGGTGACCTAAGGGATCGATTGGGGTGAAGTCACCTACTTCAGCGGCTTCTTTAAGACGTGCACCGCTCTCTGAGTTATTTGGCAAAAATTGCCCCACTCCGGGGGCTTTTTTGAAATTTTTCCCACTACAAATTATCACCACTTAATGGTCAATCACTATTAACTATAGCCCACCAAAAAAAAAAAAAAACATTTGAGTTATTAATTGGTTATAAATGGGTCTGGATATAAGCTCATTTCTAACTCATTTTTCAAATGGGCTCTATTATAATAAATCCATTTCAAACCCATATTCAAGCTTCAATTAACCCATTTTCTACCCATTCTATTAAATGTAAGTTAAAATGTGGGTTATTGACCAATTTTGCCACTCTTAACTATAGTGCACAAAAAATTCACGCAACGCTATTTAATAAAGCGTTGCTCCGAGAGTATGAACAAGCTCAGCTCAAGTGGGTATACTTCTAAATTGGTCCCCCGGCCTTTTCTTCCTTCTGTAACTTGGTAGAGAATTCATCAAGTCAATCGTGGAGAAGAACTTTATATCATCCTTCAATCTGCATTAAAAACATAAAAACACTAAGAAGACGACAGTCCGCCACCATGTACCTGTTGGATAAATTCTCTTGAGAGATTTTGAAGTTGACAAAACATTTCTCTCGCCTAGTTCGAAGACTGAGACTCTACCAAGCAAAGTCCCGAAGGTCAAAGTCCAAGCTAACAAGACTCAAGTTTCAAAGTCTACTCTCATGGACAGTTTCAGACCGACAATATAAAAACTTATATTCGATTCTATACAGTTTTTACTTCAACGGTTAAGGAATATCCTTCGACCGGAATCAAGACTACAAGATTTTATATTCGTATCCGAATTTATATAGATTCTCTAAAGATTCACAACTTATTTGGAAAGTTCTACTTATGGAAACCAAGATCCCGATTGTATGGGCGAGCGGGATTGATTGATGGGCTATCTTCACTTACCTTAAAGAGCTCGAGATCTCTCCAAATTGATTCTGTCCAACGGGTTGATTGGAAGAACTTCTTTGGAAGGTGCCAACGGTAATGAAGGCATGAAGAAGTGTATAAAGAGAGACGCTCAAGTTGTTGAAGGGGGCCGGATAGAAGAATTCCAAAGTCGAATCTCCATATTATTTTTGTGATCTTATTCTTCGAGCAATACATGTAATCAAAAGAGAGACCATAGTGTGGTGAGACCTTGAGGAAGTGTAGTAGAGTTTCTACACCGTGGACTCAAGAGCGTGAGACTGTAAACACTCTTTTTGATTCTTAGTGAAATCCAGCCATAAGGGCTATCCGTGAGGGAGAGTGGACGTAGGCTTGGTCTAAGCCGAACCACTATAAATCGAGTCTTGATTCTCTTTCCCTAATCCTTTTATCTTTCATTACTTTCATTTGCAGCGATTGTTGTTTTTAATTCATTAATCTTTTATTCGGATTAAATTGCTAAAATCGCTTTAGTCACCTATTCACCCCCTCTAGGTGCTAATTCTAGTCCTAACAATTGGTATCAGAGCTTGTGTACTCGTTTATAAGAAGTGTCTTTACTTCTAAGTAAAAGATATATGGCTAGTATGTTACCTACAGGGTTGGTTGAAGGTCAAAGCAATACCAGCACCTCCATACTTTGATGGAAAAGACTACAAGCATATGGAAAAACAAGATGAAAGCATTCCTAAGATCGAAAGATCATTTGGAATGGGAAGTGGTAGATAAAGGAATCATTCCCGTCGCCGCATCGAATCGAGAGAGAGGAAAAGAAGTTGTTGATCCCATTCTAATGACTCAAGAAGAAATCACCAAGAGACGACTCTTGACGCTAAAGCCATTTACTCATTATATTGTGCTTTATCCCCTACTGAGTATAACAGAATATCTTCTTTGTGGTACAGCAAAAGAAGTCTCGGGATAGGTTTCACATTACCTATGAAGGGACCGATCGAGTGAAAGAGATAATGATCAACATTCTTTGGGACAATATGAAGTCTTTAAGATGAGATCAGGAGAATCAATAACTGACATGTTTAGTCGCTTTACTGAAATTGTGAATGGTCTTGAATATCAAGGACATCCAATCTCAGGACATATGAAGGTCAACAAACTCCTACGAGGACTCTCTAAAGACTGGAATCACATAAAAACCTCAATAAGAGAGACACAGAGGATTGCTCCACTCTCTGTAGACGAACTGGTTGGGACTCTTCAATCTTATGAAGTAGAGCAAACCAACGAAGAGGAAGATTCAAAAGGTAAGAAATCAATTGCCTTAAAGTCTAATGACTATTTCGATGCTACTGCATTCGAAGAAGATCTAGATGATGAAGAACTGGCACTCATGATAAAGAGATTCGTAAAGTTGAACGTAAAAGGAAGAAAATTCAACTGGAAGAAACAAAGCTCACAAAGGTTTCAAAACAACTCAACAGAGGAAGATGACTCTAACAAAGAAGTGACTTGCTTTGAATGCAAGAAAAGGGACACATCGACCCAACCGTCCTCTATTAAAGAAGAGAAAAGGAAAGACCGAGAAATACATAAAGGCACTCAAAGCAGAGACTGGAGTGATACCGAATGTGAAGAAAGTGATAACGATTATGCCAATATTTGTTTAATGGCAAAATCGATTCAGACTCGCACCTTGATTCAAATACAAACTCGATAGTGAACTCGAGGTTAGTAATCTAAAAATCCCTGTCAAAGTTTTGAAATATATTGATGAACTTTGTCTTAGTCTAAAACTTCTCTTAAGAGGATCTCCGAATTGAAAAAGGAAAATTCTACATTGAAGCAACAGGAAAAACTTTGGAAAGAGAAGTTTGAAAAGTTAGAAAACAACTTTACCGTCTTAAAAGAAAACTAGACTGCTTTCCAAAGAAAATAATCTTTTGAAAAATGATATTTCTAATATATCAAAAAGATTTTCAAATGGTTCTGAAAAGTTGGATAAAATTCTTTCGATACAAAGACCCTACTTTGATAAGTTAGGTCTTGGTATGACTTCTGAAACTATTCCTCTAATTGATTTCCCAAAGGTGAAGGAAAGAATCAAACAAAGACCAACCAGAATTGTTTATAAAAATCATTTCCAGAAAGTCTTTGTAAAACCTGTTGGCAGAAATGCCTTGAAATGTTCCAAGTGTCAAAGCTCAGAATATTTTGAGAAAGAATGTCCTTTGGTTTGGAGACCTGTTAAAAGGAATTGGGCAAAGACTGTTTATTGCTCTAACTCTTCTGGACCCAAGATGATGTGGGTACCAAAGAAAGCTTGAATTCTTTTTAATTGCAGGTCACTATCAAAAAGAAGATTAAATGGTATCTAGATAGCGGCTGCTCAAGACATATGACAGGAGACTCAAGTTGCTTCAACTCGACCAGAAAGATGGAGGAAAAGTTTCCTTTGGAGGTAACAACAAAGGAAGAATCATTAGTCGTGGAACAAGAAAGATTGGAAATCTGTCAATCAAGAATGTTTCCTTAGTTGAAGGATTAAATTACAACTTGCTTAGCATAAGCCGCTTGTGTGATACCGGGATTCAAGATCAATTTCTAGGAAGGAAAGTGCTCAGAATCGCAAAACTTTACTCAATCCTTTACCGGACGAAGACATGGAAATATCTATCTTCCGGATGTAAATCATGAAAGATCACAGGTTTTGCTTGATATCAGTACAAGATGAAGCTAATCTATGGCACAAAAACTTGGCCATACCAATATGAAGCAAATCAGCAAGATCTCCTCCAAGAAACTTATTCGAGGATTGCCTATTCTCAATTACTTAAAGTCTCGATCTATGCACACCATGCGTACTAGGTAAACAGGTTAGAAACTCTTACAAACCAATAAGTAAAGTTTCCACTAATCGTGTATCGCAGCCTTTCGCATATGGATTTATTTGGACCTACTAGAACGCAAAGCATTGGTGGAAAAAGGTTCTGCCTAGTAATAGTGGATGATTATTCACGATTTACTTGGGTCTACTTTCTTTCAAGTAAGTCTGAGACTTTCTCTCTCTTTTCAAAGTTTGCTAAGAAGGTGCAGAATGAGAAATGTTACACTATCTCAAGCATTCGTACAAACCATGGAGGTGAGTTTGAAAATCAAGACTTTACTAAATTCTGTGATGATTCTGGTTTTCAGCACAAATTCTCCTCTCCATACACACCAGAATAGAATGGGGTTGTGGAAAGGAAGAATAGGTCTTTACAAGAAATGGCAAGAACTCTTTTAATTGAAAGTAATATTTCTTCAAGGTTTTGGGTCAAGCTATTTCGACCGCTTGTTATATTATTAACAGTAGTATTTTTAAGACCAATTCTTGAGAAAACCCCTTATGAAATTTTTAAAGAAAAGAAACCAATTGTTTCTTATTTTCAAGTATTTAGCTGTAAATGCTTTATTCTGAAGAATGCAAAAGATCGAGTTGGTAAGTTTGAAGAAAAATCAGATGAAGGATTCTTTCTTGGTTACTCAACTACAAGCAAAGCCTATAGAGTATTCAACAAGAAGACTCAGACTGTGGAAGAATCAATGAACGTCAAATTTCAAGACTCTCCACAAGTTCAGCCAATACAGACCGAAGAATCGAACTGCCGCACTCGCTAGATCTATCTCCCATAAAGCAATCCAAAATCCAGATGCAGTACAACAAGTTGTCGATGAAGAATCAACTCAAGAAAATGATCAACAATCTATCGACCATCCAAGAATCGGAAACACAAGTCCAATCATCCCGAAGAACTCATTATTGGGAACATTAATGAGGGAATTCGTACAAGATCCAAAAGGCAAGAAGAGTCTAGTGCCGTTGCACTTATTTCGAAATAGAACCCAAAAACATTGAAGAAGCCTTAGCCGATGAAAGCTGGATTGAAGCAATGCAAGAAGAGCTCGACAATTCAAGATTAACGATGTTTGGGAATTAACTCATAAACCAAAAGGTAAATCGTTATTTGAACTAAATGGGTTTTCAGAACAAAGTTGATGAAAAAGGCAAAGTGACAAGAAACAAAGCAAGACTCGTGGCTAAAGGATACACGCAAGAAGAAGGGATAGACTATGATGAGACTTATGCTCCAAAGAGCAAGGTTAGAAGCAATCGATTACTACTTGCTTTTGCATGTTATAAGAATTTCAGTGTTATTTCAAATGGATGTCAAAAGCGCATTCCCGAATGGATTTATTCAAGAAGAAGTCTATGTGGAACAACCTCCTGGATTTGAAGACTCAAAGAAACCAGACTCAAGTGTTCGATCGAAGAAAGCTTTATATGGATTAAAACAAGCTCCTCGAGCTTGGTATGAAAGGCTAAGTAATTTCTTAATTCAAAGTGGTTTCTCTAAGGAAATGTAGACACTACTTTGTTTATTAAAAAGGAAGGCAAAAGCTTTCTACTTGTTCAGATTTATGTTGATGACATTATATTCAGATCATCTAATGAGACTTTGTGCAAGAAATTTTCTAAGTCTATGCGGGATGAATTTGAGATGAGCATGATGGGTGAACTATCCTTCTTCCTTGGTCTACAAGTGAAACAACCGAAAGAATGAATCTTTATTCATCAAGAAAATATGCAAAAGAACTTGTTAAAAACTTTGGTCCTGGAGAATTGCAAAAAGACCGACATTCCTATGTCAAGTTCTTTGAAGATAGACAAAGACGAAGCAGGGGAAGAAAGTCGACCAAAAATTATACAGAGTATCATTGGTTCACTTCTTTATCTTACCGCATCTAGACCCGACATATTATTTAGTGTTTGCATATGTGCTAGGTTTCAATCGATCCTAAGGAATCTCATTTAATTGTTGCTAAACGTATCATTAAATATGTTGCAACCATGCTAAGATTGGTCTATGGTATCCCAAAGTAGGAGACTTTACCCTTCTTGGTTATTCAAACGCAGATCTTGCAGGTTGTAGAGTTGAAAGAAAAAGTACTTCAGGAACTTGTCAATTACTTGGAAACATGGCAGTATCTTGGTTTTCAAGAAAACAAAGTACTGTGGCTCTTTCAACAGCTGAAGCAGAATACGTAGCACTTGGAAGTTGATGTTCTCAAATACTATGGATAAAACAACAACTACGAGACTTTGGTATTGAAGACTCTTGCACAGAGATCAAATGTGACAATACCAGCGCAATCAATCTTACAAAGAATCCTATCCTACATTCAAGAGCAAAACATATTGAGATTCGACATCATTTTATAAGAGATCATGTTCATAACAAAGAAGTCTTGATACAATTTATTGACTCAAAGAATCAACTGGCAGATATCTTCACAAAGCCACTTGAGAAAAGCTTATTTGAGTCTATTCGCTCAAGACTCAATATTTTATCTCTTGAAGACTGTTGAAGCTCGACTCGTAATCTAAAAGTCTCGATTGCCGTATCAAACTCAAAAGTTGTAGACTTGGAATACCAATCGACACGACTGTAAGTTCATCTATTTACTTAAACCTTTATCTCGAAAAGGTAAGTTTGTCTGTTTATTTATGTATAATCATGTTTATTAAGGCAGTTTATCTTTAAAATGGTGGTTATCGATTTATTAAGGCAGTTATTTTTCAAAAGGAATTTCTTTTGTGACGTTTCGCTTACCACGATTCGACTTTTATCTTGTTTTACTTTACCCGTAAAACCCTAGTTCAAAAGCTTTTCACTCTCTCGGAATTTCTCTCCTCAATTTCTACTTCTCAAGTTTTCGACTTTCTTGCGACACAAGTGTGAAAGTTCCATCCAAGAAAGCGACAATGTCTTTCCAAAGGAAATCTTCAAGAATAGCAATCAGGGGACCACATGGCTCTGGTGAGGGGCCTACGCATTTTGATCTCACAGAAGAAAGTGACTTTCCAAGAGAACAGACACACCAACAATCTCAATAGCGCACCTCCTCGACTAAATCACATGTTCGTCATCCTCAACATGCAGAAGAAATCATTGAAGATGTTGAACCTGTAAGATCCCTTAAGCCCGCATTTGTTTATAGGCTCTATTATGCGTTGAAGGAAGGAGGTCTCCGCAATGACTTTCATTGATGAGTTTTTGAAAGAAAAGGCTATAGAAATGAGACACATTTTCTCACCGTGATGGAACGATCGGGCGTTGTTCCCGTTGGAACCGCAGCAAAGACATTTGCAAACTTTCCGAGTGACCTCGATTTAGTAGTGTAAATCAACCCGAGGGGAAAGATGATGATGAGAAGATGTTTATACATTTTAAGCCTAGGATGGGTGTGGCTGCAACTCTTCGAGGAAAGAAAGATGAATTGTTTCGATCGGAGGAACACAAGAAAGTGTATGGGAAATTGCCGAAGCGTGGGGTGATGAACCCACGAACGGTGGATTTTGATTTCCTGGATTTGTTGAACATCAATCGAGGGAGAAGTTTGAGAAACTTCAACTTCACAATTTCGTACTAAGAGCGAGGTTGCCTATTCCGAACTAACCGCATACTTTTATTCCAATCTCGTTTTCTTGATGCCAATAGCTTTTCTTTCAAAGTGTGAGAGATAGAGAATATGTGGTTGACACGGACACTCTGGCGGATGTAATTGGTGTGGAAAGAGGAGCTTTCCAATCAATTTCTGTGTCTGTAAGTTCTGCAATTCTGGAACTTGCGAGAGACAGAATCGCAGAAGGTAGTCTCTCCTACTCCAGGATGAATGCTACGAACACTTTCCTTCACAAGATAGTGATCAACTGTCTCGCACCTAAATCAACTTCAAAGACAAGATGTGTCCATCTCGAAGCAAAATTGATGTATGCAATCAAGATCGGTCTTAACTTCTCTCTCGCCACACACTATCATGTTTCACATGTACGGGTCTATGGTGAAGGACAAGGGAAAACTCCCTTATGTCGCTCTCATCACCGTCTTTTTCGACATTTGAACATTCAGCCTCCCCACATTCTCTCTGTGAAGACTATTGATCAAATGGTCATCGGATTGAGGATGATTACAAAGATGCGTCTCGAAAGAACTCAAGAAGAAACCGGAGCAGTTCAAGGAACAAACCCCCGTTAAGACCAGACCAGAGACTCTTCGCCGCAAAGAGGAAAGGAAAGGAACTCGCGACTCGGTCCTATCAAGAAGAGGAGGGCAATCATCTTGGAGGATGAAGATGATGAGGATGATCTACCTATCTCTCGCCCTTGTTCCTCGTTTTCTTCCCGTATCACTGTTCCGTAACAACAATTTGCAGAGGAAACGAAAAAGGAAACCAGAAAAGGAATCCTTACAGAAGAAGAAGAGGAAAAAGAAGAAGAGGAAAAGAGAAAGAGGAAGAAGAAGAGAAAGAAAAGAGGAAGAAGAAAAAGAAGAAAAAGATGAAGAGGAAGAGTCAAGCAAAGAAGACGGACTCAAAGATCAACCGCCAGACTCACAAGCCAAAACAGATTCTCCAAGTAGAAAAGGAGGATCAACAACATCTTGTCATTGAGGAAACTCCTCAGAAAGAAGAGTACTTCTCCCCTCCAGAAGGCATTGAAACAGGGGGAGATATCCAAAGAGAAAGTACTCCTCTTCTCTTGACATTTACCAATGCAAGTGTGAGTAGATCGCCTCCTGATGCAGAAGATGTTCATGCTGCCCATCTTCCTGAGGGAGAGGCATCATCTCCAAACATTGATCTTCCTTCTGATATTCACACTGGCTTAACTCCACCATCAGACCGAGTTGACGCAAGCACACAAACCGACAATTCAAGAGATTTTAAGGTTGCTTGACATCATTTTGGAGCTCAAAGGCCAAATATATGCTATGGGGTGTGAATTTCAGACTCTTCGTAATGAGAATCATGCTATGTTCATCTCCTTGCATGATCGCTTAAAGATGTTCAACGTCGGGTTCGGGACACCGCAAAGGCACCGCTCTCGCTCAACTACAGAAGACTTAAGGAAGCGGAATGAACTGTCAAGTCTATGGAGAACTTTCAACTTGTTCGCATTCCTCGTGCTTCTTGATTTTCTTACTTTTTAATGCTGACAAAAAGGGGGAGAAGACTTTGCAGGCAGATTTTCATTCTTCATTCTATTCTCATTCCAAACCAAACCCAAACTCAATCCTTCATTTCTAAAATTTTTGGATTTAATAGTTTGTTATGTTTGTGATTGACATTTTGACTTTATCTTGAGTTTTTTTGCTTACTACTACATTACTTTATGCTATTAAAATTAGATAAGGATAGTAATGTCCGCACATGACTAATAAGGCTTCGTGGATACAGATACTGTATGTGGTAAGTCTATGTATAGGACACATCCGTGTATGTGACATCTTATACTATTCTTATTCTAATCCTTTATGAGATATCTTTGCTAGCTTAAAAGTTGTTTTACAGGGCAATAGTATTCAAATCACGCAGGAAAGTTTTGTCACCATCAAAAAGGGGGAGATTGTTGGATAAATTCTCTTAGAGATTTTGAAGTTGACAAAACATTTCTCTCGCCTAGTCTCGAAGACTTGCAGACTCTACCGGCAAAGTCCGAAGATCAAAGTCTCAAGCTAACAAGACTCAAGTTTCAAAGTCTACTCTCATGGACAGTTTCGCACCGACAATATAAAAACTTCAATTCCGATTCTATATAGTTTTTACTTCAACGGTTAAGGAATATCTTTCGACCGGAATCAGCACTATAAGATTTTATATTCGTATCCGAATTTATATAGATTCTCTAAAGATTCACAACTTATTTGGAAAGTTCTACTTATGGAAACCAAGATCTTGATTGTATGGGCGAGCAGGATTGATGGGCTATCTTCACTTACCTTAAAGAGCTCGAGATCTCTCCAAATTGATTTTGTCCAACGGGTTGATTGGAAGAACTTCTTTGGAAGGTGCCAACGGTAATGAAGGCATGAAGAAGTGTATAAAGAGAGACGCTCAAGTTGTTGAAGGGGGCCGGATAGAAGAATTCCAAAGTCCGAATCTCCATGTTATTTTTGTGATCTTATTCTTCGAGCAATACATGTAATCAAAAGAGAGACCATAGTGTGGTGAGACCTTGAGGAAGTGTAGTAGAGTTTCTACACCGTGGACTCAAGAGCGTGAGATTGTAAACACTCTTTTGATTCTTAGTGAAATCCACTGCCGAAGGGCTGTCCGTGCGGGAGAGTGGACGTAGGCTTGGTCTAAGCCGAACCACTATAAATGGGGAGTCTTGATTCTCTTTCCCTAATCCTTTTATCTTTCATTACTTTCATTTGCAGCGATTGTTGTTTTTAATTCATTAATCTTTTATTCGGATTAAATTGCTAAAATCGCTTTAGTCACCTATTCACCCCCTCTAAGTGCTAATTCTAGTCCTAACAGTACCAATATGACCACCCAACACCAGCTACCCTTCTCCAATTGATTTTTGCTTTTGTAGATGATGATGATGAAGAAGAAGAAGAAGATGACCAGAACAAATCTCTTTCGTCATTTGACTAGAATCAAATTTCCTTCAAGCTCCAATAAACCCTTTTGCCGGTGAAAGCTAATATAAACATACATTGGCACCTGAAAGTTTACCGTTCTCGTCTTAGGGACTTAGGCTACGTCAAAAGTGGTCAGAAGTAAGGAAATAAAACTTCCCACAAGATGAGGGAGGGTTTGTGTTTCTCCTCTCTTCCCAGCTTACTCAGCAAAGGTGAAATTCATTCTTATTTTCCTCCCTTCTTCCTTCTCTTCTTTCGTCCCTCGCAATGACGCGCAAGTCAAGCTTTTTCTACGCCCCTTTTCGGCACGCACCGCTTTGTGTATCGATTCTGGACACAGCATCAAGCAAGATGAATCAATAGGTACTGTAAGATGATGTTCTTCGCCATACAAACGACCCATCGATTGCTCCAATCACCTGCCACCGCGCTGTGTCGGCGGGAACTGCATTCTACCTCCGTGAAAGTGTTACCTTGGAAGGCCATCGGATCGAGAAGGCCATTTTGATAAAAGATGTCCTTGGTAATGTGTTGCCTGCATTTATTGATACACTCCCTCCACTTCAATATGTGTAGGCCTAGATCAATTGATATATTCGGTGTTCGGTTATCAATTAAAACACTACATGAAATGTTATGGTCACAGGTCACGTTTTTTATTTGCTTTTCGGCTTACTATATATGACAATAAATGATTTGGCACAACAAAACATATTCGATCTCTTCAAAGGCGCTGGTGAGAATATATATCTAGACTTGCTATATTGGATGAGTTGTAGCCTTTGGCCGTTTATATATGGTATGGTGGACGCGAACAACATATTATTTAATCTTCTCCTCGAACTTAATGGTTTTGGGCCTTTTGGTTTAGGGGTTTGAAGTACGGTCTGTTAGGGCTAGAATTAGCACCTAAAGGGGGGGGAATAGGTGACTAAAGCGATTTTAACAATCTAATGCGAATAAGAGATTAATGAATTTTAAACAACGATCGCTGCAAATGAAAGTAATGAAAGATGAAAAGATTAGGGATAGAGAATCGACTCATTTATAGTGGTTCGGCTTAGACCAAGCCTACGTCCACTCTCCCGCACGGACAGCCCTTCGGGCCGGATTTCACTAAGAATCAAAAAGAGTGTTTACAGTCTTACGCTCTTGAGTCCACAAAGTGTAGAAACTCTACTACACTTCCTCAAGGTCTCACCACAGTATGATCTCTCTTTTGATTACATATAACGCTCGAAGAATAAGATCACAAAATACAAATGGAGATTCAGACTTTGGAATTCTTCTATCCAACACACTTCAACAACTCGAGCGTCTCTCTTTATACGCTTCTTCATGCCTTCATTACCGTTGGCACCTTCCAAAGAAGTTCTTCCAATCAACCCGTTGGACAGAATCAATTTGGAGATCTCGAGCTCTTTAAGGTAAGTGTAGATAACCCATCAATCCTGCTCGCCCATACAATCAGGATCTTGGTTTCCATAAGTAGAACTTTCCAAATAAGTTGCGGATCTTAGAGAATCTATATCAATTCGGATACGAATGTAAGATCTTGTAGTGCTGAATCCAGTTGAAAGAAATTCCTTAGCCGTTGAGATAAAACTATATAGAATCAGAATAGAAACTTTTATCTTGTCGATCTGGAATCTGTCCATGAGAGTAGACTTTGAAACTCGAGTCTTGTTGACGTCAGACTTTGATCTTCAGACTTTGCCGTAGAGTCTGCAAGTCTTGACCAGCATCGAGAGAAATGTTTTGTCAACTTCAAAACCTCTTAGGAGAATTTATCCAACAATCTCCCCCTTTTGATGGTGACAAAACTTTCCCGCAGATTTGAATACTATTGCCCCGCAAAACAACTTTTAAGCTTGCAAAGATATCATTAGAATAAGAATAGTATAAGATGTCCCGTACGAGATGTCCCGTACACGAGACTTACCCCCGTACAGATCGCATCCACGAAACCTCATTAGTCGTCTAAGACTTTACTATCTATATCTAATTTTAACATTTTAAGGTAATGCAGTAGTAAGCAATCATTCAAAAACTCAAGATAAAGTCAAAATATCAATCACAAACAAACTATTAAATCCAAAAAATAGAAATGAAAGTTTAAGGTTTGGGTTTGGTTTGAGAATAGAGTGAAAATCTGCCTGCAAAGTCTTCTCCCCCTTTTTGTCAGCATTAAAAAGTAAGAAAATCAAGGAGCACGAGGAACGCGAACAAGTTGAAAGTCCTCCATAGACTTGACAGTTCCTTCCAGCTTCCTTAAGTCTTCTTGAAGTTCAGAGAGAGCAGTGCCTTTTGCTGTGTCTTGAACCTTACTTTGAACATCTTTCAGCTGATCATGTAAGGAGATGAACATAGCATGATTCTCATTCTGGATAGTCTGAAAGTCACACCCCATAGCATAGATTTGGCCTTTGAGCTCCAACATGATGTCAAGCAACCTTCTGAAATCTCCTGAATTGTCAGTCTGTGTGCTTGCGTCAACTCGGTCTGATGGTGGAGTTAAGCCGGTGTGAATGTCAGCAGGAAGATCGATGTTTGGAGATGAAGCCTCTCCCTCAGGATGATGAGCAAAGACATACATCTTACGCATCGGTGGCGATCGCTCACACTTGCACTTGTAAATGTCGAGAAGAGGAGTGCTTTCTCTTTGGATATCTCCCCCTGTTTCCATGCCTTCGGAGGGGAGAAGAACTCTTCTTTCGAGGAGTCTCCTCGGTGACAAGATTGTGCTGATCCTCCTTTATTTGGAGAATCGACTTGGCTTGTGAGTCCGCGTGGTTCATGCCGAGAGTCCATTCAGGGCGACTCTTCCTCTTCATCTTTTTCTTCCTCTTTCTCTGCTTCTTCTTCCTCTTCTTCTTTCTCTTTCTCTTCTTCTTCTTTCTCTTCTTTCTCTTCTTCTTTCTCTTCTTCTTTCTCTGTCTCTTCGTCCTTTTGTAAGGATTCCTTTTCCTGATTTCCTTTTCGGTTTCTTCGCAAACCGTTGTTGCGGGAACAGGTGATACGGTGCAGAGAAAACCGAGAGACAAAGGCCGAGATAGGCATATCATCCTCATCATCTTCATCTTCCAAGATGATTGCCCGCCTCTTCTTGATAGGACCAAAGTGGATGGTTCCTTTCCTTTCCTTTTGCCGCAGAAGAGTCTCGGTTTGATCTTCACGGGGTTTTTCTTTGAACTGCTCCAGCTTCTTGCCGAGTTCTTTCGACGCATCTTTGTTATCATCCTCGGTCCGATGACCATTCGACCAATAGTCTTCACGAGAGAGAATGTGGGGAGGCTGGATGTTCGAATGTCGAAAAATATGTGATGAGAGCAAAGATAAGGAAGTTGTCCCTTGCCCTTTGCCATAGACCTGTACATGTGAAACATGATAGTGTGTGGCAGAGAGAAATTTAGACCGATCTTGATTGCATACATCAACTTTGCCTCGGAGATGGATACATCTGTCTTTGATGTTGACTTTGGTCTAAGCAGGTTGATCACAATCTTGTGAAGCAGAATATTTGTTGCATTCATTCTGGAGTAGGATAGACGACCTTCAGCAATTCGGTCTCTTGCAAGCTCCATGGTTGCATGACTCACAGACACAGAAATTGATTGGAAAGCACCTCTTTCCACACCAATTACGTCTGCCAGAGTGTCTGTATCAACAACATATTCTCTATCTCGTACGCTAAATGAAAAGCTGTTCGCATCAAGGAAACTGAGATTAGAGTAGAAATATGCGGTTAATTCGGGAATGAGCCACATCACATTCAGTGCAAAACTTGTGCGAGTTGAAGTTTCTCAAACTTCTCTCCGAGATTGATGCTCGGTAAATCCAGAAAATCAAAGTCCACCGTTCGTGGATTTATCACCCCTCGCTTCGGCCAGTTTCTCATACATCTTCCCGTGTCCATCGATCGAAACAGTTCATCCTTCTTTCCTCGAAGGTTTGCAGCCACACCCATCCAAGGTTTAAAATGTAAATACATTTTCTCATCATCATCATTTCCCTCTCGGTTGATTAAAACTACCAAACCTAGGGTCGGGAAAGTTTGCAAAAACTTTTGCTGCTGTTCCCTCGGGAACAACGCCCGATCTTTCCATCACGGTGAGAAAGTGCGTCTCATTTCTATAACCTTTTCTTTCGAAATTCATCAATGAAGGTCATTGAGACACTCTCCTTCCTTCAAAGCGAGTAAAGCCTATAAACAAAAGCAGGCTTGAGTGATCTTACTGGTTCAACATTTTCAAGCACTTCTTCTACATGTTGAGGGCGACTATCATGAGGTCTAGTTGAGGAGGAGCGCTGTTGAGATCGTTGAGGAGACTGATTCTTGTTGGAAAGTCGTTTCTTCCGTGAGATCGAAGTGCGTAGGCCCTCTCCGAGCCCCGTGGTCCCCCGCTTGCAAGCCTCGATGATTTTCTTTGGTGAGACATTGTCGCTGTCTTGGAGAAACTTTATCACTTGTGTCGCAAGAAAAACAAAATCTTGAGAAGTAAAAATCGAGGAGAGAAATTCCGAGAGTGAAAAGCTTTGAACTAGGGTTTTCGGGTAAAGTTTAAAACGAAGAAGGAGAAGAAGTATAAAAGGTAATTGAATCGGGGTAACTGAATCGACGCAAAATAAATTCCTTTTCGAAAAAAAAAAACTGCCTTAATAAATCGATAACCACCCTTTATAAAATAAACCGCCTTAATAAATATGATTATCCATAAATAAAACGAGACAAACTTACCTTTTCGAGATAAAAGATTAAGTAAATGTACTTAGAGTCGTGTCGATTGGTATTCTCGTCTACACCCTTTTGAGTACGATACTCCGTCGACTTTAAGATTCGAGTCCGAGCTTCAACATTCTTCAAGAGATACAATATTGAGTCTTGAGAGAATAGACTCAAATAAGCTTTTCTCAAGTGGCTTTGTGAAGATGTCGCAGTTGATTCTTCGAGTCAATGAATTGTATCAAGACTTCTTTGTTCGAACATGATCTCTTATAAAATGATGTCGAATCTCAATATGTTTGGCTCTTGAATGTAGGATAGGATTCTTTGTAAGATTGATTGCGCCGGTATTGTCACATCGATCTCTCGTGCAAGAGTCTTCAATACCAAAGTCTCTTAGTTGTTGTTTTATCCAAAGTATTTGAGAACAGCAACTTCCAAGTGATACATATTCTCGCTTTGTTGAAAGAGCCACAGTTTTTGTTTTCTTGAAAACCAAGATACCACCCCGTTGCCAAGTAATTGACAAGTTCCGAGGTGCTTTTTCTTTCAACTCTACAACCCGCAAGATTCGCGTCTCGAATAACCAAGAAGGGTAAAGTCTCCTTCTTTGGGATACCATAGACCAATCTTAGCGGTAGATGCAACGTATTTAATGATACGTTTAGCAGCACTCAAATGTGATTCCTTAGGATCGATTGAAACCTAGCACATATGCAAACACTAAATAATATGTCGGGTCTAGATGCGGTAAGATAAAGAAGTGACCCAATGATACTCCCGTATAATTTTTGGTCGACTTTCTTCCCTGCTTCGTCTTTGTCTATCTTCAAAGAACTTGACATTGGTATGTCAGTCTTTTTGCAATTCTCCAGACCGAACTTTTTCACAAGTTCTTTTGCATATTTCTCTTGATGAATGAAGATTCATTCTTTAAGTTGTTTCACTTGTAGACCAAGGAAGAAGGATAGTTCACCCATCATGCTCATCTCAAATTCATCCCGCATAGACTTAGAAAATTTCTTGCACAAAGTCTCATTAGATGATCCGAATATAATGTCATCAACATATATCGAACGAGTAGAAAGCTTTTGCCTTCCTTTTTAATAAAAACGAGTAGTGTCTACCTTTCCTTTAGAGAAACCACTTTGAATTAAAAAATTACTTAACCTTTCATACCAAGCTCGAGGAGCTTGTTTTAATCCATATAAAGCTTTCTTCGCCCGAACACTGAGTCTGGTTTCTTTGAGTCTTCAAATCCAGGAGGTTGTTCCACATAGACTTCTTCTTGAATAAATCCATTCAGGAATGCGCTTTTGACGTCCATTTGAAATAACCTGAAATTCTTATAACATGCAAAAGCAAGTAGTAATCTGATTGCTTCTAACCTTGCTACTGGAGCATAAGTCTCATCATAGTCTATCCCTTCTTCTTGCGTATATCCTTTAGCCACAAGTCTTGCTTTGTTTCTTGTTACTTTGCCTTTTTCATCAACTTTGTTCCTGAAAACCCATTTTGCTCCAATAACATATTTACCTTTTGGTTTAGGAGTTAATTCCCAAACGTCGTTAATACTGAATTGTCTGAGCTCTTCTTGCATTGCTTCAATCCAGCTTTCATCAGCTAAGGCTTCTTCAATGTTTTTGGGTTCTATTTCAGAAATAAGTGCAACGGCACTAGACTCTTCTCGCCTTTTGGATCTTGTACGAATTCCCACATTAGCGTTTCCAATAATGAGTTCTTCGGGATGACTGGACTTGTGTTTCTAGTTACTGGATGGTCTGATAGGTTGTTGATCATTTTCTTGAGTTGAATCTCCATCGACAACTTGTTGTACTGCATCTGGATTTTGGTGTGATTTATGGGAGATAGATCTAGCGATTAATGCGGAGCAGATTCTGATTCTTCAGTCTGTATTGGCTGAACTTGTGGAGAGTCTTGAAATTTGACGTTCATTGATTCTTCCACAGTCTGAGTCTTCTTGTTGAATACTCTATAGGCTTTGCTTGCAGTTGAGTAACCAAGAAAGAATCCTTCATCGATTTTTCTTCAAACTTACCAACTCGATCATTTGCATTCTTCGTAATAAAACATTTACAACCAAATACTTGAAAATAAGAAACAATTGGTTTCTTTTCTTTAAAAATTTCATAAGGGGTTTTCTCAAGAATTGGTCTTAAAAATACTCTGTTAATAATATAGCAAGCAGTCGAAACAGCTTTAGCCCAAAACCTTGAAGAAATATTACTTTCAATTAAAAGAGTTCTTGCCATTTCTTGTAAAGACCTATTCTTCCTTTCCACAACCCCATTCTGTTCTGGTGTGTATGGAGAGGAGAATTTGTGCTGAAAACCCAATCATCACAGAATTTTGTAAAGTCTTGATTTTCAAACTCACCTCCATGGTCTCGTACAAATACTTGAGATAGTGTGACCTTTCTCATTTCGCACCTTCTTAGCAAACTTTGAAAAGAGAGAGAAAGTTTCAGACTTACTTGAAAGAAAGTAGACCCAAGTAAATCGTGAATAATCATCCACTATTACTAGGCGAGAACCTTTTTCCACCAATGCTTTGCGTTCTAGTAGGTCCAAATAAATCCATATGTGTTTGAAGTGCACGATTAGTGGAAACTTTACTTATTGGTTTGTAAGAGTTTCTAACCTGTTTACCCAGTACGCATGGTGTGCATAGATCAGACTTTGAGTAATTGAGAATAGGCAACCCACGAACAAGTTTCTTGGAGGAGATCTTGCTGATTTGCTTCATATTGGTATGGCCAAGTTTTCTGTGCCATAGATTAGCTTCATCTTGCGCGATATCAAACACCGTGATCTTTCATGATTTACATCCGGAAGATAGATATTTCCATGTCTTCATCCGGTAAAAGATTGAGTAAAGTCTTTCCGATTCCCGAGCACGTTCCTTTTCGGAAATTGATCTTGAATCCGATATCACACAACCGGCTTATACTAAGCAAGTTGTAATTTAATCCTTTAACTAAGGAAACATTCTTGATTGACAGACTTCCAATCTTGACTGTTCCACGACCAATGATTCTTCCTTTGTTGTTACCTCCAAAGGAAACTTTTCCTCCATCTTTCTGGTCAAGTTTTATAAAGCAACTTGAGTCTCTTTGTCATATGTCTTGAGCAGCCACTATCTAGATACCATTTAATCTTCTTTTGATAGTGACTGCGATTAAAAAGAATTCAAGCTTTCTTTGGTACCCACATCATCTTGGGTCCAGGAAGAGTTAGAGCAATAAACAGTCTTTGCACAATTCCTTTTAACAGGTCTCCAAACCAAAGGACATTCTTTCTCAAAATGTTCTGAGCTTTGACACTTGGAACATTTCAAAGCATTTACGCTAACGGGTTTTACAAAGACTTTTTGAAAATGATTTTTATAAACAATTCTGGTTGGTCTTTGTTTGATTCTTTTCCTTCACCTTTGGAAAATCAATTAGAGGAATAGTTTCGAAGTCATACCAAGACCTAACTTATCAAAGTAGAGTCTTTGTATTGAAAGAATCTTATCCAACTTTTCAGAACCATTTGAAAATCTTTTTGATATATTAGAAATATCATTTTTCAAAAGATTATTTTCTTTGGAAACTTGAGTCCGAGTTTTCTTTCAAGACAAGTAAAGTTGTTTTCTAACTTTTCAAACTTTTCTTTCCAAAATTTTTCCTGTTGCTTCAATGTAGAATTTTCCTTTTTCAATTCGGAGATCCTCTTAAGAGTTTTTAGACTAAGACAAAGTTCATCAATGTATTTCGAAACTTTGATAGGAATTTTAGATTACTAACCTCGAAGTTCATTTTCCCAGTTTGTACCGAATCAGTGTGCAGTCCGAATCGATTTTGCCATTAACAGATATTGGCATAATCATCATCACTTTCTTCACATTCGTATCACTCGTGTCTCGCTTTGAGTGCCTTCTTGTATTTCTCAGTCTTTCCTTTTCTCTTCTTTAACAGAGGACAGTTGGGTCTGATGTGTCCATTTTTCTTGCATTCAAAGCAAGTCACTTCTTTGTTAGAGTCATCTTCCTCTTGTTGATTTGTTTTGAAACCTTTGTGAGCTTTGTTTCTTCCGGTTGAATTTTCTTCCTTTTCGTGTTCAACTTTCTGAATCTATTTATCATGAGTGCCAATTCTTCATCATCTAGATCTTCTTGAATCGTAGCATCGAATAGTCATTAGACTTTAAGGCAATTGATTTCTTACCTTTTGAATCTTCCTCTTCGTTGGTTTGCTCTACTTCATAAGATTGAAGAGTCCCAACCAATTCGTCTACAGAGAGTGGAGCAATCCTCTCGTGTCTCTCTTATTGAGGTTTTTATGTGATTCCAGTCTTTAGAGAGTCCTCGTAGGAGTTTGTTGACCTTCATATGTCCCGAGATTGGATGTCCCCGATATTCAAGACCATTCACAATTTCATAAAAGCGACTAAACATGTCGCTTATTGATTCTCCCGATCTCATCTTAAAGACTTCATATTGTCCCAAAAGAATGTTGATCCTTGTCTCTTTCACTCGATCGAGTCCCTTCATAGGTAATGTGAAGCCTATCCCACTTCTTTTGCTGTACCACAAGAAAATATTCTGTTATACTCGGTAGGGGATAAAGCACAATATAAGGAGTAAATGGCTTTAGCGTCAAGAGTCTGTCTCTTGGTGATTTCTTCTTGAGTCATTTGAATGGGATCAGCAACTTCTTTTCCTCTCTCTGATCCTGATGCAGCAGCAGGAATGATTCCTTTGTCTACACTTCCCATTCCAAAGGATCTTTCGATCTTAGGAATGCTTTCATCTTGTTTTCCATATCTGTAGTCTTTTCCATCAAAGTATGGAGGTCTGGTATTGCTTTGACCTTTGACCAACCCCGTAGGTAACATACTAGCCATAGATCTTTTACTCGAAGTAAAGACACTTCTTATAAACGAGTACACAAGCTCGATACCAATTGTTAGGGCTAGAATTAGCACCTAGAGGGGGGAATAGGTGACTAAAGCGATTTTAACAATCAAATCCGATTAAGAGATTAATGAATTAAAAACAACAATCGCAGCAAATGAAAGTAATGAAAGATAAAAGGATTAGGGATAGAGAATCAAGACTCAGATTTATAGTGGTTCGCTTATATCAAGCCTACGTCCACTCTCCCGCACGGACAGCCCTTCGCTGAATTTCACTAAGAATCAAAAAGAGTGTTTATAGTCTCACGCTCTTGAGTCCACAATATAGAAACTCTACTACACTTCCTCAAGGTCTCACCACTCTATGGTCTCTCTTTTGATTACATATAACGCTCGAAGAATAAGATCACAAAAAAAATGGAGATTCAGACTTTGGAATTCTTCTATCCAACACACTTCAACAACTCGAGCGTCTCTCTTTATACGCTTCTTCATGCCTTCATTACCGTTGGCACCTTCCAAAGAAGTTCTTCCAATCAACCCGTTGGACAGAATCAATTTGGAGAGATCTCGAGCTCTTTAAGGTAAGTGTAGATAGTCCATCAATCCTGCTCGCCCATACAATCAGGATCTTGGTTTCCATACGTAGAACTTTCCAAATAAGTTGCGGATCTTAGAGAATCTATATCAATTCGGATACGAATATAAGATCTTGTAGTGCTAAATCCAGTTGAAAGATATTCCTTAACCGTTGAGATAAAAACTATATAGAATCGGAATAGAAACTTTTATCTTGTCGATCCGGAATGGTCCATGAGAATAGACTTTGAAACTTGAATCTTGTTGACGTCGACTTTGATCTTCGAGACTTTGCCGTAGAGTCCGCAAGTCTTCGAGACTAGGCGAGAGAAATGTTTTGTCAACTTCAAAACCTTTGAGGAGAATTTATCCAACATTAGATACCGAAGAAAACTTGTTATAAGATTTCTAAACTTCATTATGAGATTGAGACATTAATTCATGAAAATTTATGGAGGGTTAAACACCGTATGACTCACTTTGTGTGATTAGAGTTTGGAAGATATTGAATGTTTGAGTGACTTGAATGTGACTGTAATTTTCGTTGTATTGTCCGATCTATGGTAGAAACCCACGTTACTCTCTCTAGGAGTAGGTCACATCACTAAGCCGTTTATGATGTTCAATTTAATTTTTTTTTTTTTTAATTATTGCTCGTTCACTTGTTTCTCGCAACATATCCAACCATAGGATAAGGTAATTGAGATTGTTATTGACAATTCGATCGTGTTTTACAAGCTCGACTAGCAATATGATACAAAACAATAATTAGGAAGAATTAGACTAAAAGGTTACATCGACGCAGCAATTTGGCGCTTGGAATTTATTTAGGAAGAATGGAAAATATGAAAATAATCAAAGAATGAATGACTTGTCCCCTAGGAATCAATCTTCACGAACTTCGCATGTTCTTTGTGTAAGAATTATTGTGGCCCACATAATATGATTTATTATATGGTTTAATAATTATTGTTATGCTATAAGAATAATACATATTGGTTTGAAGAGTTACGACTCTTAATAAAACGAAGAGGTACAACTTAATTGAAATGGTATATCGGTGATGGAAGGCGCACCTTTTCAACAAACGTACAAATAGATCCCCGGTCCTCTCTCCACCCACAATGAACAACAATAACCTAAAGGAATTTGGTATTCTCTCCTCCATCGATGTAATACATCAAGAATAGTGGGTTAAGGGAGAGAAATCGATTTCTTCTTTGCCCGAGTTCTTTGGGCTACAACGATCATCATCAACTGCAATGCGTTATGGATAAAGTATGTCATCATTTATTTGTGGGAATCATGAAGATCAAAAGATCACCGTTTAGTATGAGTTTCCGCATTACAAATTTAATATGTATTGACTTACGGTTATCGAGCATTTATGATCTCACGATTTTTCCGTTTATAGAAATATTATGATTTATGTTTGATGATTTGTTAAACGATCATGTTTGTATTATTTATTGTTGTTGAAATGTTTCGGATGGTTTCTGTCAAAGAAAATCCGAATGATGAATGTTTTCATGTTGAAAAATGTCGAAAAATGGAAGAATTCGGGCGAAATAGGGATTAAAGGACGAAAATGGCGAAGGAAAGTGTTCGGGCGCGAGGAAGAAGGCGCGTGGGCCTCACACACGCGCTGCGACAGTGGCGCGTGGAGCCCATGCGCCACGCGCTCACGCGCACTCAACCGCACACGCGCGCAGCGGTGCCGGCGCGTGCAACGCAAGCGCCTATGCGTTAGGACGCGCGTGCGCGCACGCGCCCGTGGCGGATGCGGCGCGTGCCAAGCACGCGCTGACGTACCGAGGGCCTTTTATTACAAAATTGCCCCTATGCCAATTTTAAAATTCCTATTTTGTCCTTCTCTATTTATTTACGATTCTGCCCTTGCTGTTAATTTACCATTTTGCCCTTGGATTATAAATTTATGATTCTGCCCTTATGGAATTATGATTTTACGGTTCTGCTCTTACCGGTTATTTACCATTTTGCCCTCGGATTATAAATTTACGATTCTCGCCCTTATGTTTTGATTACGATTTCGTCCTTGTGTGCAATTTGGTAAATATTTGTATTTTACAATATTAAAAAATTCATATTATGAATGGTTTGTTAGTCACCAAAGTGGCAAAACCTTGAAGTTTTTTTTTTGAATTTTTGATATTGTAAATTGTTTTATTCAATTACCCATGATTAATTGATGCTATATATATGAAATTGATATGTTGCATATCATTATTGGTGTTATGGGTATATTGAAGTTTATTTATTATAAGAATTTAGGGATTAACCCAAAGGTTAATTATTTTCTATAATTCATGAACGTTATGGTTGATAATTAATATGACTTATTACTTTTGTTTGTATATTCAAAGATAGCAAATAAATTTTAATAAGATATATTTACAATTATCAAATAAAAGTTATTAGCATCATTATGGTTTTTATATATTTGTATATCATAGGATCGCCCAAAGGAGAACTATGATGTACATGTAGTTTAGTTTGAATCGATTAGGTGATATTCTCAAAGCATTAATGTATAAGTATTTTCTTGCACGTTTGCGTATCTCGCACTGTTTCACTCCATTCGCACGCCTCATCTGTTCCCTTATTCAATGGGATAAATTTTCCCCGATTGGAGTGAACAAGTCGGGCCACTTAGGTGTCAGGATCTTGATTTAGCGCTTCAAGCCGAGAAACCACTGCTATTACCGATGAAAGTAGCAATGATGAAAAGTCTTTCTATAAAGCTTGGGAAAGATCGAACGTATCGAGCTTAATGTTCATGCGAATGACATTTGCAAACAATTTAAAGACTTCTCTTCCCAAAACCGACAATGCTAAGGAATTTATGAAATTTGTGAAAGAGCGTTCTCAAAGCTGGCGATAAGTCACTTGCTGGTACATTTATGAGTACACCGACCACCATGAAATATGATGGTTCGCGTACCATGCATGAGCATATACTTGAGATGACGAATTTAGCAAAGAAAGTTAAGGACTTTAGGGATGAACGTGGATGAGTACTTTTAGTACAATTTATACTTAACTCCTTGCCTCATGAGCAATATGGGCCATTTCAAATGAATTACAACACTATAAAGGATAAGTGGAATGTAAATGAATTGGCCAGTATGCTAGTTCAAGAGAAAACAAGGATAAAGAATCAAAATGCTCATTCTGTTCATCTCTCAAGTCATCAAGAAGTTCGAAAGAATTTCAAGAGGAAAGGTGGAAGGAGCAAGAAGAAAGGACTACATGTTCTGAATGACTCTTCAAAGGCTTCTCAAATCCACAAGAAGGAACACGATCTTATTAAGTATCATTTTTGCAACAAAATTGGACACTTGAAGAAAGATTGTCTGAAATGTAAAGCTTGGTTCGAAAAGAAAGGTAAGCCTTGTGCTTTAGTATGTTTTGAATCAAACTTTACTGAAGTTCCTCATAATACTTGGTGGATTGATTCTGGTGCCACCACTCATGTGTCAAATACGATGCAGGGATTTCTTACGATCCAAACTATAAAGCCAAATGAAAGTTATGTGATTACGGGGGAACGAAACAAAGCTCTAATTGAAGGCATTGGCACTTATCGTTTGATCTTAGATACTAGGCATTATTTAGATTTGTTTCGAACCCTTTATGTACCTACATTTTCTCGTAATTTAGTTTCTTTTGCCAAGACTTGATGTGGCGGGATTTTATTGTAAGTTTAGTTCTGAATCTTTCAGTCTATTTAAGAGTGATACTCTTATTGGAACCTGGAACTTTATGTGATGGTCTTTACAAATTTAGACTTAATAATACTTTTGTTGAGATATTAATGACTTTACATCATAATGTTGGCACTAAACGAAGTTTGGTGGATGAAAATTCTGCTTACTTGTAGCATAAACGTTTTGGTCATATATCCAAAGAAAGAATGCAAAGATTAGTGAAGAATGAAATTCTTCCAAATTTGATTTTACTGACCTTGGAGTGTGTATTGATTGTATTAAAGGTAAACAAACAAAGCACACTAAGAAAGGTGCCACAAGAAGCACATAACTTCTTGAAATTATACATACTGATATATGTGGTCCATTTGATGTTCCATCTTTAGTAAGGAAAGTTACTTCATTACCTTTATTGATGATTTTTCACGTTATGGTTGCATTTATCTATTGCATGATAAGTCTCAATCAATGAATACACTTGAAGTGTATATTAAAGAGGTTGAGAGGCAATTATATAGAAAGGTGAAAATAGTAAGATCGGATAGAGGCGGTGAATATTATGGAAAGTATAATGAATCGGGACAATGTCCAGGTCCATTTGCTAAATTCCTTGAAAGACATGGCATTTGTGCTCAATACACAATGCCAGGTACACCACAACAAAATGGTGTAGCAGAAAGGCATAATCGTACTTCAATGGAAATGGTTAGGAGTATGATGAGTCATTCATCTTTACCCTTGTCTTTGTGGATGTATGCTTTAAAGATTTCTATGTATTTATTAAACAGGGTTCCTAGTAAGGCCGTTCCAAAGACTCTCTTTGAACTGTGGATGGGAAGGAAACCTAGTTTACGACACCGCATGTTTGGGGTTGTCAAGCGAAGTAAGAATTTACAATCCACATGAAAGGAAATTGGATTCAAGAACGACCAAAGTGGTTATTTAATTGGTTATGCAGAGAAATCCAAATGGTATAGATTTTATTGTCCTAATCATAGTACAAAATTGTTGAATCTGGAAATGCTAGGTTCATTGAGAATGGTGACATCAGTGGGAGTGAAAGAATGCGTAATGCTTGCATTCAAGAAGTAAGGGTAGAAGTTCCTATACCCGAAACTTCTAAAGTTGTTGTTCCTGATATTATAGCACAATCTAACAATAATCAAGAACAACAAATTAATGAACAACCACTCCATAATGAAGATGTCAATATTGAACCTCCAATAGCTGAGTCATAAGAAATAGCATTAAGAAGATCTCAAAGAGAAAAGAGGTCGGCTATTTCTGATGACTATATGGCTTATCTACAAGAGTCAGAAATTGACTTAGGAATTGGAAATGATCCAGATTCATTTTCTCAAGCCATGGAATGTGAAGATTCTAATGAATGGTTTAATGCCATGCAAGAAGAGTTAAAATCCAAGTATCAAAATCAAGTTTGGGATATTGTTGAATTGCCTAAAGGATGTAAGAAGGTTGGGTGTAAATGGGTCTTTAAGACCAAGCGCGACTCAAAAGGCAATATTGAACGACATAAAGCCAGACTTGTTGCAAAGGGTTTTACGTAAAAAAGAAGGCATTGACTATAAAGAGACATTTTCACCAGTCTCTAAGAAAGACTCACTTAGAATCATTATGGCTTTAGTGGCTCATTATGACTTGGAGTTACACCAAATGGATGTAAAAACCACCTTTCTTAATGGGAATTTAGAAGAAGAGGTTTACATGGACCAACCCAAAGGCTTTCAATTAAAGGAAAGGAACACAAGGTATGTAAATTAAAGAAATCAATATATGGACTTAAACAAGCTTCCCGACAATGGTATCTTAAGTTTTACGATACCATAACTTCATTTGATTTAAGGAAAACACCGTTGATCGGTGTATATATATGAAGATTAGTGGGAGCAAGTTTATTTTTCTAGTTCTGTATGTTGATGATATTTTGCTTGCTGTTAATGATCTTGGTTTGTTACATGAAATCAAGAAATTTCTCTCTAAGAATTTTGAAATGAAGGATATGGGAGAGGCAACGCGTGTGATAGGAATAGAAATATTCCGTGATAGATCACAAGGATTATTAGGATTGTCTCTAAAAGCCTACATTGAGAAATTTTAAAGAGATTTAATATGAGTAAATGTTCAGCAGAATAGTTCAATTCAGAAAGGTGACAAATTTAGCCTTATGCAATGTCCGAAAAGTGAATTGGAACGAGAACAAATGAAAAATATTCCTTATGCATCTGTTGTGGGGAGTTTAATGTATGCACAAACTTGCACCAGACCAGACATCAGTTTTGCTGTCGGAATGCTGGGCAAGTATCAAAGTAATCCTGGAATGGATCATTGGAAAGCTGCAAAGAAAGTTCTTAGATACCGCAAGGAACGAAGAATCATATGCTTACTTATAAAAGATCCAATCATCTTGAGGTGATTGGATATTCGGATTCAGACTTAGCCGGATGTGCCAATACAAGAAAATCAACATTTGGTTACTTGTTTTTTCTAGCTAGAGGGGCAATTTCATGGAAGAGTGCGAAGCAGTCAGTTATTGCTGCATCCACTATGGAAGCTGAATTTGTGGCATGCTTTGAGGCCACTATTCATGGATTATGGCTGTGGAATTTTATTTTAGGGCTTGTGGTTGTCGACAGTATTGCCAAGCCGCTGAAAATTTATTGTGATAACTCTGCAGTAGTTTTCTTCTCTAAGAACGACAAGTATTTTAAGGGTGCTAAGCATATGGAGATCAAATACTTGTTTGTTAAAGAAGAAGTTCAGAAACGAAGAGTGTCAATTGAGCACATTAGCACCAAACTTATGATAGCAGATCCCTTAACAAAAGGACTGCCGCCCAAAACTTTTAATAAGCATGTTGAAAAGATGGGAATTATTGAACGTCATTAATGTTTGTATTATGATTGTATTAAGTTTATGTATTTGACACTTTGAGCTCACTTACGTGTTTATGATATTTCCTGTTTTCTATTTAGTATACATTATGGAAATAGATTAATGTTAAACAGGATAGTTTCTAAGGAAACATTATAGTTGGACTATTACTTGTACTTCTCATTTATGGATCATGTTAAGTAAAGTGCTATAGTTGTAGTGCATAGAAGGGACTATGTCGATTAATGACATACAACCGCTATGACTCGCATTAGTTTTCTTTACTTAATTGTGATTATTATGTGATTACCAATTTAATGAAATTTTTTTATAGCATAATATTATTGTGCACATTACAGTCTTTGTTAAACCATGAAAGGAATATCATATGGACCAAGTGGGAGAATGTAAGAATTATTGTGGCCCACATGATATGATTTATTATATGGTTTAATAATTATTGTTATGCTATAAGAATAATACATATTGGTTTGAGGAGTTACGACTCTAATAAAACGAAGAGGTACGACTTTAATTGAAATGGTATATCGCTTTGATGGAAGGCACCTTTTCAACAAACGTACAAATAGAGTCCGGTCCTCTCCACCCACAATGAACAACAATAACCTAAAGGAATTTGGTATTCTCTCCTCCATCGATAGAATACATCAAGAATAGTGGGTTAAGGGAGAGAAATTGGATTTATTCTTTGGTTCGAGTTCTTTGGGCTACAACGATCATCATCAAGTGTAATGCTATGGATAAAGGTACGTCATCATCTATTTGTGAGAATCATGAAGATCAAAAGATCACTGTTTAGTATGAGTTTCCGCATTACAGATTTAATATGTATTGACTTACACTTTGTACAAATTGTAGCATTCGGTGATTACGATTGTTTCCAATTTGTGTAATTATGTCCATGGGGTGACCTCGCAAGACGAAGGTGTCTCTCATTTGAGAGTAGTTTCGCAAACCTAAGAGAAAAGAAGCAATTGCATTTAGTAACCCGAACTATGCACGCGACCATCAAACTTCTTAACGACATCAGAAATTACAGTTCCATACCTTGTAAGAGCCTCTTCATTAGTCTCTGGATTATGGGCTTCATGTCCGCCAATCTCCAAGTTCACTCTTGAAACTAGCTTCTTCAACAACGCTTCACCAAATTTGACTAAGTTGTTCAAATTTTCTTTGTTGCGATATCCACTGAAGCTACAGAACCACTTAACGTGTTGTCCTGCAAATTTCGTTTAAAGGCTGAGATTAGCTTGCCGAATTTAGCTAGCGAGCAAATTAGTTAATGATCACTTCAAGGCTTGTTTTGACATGACTATGGCTGATATTGTATATATGTATACCTGAATCCGGAGGTAGTTGGCCTCAAGATGTAGGGCTTGGAAGACCGCAGAGAGGTGGAAGTCGACCATATCTGCGCTCGCTTGGATGAACACATCGACCAATGAGCCCCCGCCATTGCCGCACAACCAGCCCAGGACTCCCCATTTGGCCGCTTCACTTGCATTATACTTCCCCTCAACTTTTGCTGAACCGGTCCCGAGCGATATCACAAGAAACCTTCTATAGTCCATTGGCTTTATAGGGAAGAAATCTGAGCTTCCTCCCATGATCTCCTTCGTCACTTCTCCCATTGCAACCAATGTTTGTACCACGAACGATGTAGAGTTAGAAATAATAGAATTACCCTTTTTGTTAAAATATGTCTCAAGTTTGAGTCCAATGTGAAATTTCAAATATTCCGAATTGGATATGTTGCGGACGTTCGAAATTGAGCAAGGAAGATCCGAAGATCAACTTCCCAAAGTTTGAATCTACGTTGGAGAATTTGGCCGCTAAAATAGGAAAGTCCAACTTTCACTTGGATTTGGATTCTGTTTAAAATATATAGAGATATATTTTAGTTAAAATAGGCAAGTTAGGAAACAGAATCCTATGAGAAGTTAGCAAAGAATAAAGGGTCTCACTTATATATATATATATATATATATAGACTTGTGGCCATGGATATAAGAAGGTTGATCATGAAGAAGTGTTCTTGAAACGCCATCTAGTCGTCAAGTGCTTGGGAGGGATTTTTTCTGTTGTCCTTGTCTGTGAATTACATCCAAGAAAGATTAGTGTTTATAGCCAATTAAATCTTGTGGTAAAATGCGTGCGTTGTTGGGTGTAATTGGGGCTTGGGAAACAGCAAGAGAGAAAGTAACTTGAGTGTGTAATCTCATTGTATTGCTTGATCTATAGTGAGATTTGCTACTGCTCTCCCCGTGGACGTAGGTCTTTACGATCGAAGCACGTAAATCCAATGTCCGATTTATTTTCTTCTTCTATCTATATTATTGTTCGATCGCTTGCCTTTTCGCAACACTTTTTCAGGTCAGGTCTGTTACAAAACAGTTTTCTTCATACTGGATTGTTTGCGGCCCCACCACCATCAATGAGGTTGAATCCCCTCACTTTTCCTGTGGAGTCCTGGGTTTCAAAATGATGAGCTGGGAGATAAGTTGGTGCTGCAGAGGTTCAGATGCATGTGTCTGAGAACAAGGCATTTATGCTTGGTTTTTCTTCACCTGGTCACAATCAACCACCCCACAAAAGCAACATGTTCAGTGATTTTTCTGTATATTATTATTTTGACAATATCAAAAGAAAGAATGGATTATATTCCAATTACTGAAAAAAAGGACGAACCTCGTAGCTAGAAAAGATGGTTGGCCGAAGACACTTGATGTCGAATGTTGGGATCACCACATTCGTCAATGTTTGGTGCAATCTTGTGTTTCCAAGTTCCTCTTTGACGAGCTTATGAAGGTATTTTCCATCATATTTCGGTTCAGTCACTGCCTTAACCATGTTCGTAGCAGGAGCAAATGGGCAACTGTGATTTTCAATTATAAAAGAGATATTATGTTAGTATACAGCCCTTTGAGGAACTACCGATATGGCCTAAAGAAATGATGAGTTAAATTGGTTAACCTGTGTTGAGGGAAGATTTTAGGGCATTTATTAAGGTAGAAATTCATAATATCTTTGGCAGCAAATAGGGGACGATTGTTTTCGCCGGGGCTAGTTAACATGGCAGTGACGAGACCACCTGTGCTTGTTCCGGCAATGACATCGAAATAATCTGTGAGTCTTGCGTCTTCACCATCTAGTTTCTGCACAAGTCCACAAAGTCATCAGAAGTTGGAACGGGCATGCATGGATAAAACCTGGTACTTCACTGAAACTTGTTCTTCATGAATTAAAAAGATAGCAAACTGATTAATAACAACCTGAAGCTCAGACTCTAAAAAGGCGAGAATTGTTCCTGGGATAAGCCCTCTTATCTCTCCACCGTCGATACTGAGAATGGTAATGAGGTTTCAATAAGTTGGGGGCTGGACCGGCAAACTCTTGGACTTTTCCATAGATACGGCGGACTTTCTTTTCTTTTCTAAGAAATAAATATAATGTACTTAATAATTCAAACAAAATAGAAGCGTGTTTTGTGTTTGTGAGAGAGAGAGAGAGAGAGAGAGGGCGCTTGAGGGGGAGAGATCGAACTTCAAATGTGTTGAGGGAGAGCTATTTGGCCTTAGTCTTGGACAAGAAGCGAGTATTCATAGGTTGGTTTCATTTACACTTTGGCCGAAATCCCACGATCGATTTTGCTCGGATTTGGTTTAAGTTGACCGGAAATTCTTCAATCCGAGAAACTGATTGACTCTCGGCATTGGTTTAAGTTGACCGGTTCTTCAATCCAAGAAACTGCTTGTAAAGTCCAAATTTTAAAGGGAGCCGAACCATAGTGGCTAGCTGATGATGAGTGGTCCTTCAAGTGAAGACTTCTTGGTGAGACTTTCAACGCCTAGAGAGAGACTTGTAGGTTTGAATATTAATCAAATGGCATGGGGGCCATTTCGGGAGTAGGAAACCCTAATTTCTCACGCACGCGCGTTAGATCTACTCTTTTCTATTTGTAGCTTCTTTAATTCGATTATTACATTCATAGCATTACACAAGGCGATAAATCTGAAGGCAAACAGATCAAGGACGCATTGGCGTGCAGCTCAAGTATTTAGAATGGGAATGATATAGTTAGACTATCGGTCACTTTCTATGAAAGTAGCAATATTGACAATGTTATGCGATGCATATAGAGTAATGTTATGATAAAATTTCATCTCAAAAAGTGGGTGGAGAGAGAGAGAGTATTGCTCCTAAAGTGTAAATTAATACACGGAGAGAGGGTCAATGTGTATATACATTTCTTAAAAAGAAAAAAATAGCAAAAATGACCCATCGATATACCATAATTCAATGATGCGGGAAACCCTTTCAATATTACAAGTTTATTGTGAAAATAAAGCATTTCGAAAGAAAATATGATGCTTCTATCAATCTTCCTTATTAGTTTTATCTGAGAGGGTAGTTAATATAAATTGTTAAAAGACAACAAAGATATCTGAAAACTGTTGTCATTTGTGCTTTTGTTGTTCTTCAGATAAATATGATAATTCTCGAATTTTCAGCCGCAAATAAGTTCAATTCACGATTTTAAGCTTGAAGGGAATGAGAAAAGAAAAAGAGGGTGACTGTACAATCTGTGTTTTTTTTCCTCTTTCCATTCTTTCAAATGTATGTGTCATTTAAGGTCTGTTTGATAACGCTTCTGTTCCGAGAAACAATTTCTTTTCAGAAATAGTTTTTTTCTATTTCTATTCCCCGGAACAATTTCTCAATAAAAAGAACGTGTTTGGTAATTACATAAAATTTCTATTCTTGGAATGAAAAAAAAAATAGAAATGCGTTTGGTATGATTCACAATGTATAATTTCTTTTAAATTTTTCTTATTCTTCTTTATTGCTATCACCGGCGACCATCGCGCCAGCCACCGATGACCGCTAATGACGCCGATTGGCAGTCGATCGTGGTGGTTGGTGGTGGCAAGCGACGGTCCGCCGTTAGCGGTTATTAGTGGCTGGTGGCAATAGACGGCGGCGCGGTCATCGGTGGGCCTCAACGGCAGTCATCGGTGGGCGGTGGCGACAGTCGTCGGCGCCAGTCAGTCGGTCGGCTAGCCGGCGGGCGGCGGCATCAACCGTCATCGGTGGTGGGTGCGGCAACCGATGATGATGATAACTGGCGATGGCAACGGCGGCCGACTGTTAGCCAACTGACAAGTAGTGGCCTCAATGGTCATTGGTGGTGGGTCGTGGCGGGTGGCAGCGGCGGCGACGACGGCCGGCCAACGGTCGATCGGTGGACGAGCGGTGGGAGGAGGTCGGCTGACGGGCGATGGGCGGCAGGTGACGACGGGAGGTAGGTAGTGGCGGCCGCGGTGGAGTGGCGGCAGCAAGGGCAACGACGAAAGGAAGGGACACAAGGAAGAAGAAAAAAAAAAAACTTATTTTTAGAAATTGTTTTCGAGAACAAGAAACTACCTTTTTTTTACTTCTTATTTCTGTTCCAAATCTATTCCCTAGCTACTTTTCTATTTCAAGAAATAGAAAAATCAATTGACATTACCAAATGGATTTTTGTTTTTTTTTTTTAGAGAACAAAAAAAACAGAAATTGGGAGGTATAGAAACGTTACCAAACATGGCCTTAATCAACTTTTCACCCAAACATCGTGTGTCTGAAAGTGTGCAAAACAGCTTTTCTATTTAATCGTGGAGCATCATGCATTTTTTAATAGTACTTCTTTCTTTAACTTTAACTTCTATCGTGTTGTCTAATCGCCATTCTAAATCTTTGCCTTAGTCTTGTCATGAGTTGTTGGGATCTTTCTCTCCTTTCTTTAAGGGGATATAATCCAAGGCAAAGCTTTTCTTATAAATGTGAACATTATTTTTTGTGATGTGAAATTGTGCCTCTTCGGGCATGAAAAGTAGTTTAACGACAATTTTCTCTTTAAAGAATTATTTTTCTTTGATTTATTGACCTCACTAATTCCGCTTTATATTTTCCATATAAACTCACGCCTAGAAACTTTCAAATATCTTGTTTTCCTTCTGCTCTTGGAATTTTCAAAAATAATCATTTTGGTATCTCATTTGAAATTCTATCAAATAATCAATTATAAACTTATTATACCGATATTAATTTAGTCCTAAATTTTACAGATTTTTCAATGTAAACTTTTTGGATAATTTTCGTTAAGCTTACTAATATGGCAGCGTGCCACATAGGATAACTAGTGATAACTAAACTACCTTTTTTTTTTTTTTTTCCAAAATTCATTGAAAACACTTATTCATGTTGCAAATCTTCCCCTCAATACTACTTATCCATCAAACGTGGAGAAACAGTGACTGTTTTTTGATAAAAGACAATGTGCTATATACATATCCTCGCTCTGATCGCCGTCCTATCATTCCTATGGTGCTACGATGAAGCGCACGTAAGCCTAACTTAAAACGCCGTTCTTGCTCTATCGTTTTTGACCGGTTAAGGCTCATCTCATCCCCGTGCAGCATGCCTTTTAGGGTTTATAAGATAACAAAAGTATATTGCCGGATTCGCAACTCTATATATCTGTTCCTTTTTTCCCGCATATAATGTTAGGCAAAAGGAGAAGTGAGATGCCAAAGAAAGCAGTCATAGGAGATTGAAGTGACGGGTCCGATTTTATCACTCCGAAAAAGTTTAGGATCGATCTTCTAGAAACGAGAGGGTCGACTGAAGGGTGTTGTGTAAAATTTTCATTATCATGTCTTTGCCATATCCACAAGTCGTCTGAATTCATCACTGACTTGACGGTGCATCATTGCGCGCGGTCATCACAGGTGGAGGCTTGGTGGGGAAAACTCTCTGAGTTTGCCTCTAAGGCAATTCAAAGATGGCTGGACGTTGAATGGTAAAAGGGCAATCATATGCTATTGTTAACTAAGTGCAATGAACGTGCCAAGGTACTTTTTTTTAAATTTAGGGACCACTTTAAATTTAAAGCTCATCTCATCCCCGTGCTGCATGCCTTTAGGGCTCATAAAATAACAAAAGTGTATTGCCCGATTCGCAACTCTATATCTCTGTTTTCCTTTTCCCACGTATAATGTTAGGCGAAAGGAGAAATGAGATGACAAAAAAAGCAGCCACAGGAGATTGAAGTGACGGGTCAAATCGTATCACTCCGAAAAAGTTCAGGATCGATCTTCCAAAAACAAGAAGGTCAACTAAAGGGTGTTGTCTAAAATATTCATTATCATATCTTTGCTATATCCATCAATCGTCTGAGTTTATCACCAGCTTGACAGTGCATTATTGTGCGTGGTGATCACGGGTGGAGGCTTGGTGGGTAAAACTCTCTAAGTTTACCTCTAAGGCAATTCAAAGATGGCTGGACGTTGAACGGTAAAAGGGCAATCATAAGCTAATGGTAATTAAGTGCAATGAACGTGCCAAGGTTCTTTTTCTAAATTTGGGGACCACTGGTCCGCTTGCAGTGGGGAATGTATCTCTTGCTCTGGAGAAGTTAATATGTGGGTCGCGAGGAGGGGGCATAGCACTTCTTACAATTGGGACTAGGTTGTTTATGCATGGATTAACATGCGAAGCGTCACGTGGTTCCAACAATGATGTGTCTTCCGATGGCTAGAGGCCGAATGGAAAAATACTACTTTCTTCATTTTTGTGGCTCCCATCGAGATTACATGTGAGGTTAATGCAGTTGGTAACCCCGATTCCGCAATTCAAAAAGACGCCTAGAATTGTGACGCTTGCGTGCTTTCTTTATAAGACCACGTTCCAACCATCACGTGCCTTTCGGTATGCATTTAAGCAAAAAGTTGAGATGTTGCAGTGAAGGAATTAGTGAGATATATAATGGAGCTTAAAAAAATATGACAAATACTCCGGTTGGTTTCTTCACTTCAATTATCTTTATTCAGGACATTAGCCAGTATATTAGTTCATATAATTTTTTGTCAGGGTTGCAAAAATCTTAGCTGCTTGCCTTGTCTGTTTGTCTTATTTAGCTGTGTATGCTTCATTTGGATGGCTTTGTTCTAGTTTTCCTAATTTAGTTCCACAGCCAATGGGTAATATTTAACTTCATTATCCTAATTTTCTACCATGAAAAAGAATTTTAAGTAGAGTTCTTTTATATATATATAAAAGAAAAAAGATTAGCATTTCTCAATTTTTTGGTCATAATTTTGAACTTATGTTAAAAGGCCAATATATCTAAAGGCACTGATTTATCAGTTAAGGAAGAAAAGTTTGGAGATATTGATCAATATCACAAGCTGATTCTTAAAGATACTAGAATAAGGGGATTGACAACTGTTGTAATATAAATGATCAACTTATTTATTATTTTCCATTGTTATATTGTTTCATTATGAAATACAACATTTATAATATCTTTATATAATGGAAATCATCTCAACGACCGTACATTGAGATCAAGAATTAAACATCTTTATTCTTTAACATCATAGTTGCATATTGGCTGGAAAGCGTGAAAAATCATGAAAGTACATCTTCTCATGTCAATTAAGCTATAGCTGATGTGCCATTTTCTATGCGACAAGATAGAATATGCGGATTAATGCACCAGTCTGTGACTTTGACCGCAACTAAATAATTATAATAAGAAGTCGCGACAGTAATGAGAATTTTATTCCATAGGGAATTAGCTTACAATCATTCGTGTCTAATGAATGAAGAATTATTAGAAAAAGAATAGAGAAGTCTATCTTGGCCCTAGGGACAAGGGGTTTATTCAAGAATAAAAGAATCATATGGAAAAGCAAAAAAGAAAAGACCGAGGGTCAAATGTCCCAATCTTGAAATTACTATGCAATAGAATCGCTAACCCTCGATTATAATCACTTCGGTGTATTGGCATGTCCATGAGGCGACCTTGCGTGGCGAAGCTGTCTCTCTTGGGAGAGTAATTTAGCAAACCTGCGTTATGTATCAAAGGGGAAGCTATATTAGTCCAATCAACCTAAAAATGCACAAAGAAATAAATCATGAATTTCCGAAATTGATTATTTGTGATTTCCAATGCATATACCTTCTCAAAGCCTCTTCGTTGGTCTCTTGGTTCGACGTGGGCTCGCACACCCCGGTCTCCAAGTTAACCCTAGAGACCGGCTTCTTCAACAATGCCTCACCAGTTTTGATCAGGTCATTCAGATTCTTTTTCGTGGCCACATCCACAGATGATAAAACACCACTCAATGTATCGTCCTGAAAATTAAAGCCATCAAGATGTAATGATCAACATAAAACAGGCCTACTGGTGACAATATTGTGGAGATAATTTTCGTCTGGGAATCTTTCATGTTTATATCTATAGATATTAGATATACCTGGATCCTAAGATAATTGTCGTGGAGTTGTAGGGCTTGAAACACGGCGGAGAGGTGGTAGTCGACCATGTCCGCGCTGGCATGACTGAAGACGTCGATCAATGGGGAGCCACCGCTGGTCAACCAACCCAGCACTCCCCACTTGGCCGCTTCAGGTGCCGTGTATTTCCCCTCAGCCTTCCTAGTTCCGGTCCCGAGGGAGATCACCAAGAACCTCCGGTAATCCATTGGCTTTATAGGGAAGAAGTCTGAACTCCCTCCCACGATTGCCTTGGTCACCTCTCCCATCGCAACCAGTGTCTTCACAATGGGAATATCACTGATAATTAGTTGCGGACATGATAGACTGAACCAATCAACTTATGTGTCAAGTAAATATCATATTGAAATTAATTTGTTTAAGAACGATTCATAGGAGGAATTTCATATGCAAGGAAGCCAATATGATTATATTACCGGATTATTTACAGCAACGCCCCCATCAATGAGGTTGAATTCTCTCACTTTGCCTGTGGAGTCCTCAGTTTCAAACTGATGGGCCGGGAGATAAGTTGGTGCTGCTGAAGTCGAAATGCATATGTCCAAGAGCAAGGCATCCTTGCTTGGATCTTTCTTCAGCTGTCGATAATTTGACAATAATTATGTTTATAATCCTTGTAAGAGTTCATTGTCTATATATCCTGAAAACCCTAAAGATATTCTTAGATTTCAAGAAGATGATGAAGCAATAAATGATCCGGTAGCTAGAGAAAATAGTTGGCTGAAGGCTCTTGATGTCGAACGTCGGTATCATGACGTTTGTCAATGTTTGGTGCAATCTTTTGTCTCCAAGCTCCTCCCTCACGACACTGTGAAGGTATTTTCCATCGTATTTGGGTCCCGCCATGGCTTTGATCATCTTCGTAACCGGTTTGAAAGGGCAACTGCATAGTTTTAGGGACATATATTAATTTCGATCGATCAAGAAATAGTTAAACCATGATAGAGATTACCAACTTCTTTATGTTTTTCTTTACCTGTCTTGGGGGAAGATTTTAGGGCAGTGATTGAGATAGAAGTCTTTGATATCTTTTGCAGCGAGTACAGGGCGGTTGTTTTCATCGGGAGTGGTTGGCATGGCAGTAACGAGGCCACCAGTGCTTGTTCCAGAAATAACGTCGAAATAGTCCACCATTCTTGCGTCTTCGCCATCTAGTTTCTGCAAAATTCGTAAAATATTTTTAGCTCGAGATCGGTGTATCAAATAGAGGTTATATAAAGATTGGTTGCGTCTTTGCCATCTAGTTTCTGAAAACAGTCTTGTCCTTTTAAAGTTTGCTTAGAACATGCATGCATAAAACCTTTTACATGCATGCATGCATGCATTAGGAGAACTACACGCAAATCATCTAAGTGCATATAAATCTAACGAATATTGTTTTGCTCACTAAAATTGATATACATTTATGTTAAGAAAATCGCTGAGCAGATATTTGTAAAGATTGTGAAGCTTGCTAATATATTAACAGGACCAGTGAAATATATTGATAACGGATACGACAAAAGTCGTGTACAGCATGCCCACCTGAAGCTCTGACTCTAGGAAATGAAGAATGGTTCCAGGGATAAGCCCTCTTATCCCACCACCATCGATACTCAGAATGGTGATCGAATTTCCATAAGTTGGAGGCTAAAGGGGTAAACTCGGTGATCTTTCCATTAGCAAATCGAGTTAAATGAAACGAAACGAAAGGAAGTACTAACAAGTATGCACTCTAGGTGCCTTTGAGAGTTGTTAGAGAAAGGGAGAAATAGGAAATGTTTTGAACAAGTGTTCAAGTTTGGAGAAGGAGCTAGTTTGCGTGATGGCTTTACAGTGCATGAGCCACTCGTGTTTATAGTCTCTCATTCCCCTCACATTTTCACTAGGTTTCACGAAACGGTACGATTCGAATTCGACTGGAATCGTACGAAGGTGGTTGGAACTGGTTAAGTTGGACGCGAGATTCTTCATTTACGGAGATCATATTGAAAAGTCCAAATTCGGTGGGCATCGAAATTAGGTCTTCACTCGGAGAATTTCTGGTGAGACTTTTAGGAGGCTCGTGGGTTTGAAGACAGCTTGCGAGCCGTACAGTAGAGCGAAACCTGTACTTGGCCATGGTAGTGGCTAGCGATCGACCAAGGGCTCAAATTGGATTAATTTTTGAACTCCGTCTACACAACTTGCTCTCGGGGTTAGCTTTGTTTTCTTCACAAGATTAAATGGACGTTGGATGCACAACGTTTGGTGCATTGCTCAAATGAACAACATGGGAAGACAATTCTAATTATGGTTTTGATTTAATCAAAGGTTCTCGAAAGGCGACGAATATGCAGTCGTTTCGACAAAGGTGTGAGACGATTAATAAATGCAATCCATCCATCTGAATTCGGAAACCATCGGACATCGATTGATGAAGGCGACTTTGAAATGGTTTGTCATGGAAATTTCAAGAGAGGAGAAATGGTCACACACAATCAAATTGCGAGCCAAGTTCTCAGTTTTCGGCAAACATTAAAGATGAGAGGAAAATCCCATGGGTCCTTCTTATCCATTTGATTACTCGGGAAGAAGAGGCATTGACTTTTATTTTCGATAAGTTTGTCTCCATTTCCCGATAAAAAGACATCTACTTTGGTTTATCGTGATAATTATCTATCGATCAAAGTAGTCGCGTCTTATTGGCCAAAAAAAAAAAAAATGTCAAACTAAAATGAAATTATTCAAAAGAATATGCAGGTATTTTTCTTTCTAGAAAATTCACAAAACGTTTTCTACAGGTACTTAAGAACGATTTTCCGTAACTAATATCGACAATTCGAATGATCTTGAAAACATATGAGATTTTTAAAGGCAGACAAAATTAATTTGCGGTGTGCAAAAGCTAATAACTAGTTTTTTTTTTTTTTTGGTGATATGGACCTCCAGATTAGGTAGATGAATGAACATCGAATGCACAAAGTATGTCGCCATACTCCAGGACACAGGATTATACAAGACGAAGTCCGGTGTGTGAGTTAAACATCAATGAAAACCCCATTTGATCCTCTCTTATTATGACTTGAGAGGCCATTGCCAAAGGAAAAGAGGAGAAACTTAGAAATACTAATTCCTCTTCAAATTTATTATTTCCTAACTCAAGCACACGCAATTAGTCTAATCTAGAGCAGTCATCTTGATGGTGGAAATATATACATAGATAAATATGCATGTGTGTGTATATATATAGTTAAAAAGTGCCTTGTGCTTACTTGTTAAACAATCAAATTAAAAAAAAAAAAGAATAGTTAATTTCACCAACTATACTTGTTGTCGCAACCTTCTCAAAAGTGAACCTCTAAAAGGAAAAATAATGATTACTAAACAAACACTTTGCGTGAACCTTTCTAAGATCAAATAATTCACAACTTTGGGATTTTAATTTAATCATTTAAACATGCAATTTAATTTATTAGGAGTTGTCACTAATTCATTATGGGTTAATTAGAAACCCGAGAAATGCTTTTACAAACCATAAAATCCATGGATACACGATCTTGGTTAGGCTAGATAAATCTAACGCAATTTCGGTACATTTTCTCTTTATTTGAAAAACTTTTGCTAGTTATCTTGGTTAGTTTTTAACTTAAGCCACTAATATACGGGAGATAATCATCCGGGTGCGCTAGCAAGAATTTTTAACAACCAATAATCAAAGTACTAGATAAAGTGTTAAGGGTAGGGCAACAACATAAATACCCCAAAGCAGGCAAAAGCCTGTCAATTCCAGTAATTGTTCCTCAATATGTCAACTAAAAATGCATGCATAGCCTATGACCTCTAAATGATTCTTTTTGGAATTTTCTTTTTAATGAAAAAAATTTATATGCAATGCATGACATGCAATTTTATGTCAAATAATGGCTATATGCCTAATTCGACATGACATGTAATATGCAATCTATATGACCTAATTATAATGACAAGTAAAATTAATATGAACTATTCTAGCATGACACTCAATTTAAATTAAGGTTAATGCCATAAAAAACCTTAAACTAGTACACACGTGACAACTTTACCCAAAATTAATTTATTAACTATCAAAAACCCAAAACTAGTACATTTTTTGATAAATTTACCTCAAACTGATTTTTGATTACTAAAAAGTCAAACCGGTATATTTGTGACAAATTTACCATCCATTAGTTTTCGTTTAATTAGATTAATACCACAAAAAACCAAAAACGGGTATGCTTGTGAAAAACAAAGTGTAAAACTCCAAATCGGTTCACTTGTTAATTTGTCGTCCACCTTAACAATTTGATGGTAAAACTTAATGAAGACCGACGAGGATAAATTTGTCACAACATATTTGGGGTTTTTCTTAGTATTTATCCTTTAAATTATGATCCTAAACATGCAATTATTAAATGGCATGAAATTATGATGTGGAGATATGACATGTCATTTATGATGACATGGCAATGATGATGTGGAAATATGAAACTAATCCTATGTGAGATATGCATATAATTTATTTTTTTTTTTTTTGTGATTTTCTTTTAAGGATAAGATAGAAAACTACCTAAAATATGTGATTACCTAATTTAAAATTTGGAATTAATTTATATTAAATTATATTCTAAATTAGGCAATTTCCTAATTTCTACATGATTCTTAAATATGCAATTGTAACTAGTAAACTCATCGATCTTGACATGTAATGCATTTTTTTTGTATTTTCCAAGGGACAGCAGCCCTTGGAGGGTCCCTTCAAACCATCCTTATATCCTTTTGTCCCCTTGGAGAGGTCCCACTAGGTTGGCTGTCTTCCTCAGCCACTTTGCAGACCAACAAGCTTCCTTAGGAAGCTAAGGAAGTGGTCCAAGGGTGGTGGTGGCCGTGGCATACGAATTTGGACTTGATTCCCCCAAATTGGATTCAAATCCTCTCCAATTGGATCCAATTTGGCCCCCATAATTTCAACCAAGGTGTCCACGATCAAATTGAAATTTTCCTCGCCAATAGAACCAACTTGCATCCCAAAAACGCAATAAAAAACAATCCCTTGAATTTTCCTGGCCGAAACGGCCCTATACTGAATTTCCGCCAAAATCTCGGTTTGCAAAAAAATATTTGGAGGACGAGTCGACGGTCCTAAAATGACTCGTGACATGATAGAATTTTCAATTTCTGAAATCAGATTCAAATTCACGGTTAATTTCAATCTGGCGCGATTTTAGCGTGACCTAGCCTACCGAGTAGCTTTTAGAAATTTTTAGTACAATTGACCCGTGGTCGATTTATTTCGAGCTACAATGTACATTTTCAACACATTGGCCACTCTCGGTAGTCGTGAAAATCTCAAGATTTCAAATACGGGCACAAGGTACTAAAACGACAAAAAAATCGGTCTAGTGCCAACCGATAAGAATTTTGCAATCTGGTGTAATCACCCACACTTTGATCATCTATCTCAGTCGGATCGACCTATCTCTGATCTTCGATCGATTTTTAACTGTGCCGTAATGATCTCTGCAGATGAGCACGATCGAGTAGTCAATTCCTAGTCGAATTCTCAAGTCTATTACATTAAAATCCCTTAATGGCTTCCCCAGATATTATAGTATGATCACCATAGAATAGCACTATAGGTGCGTCGATGAAATGCCCGATTCATTTAATTGGAAACAAAACCTGAAAATCAGGATGTCACAAGAAACTCCAAGTGTCTTATGTAGTATGGGTGGCACTGATGTAGATTTTTTTAAAAAAATTTTTAGTATCTCGAATTTTTTATTAATTTTTATATTTCATTGTCTTTTTTTCTTTTCTTTTTCTCTAATGGTCGCCTAGTCTTGGTAATGACTGGTGATTGGCCAAAAGCAATGGCCAACAATGGTTGCGCTCTGGCAAGGTCGACCCTCGCTAGCTTTTGGTGAGGGGAAGCCTTACCAAAAGTTGGCAAGGCCGACACTTGCTAGCGAGGCTCAACCTCCCTAGCCTCTAGTGAGGGCCAGCCTCACCCAAGGTTGGAGAAAGCACCCCATGTCAGATCTCGACGAGGGGGCGGTCTCAATGGCCATTGCCTTTGGTTGATCGTTGACCATGGCCAAGGCCCGACGATTGGCGAGAAAGATGAAAAGGAAAAAAAAAGAAAAAAAAAAAAGACAGTAAAAAATAAAGAAATTGCTAAAAATTTAAAAATATTAAAAAATTAATAAAAATTTTGTTCACGTCAACGTTGCTCGTACGCATAGGTTGCCTTGTGTTCACATAAAAGATTTCTTGCCAAAATTGGCCGGATTAACTATATTGACAAAACGTGAAAATATTTATGATTCAATTGACAACATTAAAAAAAAGGGTAAGACTAAATTGGGAAAAAAGTAATAAATTTAAGATTTTTTTAATCAATTTTCCCATTTTTCCCTGATCGGTAGCTAACTCCAAATTGGTGAAGTCAATGGATTTCTCTCTCTCTCTCTCTCTCTCTCTCTATAAATTTCTATAATTACTGAGTATTATCCTTGGTCGTCGAATTTGCTGAGAAGTTTACTCCATAAGTTGGAGGCTGGAGCGGCAAACTTTTCGAGAAGGACTTAATAATACGAACAAAACAGAAGCGCGTTGGGTGTCTCAGAGAGAGAGAGAGAGAGATACTTCAAATGTGTCGGGTGAGAGCTTTTTGGCCTTAGTCTTGGATACGAAGCCAGTATATGCAGGTCGCATTTCATACAAATTTTGACCGAAATCCCACGTACGATCTTGCCCGGAATTGTTTTAAGTTGACCGGAGATTCTTCAATCCCAGAAACTGATTGAAAAGTAAAAATTTTAAAGGGGAGCTGAACCATATTGGCCAGCTGATGATGAGAGGTCTTTTAAGGGGAGAATTGTTGGTGAGACTTTCAACGCCACAAGAAAAGACTTGCAGGTTTGAACAATAAACTAAAGGCACGGGGCCATTTTGGGAGCAGGAAAACCCTAACTTCCTATGCACGCACAGTATACTATTTTCTATTTATATCTTCGGCAATTCAATCACTACATAAATAGCATTAACCCTAAAGGAAAAAAGATCAAAGCACGCGTTGGCGGGCAACTCAAGTATTTAGAATAGGAATGATATAGATAGACTAGAGGTCACTTTCTACGAAAGTAGCAATATTGACAATGTTGATGCCACATATAGAGAAATGTTATGATAAAACTTCATCTTGGAAAATAAAGAGAGAGAGAGAGAGAGAGATTACATGGGTTCGAAAGAATTGCTCCTAAAATATAAATCATTGTGTGGAGAAAAGCTGAATGTAAGTAAGACATTGAAATCCCTTCTTAAAACAAAAAAGCAAAACTGACCCATTGAAATACGAAAATTCAATGATGTGGAAACCCTTCCAATATTACATGTTAATTGTGAAAATAATGCAATTTGAAAGAAAATATGATGCTTCTATAAATCTTCCTTCTGAGTATTATCCGACAGGGTAGTCAACACAAAGTACTGAAAGAGAGCAAAGATATCCAGAAACCGTTGGCATTTGTGCACAGCGATAGAAAAAGATAAAAAAAATAATAATAAAAGGAAAGGAAGGGGGATGGGTGTACGGTCCTGTTTTTTCATCCTTTCAAATGTATGTGTCATCAATCAACTATTAACACAAACATCATGTGCCTGAAAGTGTACGAAACAGCTTATCCATTTATTGGTGGAGCATCATCCATTTGTGAATAGTACTACCGAGTTACATTAACTTTACCTTCTATCATGTCGTGTCTAATCGCCATTCTTAATCTTGGCCTTATTTTAATCGTGTCATGAATTGTTGAGATCTTTCTGTCCTTTCTTTAAGGGGATGAAATCCAAGTCAAGGCTTTTATTGTGAATATGAAAGTTACCTATTTTGGGCATAAAAAGTTTTCAAAGGACAATTTTCTCATTTTAGAAAAAATTCTTTGATTAGTAGCCTCACCAACTCTCCTTTAGATTTTTTGAATAAATTAATGCCCCGATGTTTTCCATTATCTTGTGTTTCTTTTGCTCCTGAATTTTTCAAAAGCAAATTTTTGATATATCATGTGAGATTTATCTCATTTTTTCACACGTCACCGAAAATACTTGTTCATGTCGCATATAAAATTTACGTTCCCATCAATACTACTTATCTACCACAAGCAAAAAAAAAAACAGTGACTGGGAAAATAAAGACAGTGTGCGATATACATATCATCGCTTTGATCGCTTTCGTATCATTCCCATGTGCGCTACCATGAAGCACTAGCTCAAAACGCAGTTCTTTTTCTTCCTTATTTGACCGCGAAACCTCAGCTCATCACTGTGCTGCAAGTTTTTCTTCGTTCATTAAACACTCAAGTTGAATCCTACGTTTGACAACTCTATATCTCTATTTTCTTTTCCCTGCATATAATGTTAGGCAGCGAGAAATCAGATGCAGAAAAAGCAGCCACGGGAGATTGAAGTGGCATGTCAGATTCTATCACTTCGAAAAAGTTCAGGATCGATCTTCATGAAATGCGAGGGTCAATTTAAAGGTATTGTGTAAGTTATCATACATTTGCCATATCCGCTGGTCTTCTGAGTTCATCAGGGGATTGAACGTGCATACTTGCACATGGTGATCCCATGTGGAGGCTTGATGGGCAAAACTCTCTGAGCGAACCTCTAAAGCAATTCAAAGATGGCTGGACATTGAAAGCTAAAAGTCTATGCTTTTGATAACTAAGTGCAATGAAAGTGGGAAGTTTCTTATATTAAATTTACGAAACTTTTGGCCCTCTTGCAATGGGGAATGTATCTCTTGCTTTGTAGAAACCTTTTTAGAGGTGAACCATCAAGAGAAAACTAATGAATAATTAAGTAAATGCTTAGTGCGGACTCTTCTAAAAGTCTATGCTTTTGATAACTAAGTGCAATGAAAGTGCGAAGTTTCTTATATTAAATTTACGAAACTTTCGGCCCTCTTGCAATGGGGAATGTATCTCTTGCTTTGTAGAAACCTTTTTAGAGGTGAACCGTCAAGAGAAAACTAATGAATAATTAAGTAAATGCTTAGTGCGGACTCTTCTAAACTCATATCAATCCTAACTTTGGCATTTCAATTAAATTATTTAAAATGCAATAATCAATTCAATTTGGAGTTGCCATTAATCTATTATGGGTCTATTAGAAACCCAAGTAAAAACTAAAATGTGGGAGAGCACCTTACTTTGAGAACTAGAGATTTTCTAGATTTGGGAACTTGATTACACTAGATAGATCTAATGCATTTTTGATATCTTTTCTCTTTATTTCAAAATCGCAATCAATCTGAGTCAATTTCAAGCCTAAACCACTAATATGCAATAGGTGATTATGGAAGTGCCTAAGCAAGAATTTAATAGTCAATTATCAAAGTGAAAAATAAATGCTTGAGGAGATAGAAAACCTTGATGCACTAAGCAAATCAAAAACTAAGTTCCATTTTGTCCAATGCATAAAGGCTCTGCCAGATGTTAACTAAAAGTAAACAATGATACAATGCTTATGTAGCTGTATATGCTTTAGATGGCTTGCTTCTAGTCCTTTTTTCAGTTCCCCAGCCAATGGGTAATTATTAAATTATCTATCCTAATATCCTAACATGAAAAAAGAAAGTTAACTAGATTCATTGGTTTTAGAATAGATTAGCATTTTTTAATTGTTAGGTCATACTTTTGGACTTATGTTTAGAAGAACAATAATGGCCAGAAAACGAGTAAAAATTAAAAAAAAAAAAAAATCTTTCCACTTCAATTAAGTTATAGTCAACCTATGGAATGGTTTCTTTTAGTTACATCACTATCTACGGGGCATATTCGCGGTGAAGTGAAATATAGTCATCTTGTTTATACAACAAGATAGAATATGTGACTTAATGCACGTGTCTATGACTCCGACCACAACAAAACAATTATAATACGAAGCTGTGACGGTAATGAGAATTCATTCCATAGAAATTAGCTTACAATCATTCGTGTCCAGTGAATGATGAATAGTAGGGAAAGAAATTGCAGAAAATCTATCTTAGGCCTAGCCTCCCAAGGGATTATTCAAAAGTAGAAAAGTCAATCTTAGCCGTAGGACCAAAGTAATTATTCAAGAATGAAAGAATCACGAGGAGAAAAATTAATAAAAAGACAACTAGTTTGTCCCCATCTCGAAATTACAAAACCAGCAAAACTATGCAAGAAGATCGCTGGCCCTCGATTATAATTACTTCTGTGTATTGGCATGTCCATGAGGCGACCTTGCAAGGCGAAGCTGTCTCTCTTGGGAGAGTAATTTAGCAAACCTGCAGTATATATCAAAGGGGAAGTTACATTAGTCAAACCAGCCTAAAAATGGAAAAACTAGTAAAATCATCATGTCTTTCTTATCCTGAAATTGACTGTTCGTGATTTCTAATGCATATACCTTCTCAAAGCCTCTTCATTGGTCTCTTGGTTGGGCGTGGGCTCACACACTCCGGTCTCCAGGTTAACCCTAGAGACCGGCTTCTGCAACAATGCCTCACCGGTTTTGACTAGGTCGTTCAGATTTTTTTTCGTGGCCACATCCACAGATGATAGAACACCCGTTAATGTATCATCCTGAAAATCAAGCCATGAAGATGCAATGATCAGAATAAAACAGACCTATGCGTTATAATATTTTGTGGGAAAATTCTTCGTCTGGGAATCTTTGAAGAGAATATCTGTGGATGCTAGATATACCTGGATCCTGAGATAATTGTCGTGGAGGTGTAGGGCTTGAAATACGGCGGAGAGGTGGTAGTCGACCATGTCCGCGCTGGCTTGACTGAAGACGTCGATCAGTGGGGAGCCACCGCTGGTCAACCAACCCAGCACTCCCCACTTGGCTGCTTCATGTGCCGTATATTTCCCCTCAGCCTTCTGGTTACCGGTCCCGAGTGAGATCACCAAGAACCTCCGGTAATCCATTGGCTTTATAGGGAAGAAGTCTGAATTCCCTCCTATGATTGCCTTGGTCACCTCTCCCATCGCAACCAATGTCTACACAATGGGAATATCATAGATAATTAGTTAATGTCACACGTTAATTGAGAACGAACTCTCGACATTTAAGTACTTTTGTGCAAAGATGATAACGGATAAACTGAATCAATCAAGTTATGTGTCGAGCAATTATTGACCGTTTTTATTGAAATTGATTTCTTTTAAGAATTATTCATAGAAGGAATTTCATGTTTGAGATTTCATATACAAGGAGGCCAATTTGATTATTTTACCGGATTATTTGCGGCTACGCCACCATCGATGAGGTTGAATTCCCTCACTTGGCCTGTGCGGTCCTTCGTTTCAAACTTATGGGCCGGGAGATAAGTTGGTGCGGCTGAGGTCGAAATGCATATGTCCGAGAGCAACGCATCCATGCTCGGATCTTTCTTCAGCTGGCGACAATTTGATGAGAATAATGTTGGTTATCCTTGTAAGAGTTCATTGTCTACATATCCTCAAAACCATAGAGAAATTTCAAGAAGAAGATGAAGAGATGAATGACCTGGTAGCTAGAGAAAATAGTTGGCTGAAGGTTCTTGATATCGAACGTCGGTATCACGACGTTCGTCAACGTTTGGTGCAGTCTTTTGTCTCCAAGTTCGTCCCTCACGACACTGTGAAGGTATTTTCCATCGTATTTGGGTCCCGCCATGGCTTTGATCATCTTCGTAACCGGTTTGAAAGGGCAACTGCATAGTTTTAGGGACATTTATTAATTTCTATCAGTTAAGAGATAATTAAACCATGAAGAGAGATTAGCAACTCCATGTTTTTCCTTTACCTGTCTTGGGGGAAGATTTTAGGGCAGTGATTGAGGTAGAAGTCTTTGATGTCTTTTGCGGCGAATACAGGGCGGTTGTTTTCATTGGGAGTGGTTAGCATGGCAGTGACAAGGCCGCCAGTGCTTGTTCCAGAAATAACGTCGAAGTAATCCGCAAGTCTTGCATCTTCACCATCTAGTTTCTACAAAATTCGTCAAACATTTTTAGCTCAAGATCGATGTATCAGATATGGGTTACATAATTATTGGTTGCATGTACTTCATATATATTGAAAATAGTCCTGTCCTTTGAAAGTTTGCTTAGGACAAGCATGCATAAAGCCTTTTACATGCATGTGCATGCATGCATTACGAGAACTACATGCAAATTGTCTAAGTGCATATAAATCTAATGAATATAGTTTTGCTCACTAAAATTGAGATATATATATATATATATATATATATATATATATATATATAAAATTCATATTGACAAAATCGCTTTGCAGAAATTTGTAAAGATTGTGGAAGCCTACTAATATGCTAATAGGATCGGCGAAATATATTGATAATAGATACAATAGAAGTCGTATATAGTGTGCTCACCTGAAGTTCTGACTCTAGGAAATGAAGAATGGTTCCAGGGATAAGGCCTCTTATCCCACCACCATCGATGCTCAAAATGGTGATCGAATTTCCATAAGTTGGAGGCTGAAGAGGGAAACTCCTTGTTCTTTCCATTTGTAAATGGAGTCAAACGAAACGAAACGAAGTACTGGCAAGTATGCACTCTTGGTGCCTTTGAGAGCTGTCAGAGAGAGGGAGAAAGAGGAAATGTTTTGAGCTAGTGTATCAAGTTGGGAGAAAGAGCTAGTTTGCGTGATGGCTTACCAATGCATGAGCCATGCGTATTTATAGGCTCTCATTCCCTCACATTTTCACTGGGTTTCACGAAACGCTACGATTCAAATTTGACCGGAATCAATCGAAGTTGCTGGGAACTGGTTAAGTTGGACCCTAGACTCTTCATGTGCGGGGACCATATTGAAAAGTCCAAATTCAAAAGGGCTTCGTCAACAATGTGATCAGCCTTCAGTCACCGATGCGTATGCCAAGAATTTCTGGTGAGACTTTTAAGGAGACCAGTAGGTTTGAACACAGCTTGAGAGCCGTATATTAGAGTGAACTTGTACTTGGCCACGATAGTGACCAGCGATCGACCGGCTATGTGTCATATATCAGGGCTTATTTTAGATTTATTTTTTGGCACTATCTAAACAACTTGCTCCTGGACCAAAAAAGAAACAAAAAAAAAAAACTTGTTCTCGGGTTAGCTTTGTTTTCTTCACAAGATTAAATGGACGGTACAAGAACAATGATTGGTGCATTGCTCAAACGGACTACATGGTAAGACGATTCGAACTATAGTTTTGATTAAATCAAAGGTTCGCAAAAGGTGACAAATCTGCAGTTGTTTTGACGAAGGCCTGGGACCATTAATGAGTGCAATCCGCCCATCTGAATTGGGAAACCACCGGAGATTGATTGACGAAGGCGGCTTTGAAATGGTTGTCATGGAAATTTCAAGAGATAAGAAATGGTCAGACCCAACCAAATTGCGAGCCAAGTTCTCAATTTTCCGTAAACATTAAAGATGAGAGGAAAATCAAGAGAAGGGGCATCGATTTTTTTTCGTTTTTTTTCGATTAGTTTGTTCCCATTTCCGGATAAATATCTACTTTCGCATATTAAAGTAGTGACCCTTAATTATAGGACTTGCAGTTTATCGGCAAAAATATGTCAAAGTTATAAAGATGGAACTATTCAAAACGATATGACAGTATTCTTCTTCTAGAAAATCTGCAAAACGCTTCTTACAAGTGCTTAAGGACGATTAGCGTAATTAATATTAACAGTTCGTATAACCATGAAAATATAATAGACTTTTTTAAGATAGATAAAACTAATTTGCAGTGTACAATAGCTAATAGCTAGTTTTCTTTTGTATCTTTTGTTGTATGGACCTAAGATTAGGCGGATAAATGAACATCGGGTACATGAATTATCTCACTATACTAATGGACACAGTACGATGCGAGACGGAGCCCGATGTGTGACTTAAAACATTAATGAATACCCTTTCTGATCCTCTCTTGTTATGACTTGAAAGGCCTTTGCCAAAGGAAAAGAGGAAAACTTAGAAATACTAATTCCTCTTCAAATTTATCATTCTTAACTCCGAAACTCATGGAACTAATCTTATTTAGAGTGGTAGTCTTGATTGTGGAATATATATGTGTGTATTAAAAAGTGCCTTTTTTTTTTTTTTTTTTTTTTTTTTTGGTGTTGTTGAACCGCCTCATGCCGACAACGCCAGCGTAAACCACAAGACAGCGGGGACCCACCTCTCACGGCACCCCACTTAAGCCGCACAAATGGAGCGGGTTGGGATTCGAACCTTGCCAGCCGGGAGGGCGTTGGAAGCTCGAACCAACTCTCCCACAGTGGGGTGGGTTAAAAAAGTGCCTTTTGCTACTTGTTAAACAATCAAACAAGAAAATATAACAATATCTAATGTCAGTGACTGTACTTGTAATATGTATGAGTAATGCTTTACAAATAATATATAACCCATCGGTTAAATGATTTCACTGATTGGAGAAGTAATAACAATTTAAATGATTTGGCTAGATTAGTGTCCCATTTAATTACTTCAGTGACTTCTTCGATTCGACATGTATAATATTCATCTAATTTTGTTCTATCATTTCATTGGGACGGTGGACTTTCCTCCATCTAGAACTCGAGAAAAGGCAAGTCGATCTCTGGGAAAACTAAGAGATTGACCCATTGGTTTTAGGGTTTGGAAGATCTTCCCTCGCACTTTGGAAAAGCCGACCCTCCAGAACGATCTTCCACAGCTAAAGACAATGCTTTGAACGATAAACTTTTCTTCCTATCTCCATGAATTTCTTCCACCTGATAAGTCTCGCTTCAACAACATAGAATTTTCTCACAATGCTTTCTGTCATTGTAAGTTCTGCCTCCATTTTGTCAAAGTACAGTAGACAATATTTTTCTTTTGATAGAATGACACAAATGATCCCTAAACTTTAGCCAAAGGTACAATTTGGTTCCTAAATTTTTAATTTGTTCAATGTTATTCTTGAGTTTTAATCCAATGTACCTAAACTATATTAAAATGTTCAACATTATCTAAAGCGGCCATAAACTAGAGAGCCTTGACCAATTTGAAAGATCATTTAATGTAGTTGAAATAACTGAATCATCCGACATGCGTAGTTTTGATTTTCCAATAGATTTACATCTTTCATTAATGGAAATTTAACTTAAATTAATGGATAGACAATATTGATATTTTAATATAGTCCGATGACTAGTTTGAACATATATAAAAAGTTTAGGGATCACATTGAATAAATTAAAAGTTTATGGGTCACATTACATATTAGACCAAAATTCATAGATCATTTGTGTCATTTTCCCTTTTTCTTTTCTTCAGAGTAAATTTACCGGTGAAAATTGTAAGATGGGTAAGATTGTGAAAAAAATCCGGTAAGATCGCAAGACTTTATTCTAGCACGTAAATTCACAAGAATAGCCCGTAAAAACTTAATGGGCTTTCGGTGTCAGGACGTGGCTTGTGTTTATGGCAAGAGATATCGAATTGGCAAAGATAATTCGTTATATATGAGCTCTAATACATCAGCCATTTGAATCCCACTATGTGGTTATTTTTCTATTTCTTTTCCCCTGTTGGGTTGGATTTTTTAATATGATGAATTTTTCCTCTTTAAACAATAGAGATTGAAGGATAATCATAGGAAAAATTATGAAAAAAATCATCAACCTATTGTACGTATGCCAAAAATATTACCCCGTGTTTTGTTTTGTTTTGTTTTTCAAACTTACAGATGTTATTTTTTGTCACAAATAATCCAAATCTCTAACTATCTCCTTTCTTTTTATTTTGTGCGCTTTAATATTACCGTGTGAGTTATTAGATGTAATTGGAGGTTGAGAAATAGTTAGAGTGTTTTATTAACTCAAGTGTAATTGTAATATCTACTGTATCGCTTGATATATAGTGAAATCCTATGTTACCCACTTCATGGAGTAAGTCACATTGATTAACCCACAGTGTTTGATTTATTTCTTTGATCTATTTATCATTGCTTGATCCCTTCTTTTTTGCAACGTAGCCGACCACAGGATAAGTAAATGAAATTGTAATTCATAACTTGATTGTATTTTGCAAGCTCATACTGGCAATATAATACATGCAAAACAATGATCAGGAAGAATTAGATTAAAGGTTACATCAAATGCAGCAATTTGGCATTTGTAATTTATACAGGAATAATCGAAATAATAAAATAATCAAAGAATGAATGACTTGCCGCCTAATAATTCAATCTTCACAATTTCCAGTATGTTGTTTATACAAATTGTAGCATTCAATGACTACGATTGTTTCCAATTTGTGGAATTATGTCCATGAGGTGACCTCGCAAGACGAAGTTGTCTCTCATTTGAGAGTAGCTTCGCAAACCTGAGAGAAAACAAGCAATTGCATTTAGTAACCCGAACTATGCACATAACCCTTGAACTTCTTAACTACATCAGAGCTTACAATTCGATACCTTTTAAGAGCCTCTTCATTAGTCTTTGGATTACAAGCTTCATATCCGCCGGTCTCTAAGTTCACCCTTGAAATTGGTTTCTTTAACAACGCTTCATCAATTTTGACTAAGTCGTTCAAATTTTTCTTCATTGCGATATCCACTGAAGCTACTGCACCGCTTAACGTATCATCCTACAAATTCCATTTACAAGCTAAAGTTAGCATGCCGACTTAAGCTAGATAGAAAATTATTCAATGATCACTTCAAGGCTAATGTTTTGAAATGATATATGATGGCAACAAATTAGACAATTAGAAATGATGATATATATACCTGAATCCTGAGATAGTTGGCCTCGATATGTAAGGCTTGGAAGACCACAAAGAGGTGGAAGTCGACCATATCTGCGCTTGCTTGCATGAACACATCAATCAATGGACTTCCGCCATTGCTGCTTAACCAGCTTAACACTCCCCATTTGGCCGCTTCGCTTGCATTATACTTCCCCTCAACTTTTGCTGAACCGGTCCCAAGCGATATCACAAGAAACCTTCTATAGTCCATTGGCTTTATAGGGAAGAAATCTGAGCTTCCTCCAATGATTACCTTCGTCACTTCTCCCATTGCGACCAATGTCTGTATGATGAACGATGAAGAGTTAGAAATTATAGAATTTCGTTTTGTCAGGTCAAGTCTGTTAGAAATAAAAAAGATGTCATTCCGGATTGTTCGCAGCCACGCCGCCATCTATGAGGTTGAATTCTCTCACTTTCCTTGTGGAGTCCTGGGTTTCAAAATAATGAGCTGGTAGATAAGTTGGTGCAGCAGAGGTTGAGATGCATACGTCTGAGAGCAAGGCATTAATGCTTGGCTTTTTCTTCACCTGGCCATGATCAATTACCCCACAAAAGCAATGTGTTCAGCGATTTTCTGTATATCATTATTCAGGCAATATCAAAATACAGAAGGAGTTATTCCAAGGACTCAGAAAAGGACGAACCTCATAGCTAGAAAAGATGGTCGGCTGAAGTCGCTTGACGTCGAAAGTCGGGATCACAACATTGGTCAATGTTTGATTCAATCTTGTGTTACCAAGTGATGGGTTTTTATGTGATGATGGGCTCATTTAGGCCCGTCCCCATGTTGGGCCAACATAAGCACGGCCCTTAAATGAAGGGCCCATTGAGGAAGAGGAAGTTATTATAGATAAAAGAATAAAAGGGAAAATCTTTGAAGGTGGTTATCCAAAGAAGTTACGTAATTTGAAAAGTGAGATTACGTTCTCTTAGTTTACGTTCTCACCGTTTTCTCCCTAAAAAGAACAATACTCTCCTCGAAGAACAGAATTGTGATTCCTCTCCGAACTGCGACATTGGTGTTTTAATCTGTGAAGAATAAGGTATGTTCATTTTCGTAATGTACCTTAGGATCAGTGATACATGTGTTTCCTGGGCTTGCTTCCGCTTCATTGTTTTTTGAGTTAGATTGAGTGTTGGATTGCTATTTTTGGGAATCCGATTTTCCAACATTGGTATCAGAGCAGTTGTCTGTCGCGACCTAAATTTTTTCGAAGGTGAATCACCTAAAACTAAGTTAATGGATTACTAAGTCCGAAGACTTGGCGCGAACTCTCCCAAGCCCTACCAATCGCGACTTGATACTAAGAAAATGACCCATTAAAACATGCAATTATATTTCAAATTGGAGCCGCCACTAACCAATTAGGGCTGATTAGAAACCCAGTAAAGTATGGGAGAATAATTTACCTTTTACGAACCGAGATTTAATGAATTCGGGGGACATGGTTACGCTAGATTAATCTAACGCCCTTTCAATACCTTAAAAAAAAAACATTTTTGCGGGCGGTCTTGATTAATTTTAACATAAGATACTAACATACAAATGGTGGTCATGCGGGTGCACAATTAATTAAATAACATTCAATAAATCAAAATGCTAAGAAATTATAAACCACAACTTTATTAAAGTCCACTCTCTAAGAAAACATTCTAAAAAAATGCTAATAAAAATGCATGCCCTAAACATGATTTCTAAATGACATGACACCTAACTTTTATTATTATGCAATCTTAATGTAAAATTAATATGCATGAATTTTACTTTAATGATATGTGAAATGCAATTTATATGGCCTAATTTGAACTATATGTATGCAATCTAATTTATACAATCCTAAATGTGCATATACTACATGACATGGGATGCATGACATAACAATTCTATATGCATGTTCTTTTTGTGATTTTTTTTAATGATTCTTTTTTAATGTATGCAACCTACACTAAATAATGATGATATGAAATGTGATTAATTATGAACTAACCTCTTAATTAACCAGGTAAATGATTTTTGTGTTTTCTCTTTTTATTTTTTATTTTTTTTAATGACCAAATAAAAAAATAACGTAATGATGCAATGCTAACTTTTTTGTTTTTTGTTTATCTTTTATTTTATATTTAAAAAAACTACATGATTGGGAATACTAAAAAAAAAAATTAAACTATGACCCACTAATTAAAATGCAACATGTAACGTGCACATTATAAAATCTATATAACCTAAATAACATTTTTTTTAGTTTTTTTTATTAAGAAAATTAACCTAATTCTACATGAATCTTAAAAAAAAAAAAACTAAAATGTGTTGCTTAAAATGTAAAATGTGTATGGACCTAAATACCTAATATGATGCAATCCTAATTCACTAATATGCAAAACTCTAATTAAATGTGCCTATTATGCAAACTAGTTAATATGCACCTAGTATTTTTTATTTTTTTATATATCATGCAAACTTTCCCTAAATAAAAAAAATGTTTAAATCCAATCCTGACTAAAAAAAAAAAAAAAACTATCTAAGGATGAAATCCTAAAAAAAAAAAAAAATCCTAAAGGTCAACTTATTAAACCTACGTGTCTAATTTAATAAACCTATATGACCTATATCTATGCAAGATTTTAGTTTTCACTATTGTTTTTTTTTTTAATTTTTCATTTTCTCAAACAAGTAATTATTTTTACATAAAAACTAAGATAAGAGTTAAAATAATCAAAAAGATAATCCGTTGTCTCACGAATTAAATTAATAATTATTTTAACTCTACAATCACAACAAGGAAATCAAAATAATTAAAAATTTAGTCCAAGTCTTATGGACCAAATTAAATAATTATTGTGATTTAACAAATGAAATTCTACCACAAAACCAAAAATTATTATAATTAAAAAAAAAAATGATCCGACGCCTCTGACCAAATTAATAACTATAATAATTTTAGGTAGGATCTACGGATAACGCATATATTAACACCCAATATTTAAATAACTAAACTAAATATGCTATCAAATAAACAGCAAAAATAACATAAAAGATAAAGAAAATAATGAAATAAACTAAACAAAAAAAAAAAAAGTAAAAATGAAAAACAAACTACCTAAGGAGAGAGCACAGTAACGTGGATGGGATAACCAAAGAGAGGGTGGCAGCCAACGTCGGATCTCCGGCGAGAGCTGGACGGCAGCAGCGAGGGAGGCGCGGCGTCAGTGACCGGCGAGCAACCACGGTGGGCTTCGGCTTCAAGCGGCGCCGGACTCGCGGTGCGGGCTTCTGTGGGTCGATCGGGGACGCACCGAGAAGAATCCGGCGGCTGGGTCGTCGCTCGGGAGGTGGAGCGGCGAAGAAGATCGTCTTCATGGTCTTCTCGGATGGCAACCAGCGAGGAGAGGCTTCGGACGATTGGTGGAATGGAATTGGACCGAGCTTGGGCTGCTGGGCGATGCGGAACAGGGCACGAGCAGACAGGGGCGCGGGACTTGGAGCTCCGGTGGCTGGAAGAACAGGTGACTGGCTCGGATCTGCAGGTGAGAGGAGCTCCGGTGGTGGCGCAGGCACGGCGAGGCGGAGCAGGGCCGGAACAGCAGCGTCGAGTGGCGGAGTGAGTTAGCCGACTGCAGGGGAGGCGGGACGGCGGGCTGGTGCGTCGGAGCTTGGGCCGTCGTGGGGTGCTCGGCGGTGCTGGCGACGCGAGACCGACGCGGCGGACGGCTTCGAGTGGGAGGCGGGCTGTTGCGTCGGAGGCGCTCGGCGTCCGATGGTGTTGGTGCGGCGGCGCGGCATGGAGCGTCGGAGAAGGGCGGCGGCACGGCTTCGGCGCAAGGGTTGCAGGCGGAAGGAAGAGTCCGGTGGAGACTCTTTGGAGAAGAAGCACAGTGATTTGCTTTCTCTCTCCTCAGGTCTTCTTTACGTCGTTTTCACTCTTCTCTACTCACTGTGGTTGCTTTCTGCTCTTGTACTTTTTCGGTAGAAGGGCAAGCCCTTATGCTGACCTTTTTGCTGCAGTGTTTTTTTTTTCTTTTCCTTCTGATGTTGGTCAGAAGAAAAGAAAAAAAACACTGATTTTGGCTTTTCTCCTTCAAAACTTGTTGCTCTCCTCTTTCTCACGTACCATCTCTCACTTTTCTTTTCTTTTTTTTTTCCGAACGAAGAGAGACCCCCCTTTTCACGTCTCGGACTCCCTATTTATAGAGCAAAAAGCAAATCAAGTTTGTTTTTTCAAGCGGAGATTTTCACTCAACCACTTAACAACAAATTGGCTCCAAAATCACACGGCCGTTTAATTTTCGAATTCAATTTTTTTTTAAAAAAATTCCCTCTAAACCAAGATTATCCTTTATTTCTAAAAACTAATTTTAAATTAGGTGTCAACAAGTGAAAAAGAAAAATAAAAATAAAACTGAATTTTTTTTTTAATTTTGAAATGAAAATATATTTTCAACAACAAAGATTTTCGAAACCAAATTTAATTTATTATTTTCTAAAAATATTAGGTGTCAACATTGTTCATGTTTCCCGATTTTTGTATATGTTTATGAATTGCTTTTGATTGAATTCTTCATGAAACGCCGCTGTCAGTCGATCGGGGACAAAAAATCCCGACACTCGTACTGTTCGTCCCCTCTTTCTGATTTTCTATAAATAGAAACTCGCTTATGATAGTGCATGGTCGTAGTTCTCGTCGAGACGAGAAAACGATGGGTGGCCCGCTGGACGCGGGCTGCTACGCGTGGCCGAAGATTTGGCGTGCACGCGTAGATGCGGTTCCTGGGCACGTGCAATGCACGCACGAGCGGGGCAAACCACACGCATGTGCATGGCATGCGCGCGGTGACGTCAGCTCGCGGTTGCTCGCACAAGGCACGTGCCGGGTCGTCGGTTTGACCCGACCCAATGCGTCTGACCCAACCCGTGACCAGTGACCCGTGACCCATTGATCGGCTTTGACCACCGTTGACCTACGTTGACCGCCGTTGATTGGCATTGACCGGTCCAAAGAAAAAAAAGGGAAAATTATGTATTTTCCGTTGTTGTTCGTTGTGGATTATAAGTAATCTCTTTTGTTTTGCATTTGTTGTAGAACCATAATGCGTTATGCACGCATGCCTACATTTCCGAAAACGAACAAAGAAAAGGCGAGACTTAAAGGGTTAAAAATAGAATTAGCTAGTTATCGGTGGAATGATGGTGAAGTAGTATCACACGTGGTCGTGGTCAATCGATGATACAAGAAATCATCGGAATGGTTATCCTATGCTGGATTATGAGAAGGTGCCGGCCTTAATGAACACTCTTCCACCTGAATGGCAAGCAATGTTAGATCGCCTATGGGAGGTCAACGTGGTCCCGGATTATAGAAGGCTTGCAATAGCTTTTATAAGAGAGTACTATAGAATCGAGTTAACCAAACTTCAACCCTTGGGTTGAGTGTCACATGGCGCAGAGTGAATGCGCCTTGGAGGTGGCATGAGAGCTCTCCAAAGGTTTTTCTGTGGTTGACCAATGTGCCTTCAAAATTCTCAGAGAATTTGCTAAGAGATTAGAATAGACTTTCCCAATTTATGGGATATATGAGAATATTTGGGTTTAATTATTTATTTTTTCTTAGATTAGTTTGAGATGTTTTTGAGTGTTGAATATCTCTTTCTATGTTGATATTTCTTTTTGAATATATTACTTAGTGTAATGGACATGTTTAATTATTGAAAATTCAATGTTATTTATTGTTGTAAATTAGTATGTTAATTTACAATTCTTTGTGAGAAGTTCAAGAAAGTTTTAGTGACTTTGCTGAACTTGTTTTTGCATGAACGATTATGTTAATGATAATTTCAAGTTAGAATTTTGGATGATGATTTGAAACATAGTGACCTTTTGATTCTGAAACCTTATTTGAAATTATTCATTAATATGCTAATTTTATGCAAAATGGATGCATAAATGATAGGTATTAATAATTCATGCATTTGTGTCTCGATATGTTCGATCTATGGTTCAAAGCAACTAAGAGCATAATTGCTGAGTTGAACAAAGAAGAGAAATTGAACGGCAAAAATAGTGAAATATTGAATATGAAAATTCAATATGTGCTTGAAAAGCAAGAAGCACTAAAAGCTCTTAACCATGTTATGGAAGAACTTGAAGATGTTGTGCGCCACCTTGAGCTAGTATAGAACCGCCTAAAGGCATTTGAGCCGGAAATAGATATTTGTTGTGCTGGTTCTAGCTTAGAAGGGGCTTCAAGCTCTAAGCGTAAGCATATTGATTCGTTCAATGGGTAGAATTGCAAAGGATCAAGTCATTCTTGCAAAAAACTAAGAGTTAACCAACATAAGAGAGGAAAACGTCCTCGAGTGAAGAGAATTTCAAGGGTGAAATGTTATAACTATGACCGTAATGGTCACTATGATCGCAACCGGTCGTGAGCCAAAAAAGGTAGACACCCCTTGTAATCTTAAGAACTTTGCTTATGTGTCAACTTCTGTACTCTTAACTAAATCTAATCCTTTGTGGACTGTAGATTCGGGAGCAACAGACCATGTAGCGAATGATCGAGAATATTTTGTGGAATTTTGATGAGTACCGACTGGAACTAAGTGGATCTATGTAGGAAAAAACTCCAGAGCGGAAGTTAGAGGGATTGGCACTTGCCAATTGAACATGCGTGGTGGACGCACTTTGTTCCTACATAATGTATTCTATGCTCCGGAAATTCGTTGAAATTTAGTGTCTATTTTAGTGTTGGTTAAACTTGGTTTTAGTATGAACTTCCATAATAATTGTGTGGATTTATATTTGAATACAAACTACTATGGTTATTGTTATTTTTTAGATGGTTTTATTGTATTAAATATTGACTATGGTAATGTCAATGTTTGTTATTCCCTTTTCACGCCCCTCTAATTCATATGATAATGATGTGAATGTGTGGCATGTTAGACTTGGTCATATTGGCCAACAATGTATGAATAGGCTAGCCAAATAGGGATTGTTAGGCAATATTGAAAGTCAATTTGCTCATATATGAGCATTGCCTAGCAGGAAAAACAACAAGGAAACCATTTGGAAAAGGTAAAAGAGCTTAATTTCCTTTGCATTTAATCCATTCTGACGTCTGTGGTCCAATGAATGTGAGAGGAAGGCATGAGGCTGTTTATTTCATCACATTTATAGATGATTATATTTGATTCGGATATGTCTATTTGATTTCTCATAAATCTGAAGCAATAAGTTGTTTCAAAAAGTTTATGAGCCTAGTGGAAAATCAATTAGATAAAAAAAATAAAAGTATTGAGATCCGATCAAGGTCGAGAATATCTATCTAATGAGTTCAGAAAGTTATGTGATGAAAATGAAATAGAAAGATAGTTTTCTATTCCTTATACTCCTTAACAAAATTGTGTTATGCAAAGAAGAAACAGAACCCAAGTGATGTGTTTTTATGTGATGATGGGCTCATTTAGGCCTGTCCATCCATGTTGGGCCAACATAAGCCTATCGCAACCTCTTTTTCTTTCGACGCCCAATCAGGCGGGGCACCGTGGAGGCTAATGGCTTGGCGGGGGTTTATTTTAGCTCGGACTCTCTAATGTCCACCATTTCACGACTTTAATGGTTTGATTTTAACCCGTGAGTTAATTTTAAAACGGAGTCGCCACTAATCGATTTGGGGTGGGTTGATTAGAAACCCAAGCGAAATATCAGGAGAAATACTTGCTCCTGCACAACCAGAGAAATTAGGATCGATGACTTGATTACATTAGTTAATCATTAACGCCCTTTCGGTACCTAATCTTGTTTAAACCCTAAGGCTTTTTTTGGATTTTTTTTTAGGGTTTTCCATGCATTTGTAGAGGAAAAACATTTTTTGGTCATTTTCTCATTTTTTGGACATAAAAAGCATTTTTTGGGATTTTTTGATCTTTTTTTTTTTTTTCTAAAATATAAATCATTTTTTTTTTTTACTTTTTCTGACTTTTTTTTTTTGGCTTTTTGGGAAAACATGGATATTTTGGTTTTTTATTTTTATTTTTTGAAAAATAAATTATTTTTATTATTTTTTATTAAAAATATTATATTATTTTATATTATTTTTAAAAACGAACCAGGTCGGATCCTCAAAAGCCCAGCCCCAACGGCTGCTGGCCTTATTTTTCTTTTTCGTTGTTTTTCTTGTTTTGTATTTATTATTTTGTATTTATTATATAAACAAAAGGAAAAGTACATAAACATAGAAACTAAGGCCTAATTGAAAACCTAATCAAATTTTAGGTGTCAAAGCCCGGCCCTTAAATGAAGGGCCCATTGAGGAAGAGGAAGTCATTATAGATAAAAGAATAAAAGGGAAAATCTTTGAAGGCGGTTATCCAAAGAAGTTATGTAATATGAAAAAGTGAGATTACGTTCTCTTAGTTTACATTCTCACCGTTTTCTCCCTAAAAAGAACAGTACTCTCCTTGAAGAACATGATTGTGATTCCTCTCCGAACTACGACATTAGTGTTTTAATCTGTGAAAAATAATATACGTTCGTTCCCCGTAATGTACCTTAGGATCGGTGATACATGTGTTTCTTGGGCTTGCCGCTTTGTTGTTTTTTAGTTTGATTGAGTGTCGGATCGCTATTTTTGGGAATTCGATTTTCCAACACCAAGTTTTCTCTTTGATGAGCTTATGAAGGTATTTTCCATCATTTTTTGGACAAGTCACCGCCTTGATCATGTTCGTAGCAGGAGCAAACGGGCAACTGTACTTTCAAGAAAAAAATAGATACTATGTTAGTACACAGCTATTTGAGAAACAATAATGCACCAATATGGCTTTAAGAAATAATGAGTGAGCTTGCTAACCTGTCTTGAGGGAAGATCTTAGGGCAATTATTGAGGTAGAAACCTTAATATCTTTTGCAGCGAATAAGGGACGGTTGTTTTCGTCGGGGCTAGTTAACATGGCGGTGACAAGACCACCTGTGCTTGTTCCGGCAATAACATCGAAATAATCTGCGAGTCTTGCATCTTCACCATCCAGTTTCTGCAATAGTCCACAAAATACGTTCTTGGTCAAGCCATCAGAAGTTGCAAGGGGCATGCATGGATAAAACTCGTACTTCATGATAACTTGTTCTTCATGCATTACAATGATAGCAAACTATTTATAACAATCTGAAGCTCAGACTCTAAGAAAGCCAGAATTGTTCCAGGGACAAGCCCTCTCATCCCTCCACCGTCGATACTGAGAATGGTAATGAGGTTTCCATAAGTTGGAGGCTAGAGCGGCAAACTCTTCGACCTTTCCATATCTGTGATGGACTCTGTTCTTCTTTTTGGGCTAAGCAAGGATTAATGGACTTAATTATTCGAACAAACTGTTCATGGACTAGCTGTACCTACCATTTCTTTTTAGGTCAATATCAGCAATGCAGTTCATCCAACGATAAACCTAATAAAAATTATAGAGCTACGACACAATCAAATCCGAACGAACAAAATGTTGAATTGAATCGTACCAGTCTCTACTGGGGATTATTACTCATTTTTGTACTTGCTGTTTTATTTTCCAATTATTTCTTCAATTAAGAGAAGAAAAATGAAGGGGATAATCCATGAATATTGATATGTATATTCCATAAAAAAAAGCCTTTTTATTAATTAATTCTTTATAATTCACCAGCTCTTATATCTTTTTATAGGTTCAATAAAAAATCAAGATATGGAATACTTAAATAGAATTTTCTATTCCTAATTATTCTGAATCTTTCTTCTTTAACCAATATTTCAAACATTTAAATCAAGAAGTTAGAATTGGTCAAATAATATGAATATGATCAAGTTACTATTTATATTTAAATGAAATAAGACACTAATTCATTTTATTAATAGTGAATATTAAGTAAATTTTTTATGAAAATGAAGAAAAAAAATTCAATAGGGATTACTATTGATTCAATTGCGAAAATAGCTCCTTGCAATGGCACTAAGAGAGGTTTGCTAGAGTAGAGCCCTTTTGTAGGCAAGGTAAGCTGATTCATATGCATATAGTATACCACCGTATTACCTTATTTCCTCTATGTGGTAAAAAGAAAATTAAAGAACCTGCGAATATCAACAAAAGTACAATTATTGTTAACCAAGGAAAATAATTTGTGGTAAAGACAAGATACACTTGAAAAAAACCCGTACTCGATAAAGAAAAAGAATAATATATTATCTATTTTCGAGCACGGGTTTTTGTTGGTAAAAAAAATCAATAGTATTCAAAATGTATTAAAGCGTGTATCTGTGTGTCTGTGTGAGAGAGAGAGAGAGAGGCTTGAGGAAAAAATCGAACTTCGAAGGTGTTTATTGAGAGCTCTTTGGCCTTAGTCTTGGATAAGATGCGAGTATTTATAGGCTGCGGTTCTTTCAAAATTTGACCGGAATCCCACGTACGGCTCGCAATTGCTATAAGTTGAAAAGTCAAAATTTTAAAGGGGAGCCGAACCATAATTTTTGCCGATGATGAGAGGTCTTTCAAGTGAATAATTGTTGGTGAGACTTTCAACCCCACAAGAAAAGACTTGTAGGTTTGAATAATGAACTGAAGGCATGGGGGCCATTTTGGGAGCAGGAAACCTCTAATTTCTCATATACGTACAGTATAATGCAGAATTTAGCCATAATTTGTCTATATCAAATACTCTTTTATATTGATATCTTCTGCAATTAAATCCACAACATTTATAGCATTACGGATTTTGACAAACCTGGAGGCAGGAAAAAGATCAACGAACGCGTTGGCGGGCCGCTTAAGTATTTGGAATGGGTACGACATAGATAGACGAGAGGTCACTTTCTACAAAATAGAGATATGGCCAACAACGTTGTACGCCGCATACAGAGGTATCAGCAAGTGGGTCGAGAGAGACATAACTTGCTTGGATTTGAAAGTATCGTTCCTAAGAGCATACAATTAAAAATCGGAGGGACAGTCAAATATATAAGACATATTGGAACTCCTTCAAGAAAAAAAAAAAAGAAAGAAGTAAATCTAGCAAAATAAAGATCCATGGATATCCCGAAATTCAATTATGTGAGGAAGTCCTTTGAATTTATATGTTCATTTTGAAAATAAAGCTCATTGAAAGGAAACATGATTTTTTATGTCTTTTTTTTTTTATTATGTTTTATCTAACAGGGTAATTTATGGAAAGTATTCATGAAAAGAAAAGATATCTGAAAAGTATCGTTATTTGTGCCCGCAGCGGTTCTTCAGATAAACAGAGAAGGGAATCTTTATCTCGGAAAAGTTC